>JAWQUT010000614.1:293442-303837 GCA_033807755.1 Ellobium chinense | reverse complement strand
CTGCTTGCATGACAATGTATACAGATTAAGAATGAGTCATCATGAAGCTCAGTAAGAATCGAAGCAATTTCTGAAAAGCTTCCTGGGAAACCATTGGCTCCAGTCTTCGAGAGCTTTGAAAGGTACTTGAAACCGGCATATAACTCCCTCTACACGGCAATAACAGGAAGCAGGGATTAAACTGACATTCTTGTCTCCCCATTGAAGAGTTTAAGGAGTGTCTTTCAAAGTTACCTGCTAAAACGGGAGGCAAGCTTCCTAAAGGGTGGCCATTGATGGACCACATGAGCTATTAGATCCCAAATTAATGTTCAGGATATAACAGTTTGCTTGCGTGCTGGTGCGCTGTTGACAAGGAATAAGAAAATTGCAACATCAGATCGGCCTTCAAACGTCGAAATCTATTAGGGGCCAGCGAATATTCTATTCCTCACTAGAGTTCATGGGCTCTGGCCAACATTTAATCCGTCGATATTTTAAATCGCAAACAATGCAGAGGAGCAAATCTTCACTATCAGCTCAGACAGATAAAAAGCGTCGTAATGTCAAGAAAACGTTCCTTCAAATTTCCACGTCTGACGTTCTCTCAACACATCATCAATAAGTCGTCATCTGTTGAAAACCTCTTGACACAACAAATCTCTCTCTCTCTCTCTCTCTCTCTCTCTCTCTCTCTCTCTCTCTCTCTCTCTCTCTCTCTCTCTCTCTCTCTCTCTCCCCAACATACCTCAACCTCCAATATCCCCCACCAGAGACCCCTCTATTTCTCTCTTCCCCACCACGACCTCTGACCCCTGCATGCATAATCCTCTTGCCCCTCAACATACTGCTGTGTCGTGCAACAACAAAACACTATAAAATACTCCAACCAAATAATGACCATACGGCGTTTTGTCATGGCACGACAGCACGGCTAGCCCTGTTCTATTGACTGACAACACTGAGCCCCTAAGACACGAGCTAAGACCTGACCTTTGAGTAAAGGGAAAATAAACAGGGAACAGTCACCATCCTACTTGGCCTGCACTTTGAGGGTCATTGAGATACAGTATCCTTAACATTCTTGTCCACCTCATCCCGACACTTCTCAGCTCTTTCATCTTTCTTTTTGCACTCTCGGAAGTGTGAACTGCGTGCATCCTTCTGGTCGCTAGGCCTTGTTTATCCTGACATTGGTGTGATGGTTGTTAAGTAGGGCCAAATACGGTGTAGTGCGAGCAATTTAAATTAGGACTAAATAAACACATGTACTTTCTTTGGGAGGCTTTGTGAAGGGTGTGTTCACTCAGGTAATATTAAAATAAATTTGTTCGTCGTTGCTGTTGTTTTTTGTTGTTGCTGTTGTTGTTGTTGTTGCTGCTGCTGCTGCTGCTGTTGTTGCTGTTGTTGTTGTTGTTGTTGCTGCTGCTGCTGCGGTTGTTGCAAAGTAGAGGGCTGATCATCTTTCATCTTCATTTATATGATTTCTTGGAAAAAATACACGTATTTGAAAAGGCATCCGACCGCGGAGTTGTTCATTTTAATTTCTCTCTTCGACGCAGTAATTTCTGAGATGAGGCTTGAATTTCCTACCTGATTGCTGACCAGAAGGTGCCTTTTAAACACAGCGGACTACTACCCAAGGAGACACACGGTGACAGCAGGATTCAAACCCAGGATCTTTCAAACCAAGATACAATCATTCTAATCTCGGCCAGAAGTGGGCAGAACTCAGATCATATGAACGCAATTCGTGAACTTAAGTTCAGTTCACATGGATTTCATCCGAGTTTAATAGTCACTTTGGACGAACTGATCTGGATCCGAACTGAAAATATTTTTGGTGCTTGATCTGCATTTTACTATTTTACCTAAATTTCACTCAGTTCAGTTCATATCTATCTCGATAATTTTCTACCTAAACTTCGGCAGTTCAATTCTGATCTACCTCGAAAATCGGAACTTAATGCCGGTTTCATGCGCAAAAGAAACGGACCTGATGTGGAAACTACTCAATTTTCAAGGAACCGAGCTAGACTTGATCTTAGGACTTACCTCAGTGAACTGAACTTGATCTGAATGGATCGTTTCGGTTAAACTGTCCAATCCTGCTCTCTGCCACTGACTTACAGACCAACTCCGAGGAACCAGTGAGAGAAAGAGTAAGGGTTTTAGAAAGCTAAAAATATTGAATACCAAGGCAAACTTAACAAAACAAAACAAAAAAAATCGTAAGACTCTAAGGTCGGGGCACAGAGAATTGAAAGCGTGCGCATTAACGATGGGATCTCCTATCACCGTAAGAATGACATTAGTGCACTGGTGCTGAATCCTTCCTTAAGTTGCATTCAACATGCAAATGTAATTTTTCCGATAGTAAGAGATCCCATCGTTAATGCACAAGCTCTAAAATATGGGTCTAGAAACACTGATTCTAAACTCGTACTGATGAACGGTCCACATAGCGCAGTTACAAATTTGAAAATCTAGCCTACTTCATTCTGTAACCTGTAAATTAACTTGAAGGAACGTTGTTAATCCTAGTATGGATTCCACACCCTTGTATCCTTTCAACCTTGGTATAAATGCCTTCTGTCTAGCTCTCCTTGTCTCATGCATCCGTCCGCCATAAATCTTGCCCTACGGCCCTAGGCTGCCCTTCTTGTGCCCCTTGCACGTGACGTCATCATGTGACCAGGACACAAAGGGACATTACTCTTACCGCCGACCGTAATTATTACAGCGAGGCACGGGCGCACTGTGTGTATTGGTAAATATTCGAATACGGTTTCCAAGATAGTAGCGTTTATCTGAATGCTCATATACAACTTTTGTGGGGATTTTTATCCTGTCTACACTGACTTACAAGAAAAGCTTTCAAGCTGTCTTTTAAGTGATCTTCCTGGACTGCTACAGAAGCATTTATCATTGTAACAAACACAGAATGTATTCATGCACTAGATACGATGACAACATGAGAAAACTAAGCTTAGCAGCGATGTCAGAAATTCTTCTTACATTCTTAACGACACTATGTTGTCCTCTCCCGTTTCTGTACTTGCAGATCAACGTCCCTTATTACGCATCTCCCGTTTACCCTGGCCACATTGTTAGCTCGGTCGACTGCTCTAGTCCCATCAGCAACACTCTGACTCTGGGACGAGACTTATTTCTTCCTTAACCCTCTAAGTCCCAAGAGTAGAAAAGTTAATATTACAGTGACAAAGCCGGTTTCTTTTGTGTTTTGAGTTAGTTTACATCTTTTCAGCTTAATTTTTTATAATGTCTATATAGACTCTTTATTGTTATGTAGTAACATATGCCATTGTACGCTGGTTCTTTGAGGAGTCATTTCCACATATCTTGTTTTGTTATGAAACACCAAGCTCATGTGCCACACATGGCACAATGAGTCTTTGAGGGTTAAGGCAGTCATTCCAACAATGCCAAGCTCTGTCTGTAGCTGGCCGTGTTCTATCGCATTGCTATGTTATAAATTTCTGGTCATCTTGTCTTCAAATCATAATAACAGTTAGATCCAGCTTCCAAGTCGACTCACATTTTATTTTTAGGTGCACGTCCAGTATTCGAATACACGAAGAACTGTATTCGAGTTCACCCACCGGCAATTCCAACAGCTGGACAAGACGTTTATTCGTATGATGTATATAGCAGGTCTGACCCGCGGGGGAGATTAGGCAGAAACAATCACCCAAATTCTACCGCAACTGAGGTTCTGCCCAGTCCCCGAGTCTGTGTTTGTAACGTGACAGATGTTTCATTCATAGCAATGATGGCACAGGACAGAAACAAACAAATAAACAAACAAACACTGCAAGTATGTTTGCAACCATTGCCATAGCAACCATACATATCCATCTAACTGTATGAGTAACAGTAACCTTGGCCACAGACACCTGACCATTATCGCGTGCATCGTGGTGTCATGGGATACCATATAATATATCTTATCTTATATTATAAAAAACTCGTGAAATTTTGTAACAGCCATATCTCGACTATTTGTGCACCAACCAACCCAAAATTTTGCATACACCTTCCTCTTGGTCTGAAGGTGTTTCTTTTCATAATTTCTTCACCTTATACTCTCCCACTTGGCTGTTTTTAAATGGACCATACGTCACTGGTTTTTGCAGTTCGTTTCTGAAATGTTTACTTCCGGTCCCCGAAGTTGAAACAGAGCATTTGTATCATGTTTGTATCAGATGCCGGGTCGAGAATATGTACATAGCAGAGTCGATTACCAGAGTGAACATAACCATCGGTACGAAAAGGAGCAGAATCAATAGAATGAACATGACTTTGGCCGTGTGAACCACCAGTACGAATACTGGTGCTTTCCGATAGAAAGATGCAAGCCGTAGACTTTTTTTTTTCCCTTCTCATTTGTTCCTTTGCAGTGATGTGATATTACAATGTATGTGGTTGGCTTACGCCTAAATAAATAAACTTGAACCATTTATCTTTTCACCAGTGCAGAATCCTTCGACTTCAACATTCAAAAGACACACAACAAACCAACACACTGTGCGCCGGCTACCATCACGAAGACGTTGAGAACACCTCCCACTACGTTATCAGCAATAGAAGCACCAGTGTTTAGCAGTTAGACAGACGATCCATTCTGCCATTGCAGTTGCCATGATCAGTGGATGTGTGAATATGTATTATCTGACAGAAAGGTGGTCAAGAAACATATCAGGATGTTAGGCATGCACTCGAAAACAAAATGCTCCAAAGTTCATTTTAAAAACTTTAAGACGGTGAGCGATCAAAATCACATGGAACAAAGAATTTCCAGTACTTTGTCAATCTTAATTTAAATTACTCACCCAGACACTTTTGTTGTTCAGTTTCAAAAGCGTTAAGAGGCGGAAGAAAGGAAAGAGAATAATGAAAAAGAGAAAAAAGAAATGAAAAGGTTCAGAGAGAGGAAGAAGGTCTGACACAAGCATGGATGAAAGAAAGAAGGAAGAGAACAAAAAGAAGGGGAAAGTAGAGAAATAATGAAAGGAAGGCATACACACAGCAAGAACAATGAAGGCTGGAAATAAAGAAGAACGAAAGGCACAGAAAGAGGTCGTGAAGGAAAGAAGGAGCTGAGAAGTTACTGGAGAAGATATGAATCATGGAGAGAAAAAAAAAAGAGAAGAGGAAAGAAAGACAGGGCAAGAGAAGATCTTTTATACAGCTCCTTACTTGAAGGTTCTCCTCCGACCGCCGTGATGCCGCCCCTGCCTTGCTGCTAGTAGTATAGTCCCAAGTCCCCGTGATGTTCTGAATGTAGTCCACTCCTTAGAACAACAGCCACACTCCGCCCTTACTCCAGGCATCTGTTCACGGCAGCTCCAGTCCCGCTACCGACGTCACCACGACCACAACCACACCCAACAGACCACCACTAGAAAGACCTGAAGTTTACGACTGTCCCAGGTCCATGTACGCGTCACTGGTTTCTGTGTCCACGACTAGTATAGCCGACAATTTATACAATCATCCGTCCTGTACAGTGACTATATACACAATCTTCCGTCTTGTTCCGTGGCTGTCTACACACGCTTCCGTCATGCACAGTGACAATACATACCCAATCTTCCGTCTTCTTCCGTGGCTGTCTACACACGCTTCCGTCCTGTACAGTGACTATCTACACAATCTTCCGTCTTGTTCCGTGGCTGTCTACACACGCATCCGTCCTGTACAGTGACTATCTACACAATCTTCTGTCTTGAACAGTGACCATTTTCACAATCTTTCGTCTTGTTCGGTGACTATCTACACAATCTTCTGTCTAATTATGTGACTATCTACTACTGTCTCCCGTCTTTCTGTACCAGCTCGCCGTATGTCCTGCCGTCCTTGTCCACACAATTATTGTTTCTGTCCGACTCTATACAAACTGATAGGATGTCAGAATTATGAAGTAAGAAAAACAGCCTGATCCTTCCGGCATAAATGACAGGGCTGAGGGACACCGCATGACCACTATGTCCGCTGTCAGCTAGCCCGGGGTTAAAACCTTCCTGGGGTCAGTGGTGAGAGGTCACAGCACAAGGTCACCTTCATCTGTACCGAGAGAATAAGAACAGCTCAAAGACATTACACAGTTACAAAGATAAGTATCGATTAATAACTACTGCCATCGAATACACAGTAGCAAATACTTCCCCTCCCCATTACTCCCCAACCTCGCCCAGAAAAAAAAAATCGTGCGATGGCAGGTTCGATACAACGTTGCTATCTAAGTTCTACAAGACAGCTCGTTTCCCTCTGCTTACGTGTGATCTATGGCCACAAAGTGAAGTCTATAGTAAGACGCTCACAAGAGTTCAAAGCTCAATGTTCGCCAAATAATTAACTTCACACACACTTACTCCTTACATGTACAGGAAAAAGGTGTGCTTATAGCGGCGTTTGGGGCAAGGTTAGGATCAGAGGAGACGTTAGGGAAGAACAAGAAGAAGCAAAAAATGCTTATGACATTGTCCAAGGAATCTTTAATTGATGCTTTCTCTTCTCCAATCCTGCCCTTCACACTAAACAAAGTCTCTAAGATTTTGCTTAATGGAAGTAGACAGGTTGTACTTTAAGATGACGTAGTATCACCGGAAATGGTTTGCTGCTGATGCCAGAGTACCTTGGCGTTGCTCACCCGCACATGTTCCAAGAACTCACCAAGATAACGGCACAGTCAAGGGTGCACTCAGCACCCAGGATATGCCTGGAACAATGAATTGACGTCAAGCACCGGAAAAAAAAATGTTTTCTTAAAATTCCTCGACAACAAAGGAAGCGAACTCTGGTTGCAAGAACGTCGATATCCGGCTGTGAGCCACTGCACACCGCACACAAACACAATGCACTGCTCACTATGTGCTGCCAGGAGTTTTATGTTATCAGCGGATAGAAAGAAAAGAGAGAAGGAAATGAGACAGAAAAATAATTATGCAAGGGATGACATCAGCCAAGGTTTGTCTCAAGGGAAGGAATGGTGGATGGCGGGAGTTATCGGGTTTGTTCTCTTTCCTGGAAACAAATAGAGGGAAGGGGAATAACTCGTTGCATGATGAGGGATAACTGCACCATTGTTCAATAATCGTGGCCGAGACTGAGGCAGAGAAGTCAGCGAATGCGCGGCCTGATAGAGGGTTGTGTTTTTGCACACAGCGCTACACTGCACTCGTGTTGACCCCGGAACTCCGGCAAATCTCGTTCGTAGGCAATACATTAAGAACACTCCCGTATATAGCTTGACTTGGGGCTAAGGGCAGGGTTAAGGGCAGGGTTAAGGAAGGAAAAAAGAATCTTGGGACATTCGCTAGACATTATCATTGTTTAGGAACTATCTCAGACGTGTTTTATCCTTTCTAACCCTGCCCGTGTCCATAAATCTAAACCGAGCTCTAGGAGGGAACGTCCAGTCCTGTCTTGCTGCGTATGAAGAAAGTCAAATCAATGTACACAGTGCCAAAGTCAGCCAGCCTAGGTATGACTTAAATTGAGCCGTAGGTTTATGCATGATCTAGGGACAATATCATAGAACTTTCCCTACGGCCAGTGCTGATGGTTAGAGGCAGAGATCGAACCCCTTTGGACTAATTGTATACAAATAATCCTGTAATCTGAAACCAAATCGCAAATCTCCAAGCGACTGCCCACAGAGTAAAGGGATCGCTATAGGGACCAATGAAATGTCATTATTTCTGGGATATTTCACAGGCTCCGAACAGAGCAATTACTCTAGGAGATTACAGATACCACACACGAAAAAAGATTCCAGCTTATAGCAAGTGAGCACATTGTATCTGGTTTTTCATACTTACGACCTACTTTCTGTTATTTCTGTCCCTTTGCCAAATCTTGCTTCTTGCCATCTCTTATACAAGCCTGAAATTAAGCACCGAATCCACTCCCCAAACCAAACCCCTTCCCTTGGCCCCACCACCCACCAAAGTAAACTGAGGCAGGCCAATATATCGGTTCAACTTTACGACGCAGTGTCAAACATTTTGAAGAAAAAAAAGAATTGTGATGGGCAGTATCGCTTTTAAGTATCGACATTTTCGAAACTCGGGAATTTCGCTTCGGTATCGGAAGTATCAGAAGTATCGGAAGTATTGAAAGTTTATAAAACTATCCAAAAGTGTCGAAAGTATCAAAAATGCCAACTCAGTATTAAGTATCAGAATCGCTATAGAATCGATAGAGTTTGAAGGCTGAGTATCACGATACCTTAAACTTCAGGAATCGGCCCATCGCTAGAGAGGTGATGCTTGGAGAAGACATTACAGATAAACAGGACAGCGATGAGAAAGAGATGGCGGGCTGAGAGTATAGGTCGGACTGACACACTGCCATGACGTCATTCTCTCTCTCTCTCTCTCTCTCTCTCTCTCTCTCTCTTCTTTTTTTTTGTGCTCATTCAATTCTCACTGTCTCAGCCGTTGTGGGATTGAAGGTAGACATCCTTTCCTTTCCGTCTCGTGTTTTCATTCATTCGCACTCATCCATACCGAGGGACATGGGAAATGTGCGCACACAGGGAGTGACGGACTCATTGATGGGTAATTATGGTGAGTATGAATGAAAATGATGGTGATGATGGTGATGATGACGATGATGATGATGATACAAATGATGATGATGAATAGAATGACAAAAGGGAAAATGATGATTTTATTTGTGTCATGTCCGCTGAAGAAGGCTTCTACTGAAACGTTCAGAACTTTCATTTAAAACTTTTTGCTTCTAACTTTGTTTTCATTAAAAGTATGTAGGATTGAAGCAGTGTTTTAAAAATGTTGGCTTGGTTTACAGTGATGATGACATGATGATGATGATGATAATGTTGTGATGATGGTGAGGCTGCTGATGGTGGTGTTGGCGGTGATGGTGCTATGGTACTGATGGATGATAATGGTAGGTAGTGATGTTGTGGTGAGGAGGAGGAGGAGGAGGGGGAGGAGAGGGGAGGAGCGAGACGACGACGAAAAGGTTCATAGTAAATACAAGAAGACAAGCGATGTGAATCAGACATATTTCTTATATTATATGAGAGACACTGAAATGGGGAGAAACGGTGAGCGAATAAAGAATACCAAGACATAGAACGCAGGCAGGCAGGCAGGCAGGCAGGTAGACAGGCAGGCAGGCAGACAGGAGAGCAGGCAGGTAGGCAGGCAGGCAGGCACAAACGCAGGCAGGCAAGCACAAATGCAGGCAGGCAGGTAGAAAGAAACACACAAACAAATAGGAAGACAGACAGACAGACAGACAGACAGACAGACAGACAGACAGACAGACAGACAGACTGACAGACAGATGGGCACAAGGATATATGACACTCAGCCAGACACCAAGATAAAGGTATCGATTATCCGAGATTCTTAACAAATAAATCGATTAAGGTAATCAGCAGTGACTGAATCATCTTTCTTTTCATCTCTCTCTCTCTCTCTCTCTCTCTCTCTCTCTCTTTCTCTCCCCCTTTCTCTCTCTCTCTCTCTCACTAACTCAGTCCCTTACTCACTACATCCCTCCCTCCCTCATATTTCATACTTTTGTCTCTACTCTCCTTCCTCTTTTCTTCTTCTTCTCTCTCTCTCTCTCTCTCTCTCTCTCTCTCTCTCTCTCTCTCNTCTCTCTCTCTCTCTCTCTCTCTCTCTCTCTCTCTCTCTCCTTCTTTCTCATTTATTTCTTTGTCTCTCTGTCTCCGTTACTCAAAAAGTGTAAGCGTATTTTAAAGTGGGAATTCAAGAGTCCAAATTTATGAAAAGGAAAGGGTGTGGGTGGGTGGGGGAGACAAGAGGATAACATAAGAAAGGAAATCATAAAGGAATGAAAGAGGAAAAAAAGAAGAGAATGACAGAAAGCAAACGAACAGGAATCTGAGTCAGCATGATGACGTCAGCAAATCCCATAATTCACAGGAAAACGTGACCAAGAATTATTGCCCCTGATCGCCTGCCTGGTTATTTCCCTTCCTTAACAACGTTTTCCTTCATAATGTACAACTCAGACTTTCAATGTCTCTCGTACACAGATCAATATGATCAAACTTGGATTCATTCATATTTGAACAGCCCACGTATTTCGGTTATCATCGAGTTGGATTGGGATGGATGGATGGATGGATGGATGGATGGATGGATGGATGGATGGATGGACGGCTTGGAATGAATGAATGAATGAATGAATGAATGAATGAATGAATGAATGAATGAATGAATGAATGAATGAATGAATGAATGATGAGACCAGGCCAAAAAAAAAAAAGAATGAGAGAGCTAGAGTGAGTAAGAATGAGAGTGAATGAAAGTGAGGGAGAAAGAGTGAGTGAGTGGGAGAGAGACACAGAAAGAGAGAATAACAGACAACAGGGAGAGAGAGAGAGAG
>JAWQUT010000614.1:271987-282948 GCA_033807755.1 Ellobium chinense | reverse complement strand
GACTCTAAATTTGTCTACGGAAAAAAAAATATGATGGCTGGACGGATGGAAAAGGGTGAGGGGAGGGGGGGTGAGTAAGGATGATAGAAGTAAGGGTGAGAGGTGAAAAAGGGAAATCAATGTGAAGAGGGAAGTAGGGAAGTACTAGTAGACTGAAAATAAAGAAGGAATAATGAAGGTCGCGAAAGCATGTAACCACAGAATGAATAAGGAGACGGACGGGGGGGACGGACGGACGGGGGGAGACACCCCCCACCCCCTATACACACACACACAAAACGGGGAATATTGTTCTGCCCAGGATTTACAGCAGACTTGAAAATTATTACTGAACTTATTTACAACATAGCGGACGTGACGTGTCCAAACACTTGTACTGGACTGACAACTAAACTAACAGACGTACAAAAAGAGAAAAACAGCGAGTGAACAGAAGTCCGAAGGCCAAAACGGAAACAGAAATGGACACAGAACAGATGAAGATGCCACTTCACATTATGCACTTTTCAATACCCACCTTGCTCACTCACGTACCACCTCTCCCTTCCCCCTCCCTCACCCCACTCCACTCCACCCTGCCCCGCTCCGGTCAGAGCAAACTGCATACTCTTTTATTACGTACGATACTATTATCTACATGACCGCAACCAAAGCAATAGAAGAAAAAAAGTCACAGAAAAACTTCCTGACAAATGGCCACCGCTGATATCTTCAGATTTGTGTAGTTGCGACACACCAGGAGGAATGGGAAGAAGGCCGTACCGTAGGGGTGACAAATGATCTCCCCTGGCCGAGCAGACGTTGAACCCACCTGGCAACTAATGAGAGCACTCCACCGTCAGGCGCACAAAGAGCAAAGGGAAGTAATCGAGTATTACATCAACACAGACAGCCATGGGTACATTGCGGTTACTCGCAGATTCACTATTTTTTTTTTTTCCAATTGTAATAATGTTACAAAATATGAACATACAGTTGTCACTGGACAAGGAAATCAGGGATGTAAATGCCCGGGCCAAAAAAAATAGGAAATTCAAAACTAGCGTACAACACATACCAAAACTTGCCCAGAAGCTGTAATCTGCTCTCTTATGGCAGTGACAATATCAAATTAATTGCATGGCTGGTCTTTCACCATCTACTTTGTCTTGTGTTGCCTGCATCGACGCCGGTAACGTATGGTTCGATAAGCGTTCTGAGCGGAACTGTAAGTGGCGATTACCTTTAGCATGGTTCTTGAGCACTGACTTGCCACCCTTAGCGTAGGTCAAGCCATTATAACAAGTAGCAACACCATGCTTGTCCATCAGTCACCATTAGCATCCTTCTCCGACATCCATTCCCACTTAAACCTGTTTTTTATTCCCAAATCACAATCAGTAGCTGTCTCACGATCCAAAAAGCGTAGGCCCGCCATTTTTAGAGATGATGAACAGGAAGGAAGTGACTATGAGCAGGAAGTGACTAACTCTACGATTTTTAACTTCTTCTAGAGAGAGTTCTGTAATACGCAAAACGGGTATGTTCTCATATGGCGCGGCGATTTCCGATTTTTATCGGAAACAGTTTTAATAGAGAGTATTAGGGAGCTTCCTAAAAATTTAGGAACCCAAAGTGAGAATATGAACATTTTAGAAATCCTCTCTTTCACTATTTGGCATTCGCTTTTTCACCGTTAACCGTAGTAGGGATTGTCAAAATATCATAATAAAGAGACATAATATAAGTCGACCACAAAGAACAGATTTTGAGAAAAATAATAGAAAAAGGTCATGAAGTAAGAAACTATGACAGAAAATATAGGACTAAGAGACATGACTGAAAAAATAGGATTTCCTAATAAATAGGAAAGATTTACATCCCTGGGAAATGAGCAGACAAAAAAAAAAACAAAACTCTACAAATGGACGGGCAATCAAAGAAGGAAATAAAAAAGAAAATGGACAATCAGAAAACTGACAGACAATGAGATGGATGGACAGTTGTCAATTTCCTAACAGGAGACATAGAATGGCAAAGGTGGCCAAATGGCTAGGCGATTGAATTAAAGTTAAAGATCAAAAGGTCGTGGGTTCGATTCCCGATCACGTCATGTTGGTCATTTTCAGTGCCTAAGGAAAGCATTTCATTCACATTTTCTTCATTCCACCCGTATGTAAAATGGGTGCCTAGCAAGAGGCAGTGGAAGATACTTTCAGAATGCTAGTGAACAGCGCCTGTCAATGAGGGAGTTGAGAAAGCCTTTGAGTGATCAGGCCTGCTGGGATAATAATAGTGTGAAGTCGCGTGAGAGGGCATTAGCCTAGATACGCGACTTACATACCGCTTTATACCTATTATTATTATTACTATTTATCATTATTTTAATGAAGGAAAGACATAATAATTAATATTTGTCTTGCAGCCAGTCAAAATAAGGCTTAAGTCCTTTTTTCAATTTACCATGTTATTGGTATGATTAGTAAATTTAATGTGTCTCTTGACATTGTGTAGAAAAAAAATATAAAAAACTGAAAATACATTATCCTCACCCTAGAAATGGTTGCTTGAAATAGCGGGGTATCACCCATTGCACTGGAAAAAAAATATTTTGAGAAAATCGCAACTGAAGAACAAGTTTATACATATACTATATAATTAACCTATAAAACCTCACAAAAATCAAAATTTATTTTAATTACTGGTCATTTGTCCCACAAAAAAAAAAAATCAATGTTTCTAGGTAGAGTACTGATTTCACTCTCGTTTTCTGCGGCAAAAAAAAAAAATTGACAACAGATGACCATTCACCATCGGAGCCTGAGATCTCAGTTCCTAACTTCGCGATATAAGCCTCATTTTGATTGGCTGCAAGACATATAGAATAGCACGTCCGTGATGTTGTAAAACATCGTAATTCACATAACTGAAATTCGTAGACAGATGAGACCGCCTACAACTTTCTCATTTGCATGATGAGACCTAATTCATCTTCCCGAGAAGCCACACAAAGCTTTCAAAGCGGCTAACCTACATTAGGCCAGCCAACGTCCACTTTTTGTTCACTTCGCCTCTGAGGCCGTATGCATCATCCTTACGTTAGTTAACGCACTGCGGTCACCACGAGAAAGTCCCAAAACATTAGTAGTGTTCACTGTAGTTAACGCAGTACGTTAATTAACGTAAGGATTATGCATACGGCAACTGGTTTCCAATCATAACGCTCGTTGACCAATAATCCTAAGCATTACTTAAGCCTTCACGCATTCCAGTCATATTTTCAAACTATGGCGAGCAGGGTGTTATTTGTCCTCTCTGGCGGATTTGGGAAAGTGAAATATGTACTCATAAAATTGTTACTCCATAAATTTTGATTTTCGCTCCTGCGTGGATTTCGATACTGCGACCAGAACAGTCTTGAATTTTGAGCAAAATGATATCCATATTTCCAAAAAAATATGATATAATTTGAGGAATACGATATTTTATGTCAACAGAGACAATATTCATCACCATAAACATCCAGTTTGAAAGTTCATAAAGCACAGTCGGACTGAAATTTTGAAGAAACTTCCGCATAGATGTCTGACTATGGCCAGCTAAAACCTACAAGAATGTCTTCAAAAGCAAGTGTGAATGAGTGTCGAAAAAAATTTACGACTTACGCAGACATGCTGAATACTAAATCATCGATGTAATGTGTGCTCTTGGTCCTTGAAAAAAAGTAAACTAAATATTGAAGTAATTACCTATTATCGAGGTCAACCTGAAAGGTGAATAATAGGGAAATACCCTGTATAGTGAATCCGTCATTCATACTTATTATCGAGGTATACTTATTAAATGAGTACTCTGTATCGAGGTTCTTCTGTATACTGGATATTATATGACATGCTTGCCAGGATAATGTTCCAATCATTTGTCCACACATTTTGCACATCTTTAAAACTGAACGATAAACATGAAGAAAATGAACTGAAGTCATGAACCTAAACATGGCGACCGAAAGGGGCAGAATCGAGTACATAAGACTGGTAGCCGTGACGGATGAGTGCCCCTGACACTAACAGTAAGGTTCACATTTTTGTGATAATGAATCACCCTCACAATCCACGGTAATCGTCCCTGAAATAGCTCAACACGGGACTGACGGCTGCTCGCCCTCTGAACATCAGACAGACGTGGTTGGGCCGTCCAAGTCTTAGGGCCGTCCACGTTTTACTCGCACGGACACAACAGAGAGCAATTATTATAAGAACAGAGGACATAACAGAGACGAGGGTTGCCACTCTTGGCGATTTTTCACCAGATCTGGTGAATTCGACCTGACTCTGGCGATTTAGTAAAAGGAAATGAAAAATTAAGGGAAATTTGATAAACCGATCCAGTGATCGAGAGAGAGAGGAGAAACCGAAAAAAAAAAAGGTACGTATTGATTAGTATTACTCATTGTAAATAAAAATTAAGAAAGCGGACATGTTTTTGGTCTATCTCAACAAATAAAATTAATCATACAAGCTATCTACGATAACCATCGGAAATCATTTCGACGGAGCGGCACAGCAAAATATTATTTAGTATATATAAGCATGATATGATATGGTATGTAAACTCCTAATTACATTGATATTATTGTGGATGCTCATATGTTTTTATAACTTGAGCAAAACGAAGTTTTTGTGTATCTTGTAGTTATCAAGGTATCGACACTAGTTCCAGATCTTCAGATCCATAATAATATTTTCAACTATTGGTCAATGCCAATAACCCAATTATATTGACAGAATGTGGGTATATGCTTTTTAACAAAAATCCATAACTGTGCAAGATTTCTCATCCGACAAATGGAACCGAAAACAAATGCATTTACTTTTCTCCTGTGCTCTCTTGTTAATTTACCGCAAACATCACTGATATTCTTATGTATAGTATTGTGCTTTCAAACCTTTCTCTAGAAGCAAAAAGCAGTCACAATACAAATATCGTGGGTAAACGGGAAAAAGTCCCTCGCTATAAGGTAGACACACAACAGAGTGCAAAAAAACAAAACCAAACAGATAAATCAAGATTTTAGGATGCTGAAGCTGCGACCAGACCCGAACCTGCGATAGTCTATCTGCTTTTCTGCCGCCCACAGTTTTGTGTTTCAAACACTGCCTCTTCCCCCACTATCTTGTCCACTTCGAATCCCATTATAAGATCCCTTGTCCATTTGATTACACTGGTTCATCAAGAAGGTCTCAAGAAATATAGCACATGTACGCAGTACAATCAACCGTCTATCTGGACGGCTCACATGAACAAGTCCAGCGACACATCCCTCCTTCACTGTTTTTTTTTTCTTTCCCTTGCGTCCATCTTTCGCATCAATGGAACTGGAGTCTGCATTCCTTGCATGCGTCATTAGGGTGATAAGCCCCTCTGACCGCCTGCTGGACTTAACGTTACATCTCTGAAGGCGGCCATAACAAACCACTCTTCCATACTGTCACTTCCTCCAGTTCTTTGTTGGCAGATCCTCTTTGTGTTTCAATTTTTCACCTCTGACCGGAGCTTCGTCCTGTGACCCGAGTAATCAACTTACGATGGCATCTGGCCGGTATCGGTGAATTCCACACATGGCATACTCCAATTTACCGTTTGTTTTTTTGAAGAGCATACGAAATACGACCCATGCTCTTGATGTACTTCCATACTAACTAAATGCCGAACCTTGTCGCGGACATCTTTTTTTACATCTTCGGAACCTAAAAGGGGACAGCCGTAATGCTGCACGTTTAAGAAAGCACAACAGGCAAAATTATGTACATCCACGTGGGTACACCTCCATCTTCTTCTCAACGTTCACATTCCCAGACACCCCCCCCCCTCTCCCCTTTACACACACACACAGAGTATAATGCAAACACAACACAAACAAGGAATATAAGAAAGAACAGACAAAAGTGGGAAACGATTAGATCAAACAAACAAAAATAATTTTTTTTTAAAACAAGAAAAAAAAATTAAATAAAATTTAAAAAAAACTGATCAACTACCACATCATATTGTGCTAACTAGGCCCTTGCCAAAGTGATCTCCAAGCAAGGGAAATAATTTAAGAACTTAATTATATTTTCATGGATTACTTCCCCTGTACATGCCTATAACGGGAGCTCGCTTACAACGGGACATTCTATCAAGTCCCAAAGATGCCGTTGTAGCCGAGTTCAACTGTATTAATCGTTTTAGAAAAGATATGATACTTTTAATCCTCTGCAAGGGAAGATTATCTTAGTTTACGGTGATTACAGATATGTAGAAATACATAACAGGAACATATGCACGAGCACGACAATACACACGCGCACACACACACACACACACACACACACACACACACACACACACACAGTCACTCACACACACACACGGAGGCACGGACACACACATCTATCGGGAAGGCAACAAGAAATAATCAATCGTTGGCTGTTGTCTTAAAAAAAAAAAAGTTAAGTTAAATATTCAATGTCCAGAATGAAATTTGTCCAGAATGGATTTTCAAATCGTCTTAGAAATGAACGAACATTTGCCACCATTCTATTCTTCCACCTCCACTTCCACTTCCACTTCCACTTCCAAGCTACACATTACCAGACCCTAATCCCTCACCCTCATGGCAAACAAAACCCTAATTGCCATTTTGGAGACAAAGAAGCCCCCCCCCCCAAAAAAAAAAAAAACCTGTACTCAGAGATGCGGTTGACTCCCGAAAGTACGCACTTTTTTTTGTTAATAATGTTGTATTTGGGTGCTATCGATATCTAGTGGTGGAGCACTCGATACTTTGACGTGTATCGAAATAACCTAGCACTTTAAAGTGAGCAAAAGCTGATTCATGTTCTTTGTTACTTTGACAGATGTAGAAGGCTGTGTGTACCGGGNAGAAGAGCAAACAAAAATTCTGGGGCAGGGGGGTAGAAAAAGGGGTTTAAGCAGATGTGAGAGTGAGATTAGACCGAGTGAGTGAGTGGGTGACAGACAGACAGACAGACAGACAGACAGACAGGCAGGCAGGCAGGCAGGCAGGCAGACAGACAGACAGACAGACAGACAGACAGACAGACAGACAGACAGACACACTATCCATCTGCAGGATCAACTTCAGCCAGACACTATTAGGTCGTTGAAAGTGTTTGGGGAATAGTGCTGTTTTCGTATACAGAGTTTGTATTTCTGGTTCAGGTGTATGTTTACCCTGCATGAAGGACAAGAGAGCATGGATAAGGATAAGGGGGAACTGTTAAGATAAAAGAAGAATGAGTGAAATGATGATGGCTAATGTACTGTATTATTTATTATGCCAACATTTGTTATAATTGTATTGATTACTGGCTTTTAACTTACAAGAAATAAACTGAATTTGATATTAACAGAGTTAAAGGAGAAAAAATGCATAAAAATTATTCATCACTTACATGCAGTCTGAAAAGATATATCAAAGTCTCAATCCTGGTATAGAGTACTACTCGCAAAAGTATGGATGTCAGTATCGATACCTGAACTCAAAGTAACGCCCATCATGAACATACAGGTTATCTCCATCCATTACTAACTCCCTCCAAGCTTAGGGGTAACCTCCCCTTGGCTGACAGTGACAGCAGAACTGGCTCATGTCAGCCTGACAGCTTAAGAAGGTTAACATGGCTCAATGTGGAGGTGGGAAGATAATGGTGGGGCCACAAGGCTGTCTTCAATAACATCACTTCTTCTTCATATACATGCCCCACAGAAATTTTTAAAATGTTGAGAATGCTATTCAGCTTCCTTTGGAAGGCTTGGCTGTGTGGGATAAATTGTAGACAAAAACTAACTAAATTAGTTCATAGCAGAATGCTAAATACTATAAAATCTTATATCAGAATAGCTGTCACATCATAATCTGCCAAATCACAAACTTCACTTAACCACAACAATACTGAAGCTTTTCATTTACGCCACAGAGAGAATGTTTTTCAATGCCATAAAGTGTTAATCATCTCATTTGTACTATAGATAAATGTAGAACTGTATACGTCATATGGATAAATACATAATAAAACAAGTGATATGAATACAAAAGTCATTGCCAGTCACCAGGTTGCAGCATCTCCCCAGTTCTAAAATCAAGTACTCATTCACACCTGAGTCCAGGAGTAAAGTGTCTTTCCAAAGGACACCACATTATAAACCGCCAGCCCAAGGATTCAAACCCCAAACCCAGCCTTGACAGACTTCAATTTCTGAGAACTTCTCACACAACTGCATAGCTATGGTGCCTGAAGCATTTCCTGTATTTCTCTGTGCTCTAGAGGACCTTCCAGCTAACCTGAGTCAACTGTGCTAATTTGACATATCTCGGCTCCTCATCCCTCTCTCACTATCAGAGAGAAATTATACTGAACCCTGACAAACTTAAAAAGCATACAGGAAACAAAAATGATAAAATGTAATAACCTGAAACTTTCATAATCCATAGCTTCAAGAAGCACATAATCATATGTTGGCCTCAATCTTTAACAATTACAATCTTGGTCCAGACAATCAATGTCTGGTTTACATGGCAGATCCCTTGATTGTATTGTCCTTGAATAGCGGAATAATTTCAATATATAAAACACCAGATATGGGCTAAGAATAAGCTTAGCAATAAATTGTCTTCTTCCCAGCATTCCATTTCATGCTCATCTAGCAAAGCAATGTCTTCTCCTATTGCAATAATAATGAAAATAGTTGACTATATTATTATACATATTATTGTTAAACTTACACCAGAGAAATTCCAAGTGAGCGTTTATGCTTCCAACACATTAAACAACAACACTATTTGTTTTTCATAATTAATTTTTTTCTCTAATGTTGGCAATTTTACATCCTCTTCTAAGACTTTTGACAACCAAATAACAGTCTCAACTCATTAAGCCATGACAAAAGACTACTTTAAGATGTCGAACTGGTGAGATGCACTAAAAGAGAACGCCATTATACTTGTAGGAACTGTCACTTAAAAACATGGTCGCACGAAATAATGATATAATATGCAAGCTGAAAATTACTGATACTAGTGAGAAGGCCACACTAGGGTTAGGAACAAACCTCAACTGATGCCCCTGTCTCGATGAGTATTAGGATTAGGATTAAGGGTAGATTGTATTAGTAGGCAACAGTTCTGGATCCTAATTTTCTATCAACTTTCACATTGTAAACAAATGGAAACTCTGCTTGATATGATAGATGTCATCAATATTGTTTCATTAGACAATCTTTGTGACCATTAGCTCTGAAGTTCGGCACTGGATTACACTGCAGACAAACCCAGTTCAATCCATGACCTCGTGAATTTTCTTTGGAAGGATTTCCATATGTGGTAACTCCTACAACTACGGTCAGTACCTTAATTCCGAATAACGTACTAATACAACCCTAACCCTAACCCTACCCCCCCCNCCCCTCTAACCCTAACCCTATCCTTAACCCTAACACTAATGCCCATCGAGACAGGAGCATCAGTCGAAGCGAGCCTAACTCCTTATCGCCAGTTACCACATATGGAAATCCTCCCTTTTCTTTTGTACATTATGGCATTATATGATATGGGGTGAATTTCATTCAAAACTCCAGCTAAACTTCACCTTTAACAGGGCAATAACACAGGCTGAAGTCCTTAACCCTGTGTTCAGAAAAAAATAACATTACAGGAAATAATAATCGGAAAAACACGTCTACTTTTTTCCCTGGTTATTCTTTTTCCTAGGTTCCCATAACCCGGAATAATCACAGAATAGGACCAATCTTGTGGCTAAACCATGAACTGCATTAATGCAACTTGCAAGAGCGGTCCTATCCCAGGAGAATGCCCCTAAGCCTATCTGATGCGGCAGTGATGCCCTCTGGGACGATGACCCTAACCCTAGTGCCGAATGACAAAGGTCCTTAACCAGAATATCCATATTATTAATGGTAAAGTGAGCTGAAATCTTTCCAGCCTTCTCAAACGACAGCACCAATTCCATGATTTGTCTATGACTAAATGAACGGTATCATCACCATTGCTGTGCTGTCCTTAGAGACAGCATCCTTCCATCCTCAACCCCTACTCTGTAGTCTGTAAATAATCAATATCAATTAAATAATAGCATATCTGTCTAGTCTAGACTAGAGTCTAGATGTCGACTTCTCCACTCCAGGGAAGAAGAACCTACAAAGGGTGATGTTTCCCGGAGCAGAATAACTAAAAACTCACAGATTTCAGAAAAGTCCTATAAATATGCTCGCTGTCTGTTCTCTAGTTTGGTTCGCCGGCAAGAAATGTAGTTTACTCCTGCCACAGTCCTTTCACTCAGTCACTCGACAGTCGACAATCAAAACATTTTTGAAGCGGAAGTGGCAATATAACGTCATGGGAAGGGAAACTACTCAAATTTAAAATATTGTCAATGGATTTACGGTACATTCCCTTCTTCGACCAAACTCTAGACGAGGCAACATTCGTAGAATATCTATGTCCATTTAAAAACGTAAAAACTTTGTTAGGCAGAAAGTAATGTTGCCCTTTGTTGTGGAGCAGCGTGGCCTAATGGTTACGGCGTTGGACTCAAGATCTGAAGGTCGTGAGTTCGATTCCCGACCACGGTCATGTTGTAAGTGCCTTGGGAAAGCATTTCATTCTCATTTTCCTCAGTCCACCCGTCTGTAAAATGGGTACCTGGCTATAGGCAGTGGAAGATATTGTCAGAATGCAAGTGATCAGCGCCTATAAATGGCAGCGGCACTGTATACTCCCCAGGGAGTCGAGAAAGTTCTAGAGTGATCAGGCCTGCTGGGGTAATGATAGTGTGAAGTCGCGTGAGCGGGCAATAGCCTGGATACGAGACTTATAAACCGCATTATTATTATAATATACTTAAAAAATCAAGCCTTTTCACCCTACCCCTTACCACTACCCGGAGAACAAAAAAAAAAGA
>JAWQUT010000614.1:255930-271948 GCA_033807755.1 Ellobium chinense | reverse complement strand
TAGGAAACTCCTTTAGACTATGAGGCAACAGAAGATCTTCTGAAGAAGATAACCCCGTCATCTCTGCCACCATGAAACCACAGGGCACGTTGCATTTTAGGTAGACTATAATATAGATCTATACCTGATATATACCCGAAATGCAAATTTTACATTTTGCACAACTTTGGCTGACGTAAGATGCATATAATATTATATCCTTTTTCACCAAGGTGCGCAATGTCTGTGAAAGATCCACACTCGTACTGAAAGATACCATCCAAGAGAATGACAGTATGCAGGGGGGTGTTCGGCCACACTGATTTAGTCTAGGCCTCAGGTCTCTGTAATATGTCATAGAATTTCCAGTTCCAGACCTTCAACTCTCAGACTGCCGGAGTGTGTGACATGATACCAGAGCTCAAAGACAACTAAAATCAACGTTATCGGGTATTTGACCTAGATCTAGTCTAGTATGAAAAGATGAGCTAAGGATTGGGTTCAGATTAACCTTACAGCCATCGTGTTATAGTCTAGTCTAGCTCGTTCACGATGAAAGTAGAATTGAAAAAGTGCTATAACTTTGGCAATTTTCATCATTTTCTTTTGATTTCTTGCATGCACTCTCAGAATAACAGTTACTAACTAGAACACCTTAAGACATTTTAATAAATCACTATGCTCATAGTAGTTTTATAAGTAGATTACGTCTGTACACATTGAAGGTTCTACCGTAGTAATCCAATGGAAAAAACACTTACATTTCTGAAGGCCTTTCGATGCAACCTGCGCATCATCGTCAGCCTTCATGAGAGCTTTGGTCTTTCGCGCCGGGTTTGAGTTGTGTTTTGCTCTGTTGTTGTGTGTTCCTCTTGTTAGTGAACGCTACTCCGGCTCTTGGGATGTCATGGTGGCCCCATTAAGACTTGTCGTTTATGAGATGGGGTGTGGTGTCTATTTGTAGTGCCTCGTTGAGTTGCCGTGTGAGGGCATCTCTGTAGGTATGAAGATGCCAATAGCACCTGGCATTTTGATATGCAATTTTAAATAGTTCCTATAAAATCAGAATATTGGCCATGGGGAGGGGGGAAAGGGTTGGATTTTAATTTCAAAGGCTTAGATAGGTGCAAATATATGTGTAGACTCAGAATAGATGAGGTTTAGTCACTCAAGTATAAAATTTGTGATTGTTGCTAGGTGGGTAAGGTTACCCTGTTTACTGAGTGAAAAGGCCTAAAATATTAGGGTGTCTGCTTCACTGCCTAAGTTCTCAAAATCTAACTGGTTCAGATGCATTTTTCTTTGTGTCAAAATTTGGAGGAAGAGCTAAACTACATATCTGGAAAGTATTTTGAAACGGCACCCCAGGATAAGTTAATGAGAGGTGTAAAACCTAATATAGCCAACAGTGAAAAATACATTGGCATCTTCATACCTGTAGGTTCCAGTAATAGTCTAGTCATGGTGAACTTGGTTGGATCTGTCTTGTCTCCGTGTGCGAGTTCCGTGTGTCTGTACAGGACTGAGTGTTTGTCCTTTCTGGTCAATGCTCTGTTATGTTCCAGCCCTCTGGCGTATCCATTTCTGGAACTTTCGCCAATGTGAACATCGTTGCAGTCGTTGCACTCAATTTTGTATGTGACGTTTTCTTTCCTACACATACCCTTTCTTCCTGTGCTGCATACGAAACAAGTTCATTATCTATGCACTGTTGTTTCTAGAAGGAATCTGATTTTAGTAGTTTGTCTTTTAGGCTTCTCCCTGCGTTCTCGACCACCCTGATTCTGCATCCACTGTTGTTGATTTCTTTCTCGAATCTCTTCTTCAGTTCGGATTTAGGTGTGGATGGAATGAATATTACAGAGTGGTGGGGCCCAATTTCGAACCAGTCATTCTTCTTCTTTCTTCTTTCTTTCTTTCTCTCTTTCCTTCTGTCTCCAGGTTTTAGATCTATATAGGGGTTTTTCTGTCGTTTTCGAAAAAAAAAGTAAGCAAAAGAAAGATTGACATGCTTACATTAAATGAAATACATTTTCGAGGGGCCGTTTCAAAATTCTCCAGAAATTAAAATACATGGCGGCGTTTTATTCACCATCACTATATTTGATTTCTTATTTTTATGTTTAAAATTATTGAATTATTGGTTTTGCACTTTCTTTATGTGTGAGTTAATATCTTATATTTCAAACGATGTAATAAACTTACGCTATTTTGGAAAGTGCAAAATCTAAATGTTGAAAAATAATGACAATTTTTTAAAAAACTAAACACAAAAATATTTTTATTAATAAACCAGACTGACCTGCACATTACACGTCTGGCGACTCATCGCTCGAAGATGAAGAAGAGGAAGAATTGTTTTGTAAATTGATGACGATTCTTTCGTGATGTTCTTTCGTGCAATCATTCTGCCAGTATTTAATTTCAATCTCGATGACGTGAGCAACGCACTTCTCCTAATATCCTACGTTAACATTTCTTATGGAATTTTCTGTCAACCCTTTGATATCACACAGCTTGAAGGTTTGGTTTTTGTCCTCGACTTCGCCTTTGATTTCCCCCCAGATCAACTCTATTGGGTTTACTTTAATTCACAGTGATAAGGAGGAAGTCTTAGACAGACTCGGCTTCATACTTTGGGGGAAGAATGTGTTGCTTCACAAGCTGAAGTAATTCAAGTTTCAACAATTTCTCATTAAACTGTATGCTTTTGTTGTGCAACCATTCTTGAATTTCACCTTTAGTATTTCCTGAATGTGGAGCTCTCGTAGTTTGTGTTTTAACAGTGTGATAAGGTGCAATATCCATCACGATACAAGACGGGTTATTAAGATTTGGTAACAGTTTGTTCTCTAACCAGTCATTAAATACATGGCGGTTCACTTCACTGTGATAGTCTCTACCGTCAGTTCAAATGGAACGGAAGACCACTTGGCACTCGGGAATGAATCTTCTATCTTCTCCTCCAGCTTCAAGAACAATGAGCCTCCAACCCCTGCCTGTTGGTGTGACTGCCTTGTTTTCCGTCTTGGGAAACCCATTCTTTGCGTTTTGTGTAGTTCGAATCCACCCACTTTTCATTGAAGTAAATACTGTAATATGAAATCCTAGCGCCCTCCACTTCTCGATTTCTCTGAGGTACTGAATTCTTTTGAGAGAAAGGTTTTTGCGCTTTGCGCAATATATTGCGGTTGTTTCCAACAGTTTTGAATGAGAAGCCCAGCTGTCTCATTGACTTCGCTAAGAAGAGTTTTGAATATCACACTAAGTTTCTAATCTATGTTTCAGCTTTCTCAGTGTAATAAGCTCATTTCCTTCAAACATCTTCATAACTTCTCTTTGGATTACTTCCAAATTAAAAGCATGTAATTTCTGTCTTCTTTTTCGAAGACTGAGTGACGTGCATCCTTGTGTTTTTGGGTTTTGGCTATCTGAAAGATAATTACGAACAGTTTTTTCCGACATCCCCAAACCCTTTAAAGCGTGAGCAGCTCGCTTTGCTGAACTGGAAAAGAAAGGTCTTTGTCTTTGGCATTCCTTTTCAAAGTACGCATGACGAAGGCGGCAAACGTTCCTCTCATTGAATAAGTGACCTTTCCGTATCATTTTTTTCCCGAGTAGAATTAATAGTGCGTTATTACAATAAAACACTGTTGTGTTGCGAAGGTCACATTCGTTTGAAATCAATCTAGTCTAGACTATGTACCAAGAGACGTCATAAAGCAGCTAGAAAACGGAAGTACTGAGTTATGTTTATATCACCCCTCATAATTATGATTATTTGGCTGCAAACACCACAAAAAAGTTATGACGTCATGGGCATGACGTGCATGATACAGTAAATCTATCACTTTTCGGATCATCGCTGTCTTACAGTCTTTGATATAATGAACATAGGAGGGTATAGGGAAAAATCTTTATTACTGAAACCACGTGGTTGAAAAAAAAACAAAAAAAACAGTTATGTACAGTATCTAAAAGTTTCATGCAAAAATTGTTTTGACTAGTTCATTGCATTTTGAGACGTGAATTTTTTTTTCAAGAGAATTATACTTTCATCGTGAACGAGCTCTAAGTAAATTTTGTTGATGCTCACTCTGAGTGGATGTACGTAATGACATTTGAATTAATGTGTAGAGCTATACGATCCAGATCAAGATTTCTGTCAGTTCTGCATGCACATACTGATTGTTTTCGTTAAAACAATGATGGGCAATTTTCTAGAATTCTCACAGTGTAAGTTTGGGCAAGTGTTATGATATTAGTAAGGAAGAGAGAGAGAGCACTCTCTGGACAGTCCTTTAGGTTACACACGAGCATTTTTTTTTGAGGTCACTCGAGCTGGGTGATCTATTTATCTCATCATTTCTTTCTCTCGGGGGCCCAGTGACATTAGCCTAGCTGTGGGATTTCCTAATGCATTATTTTGTCACTTCCCTGGCCAGTTTTGGTTAAATTAAAGCAGCACTATTATTTGGGATCAGCGGTTTTAAAAGCTACGGGCTGCCAAAGAGCTAACCCGTTGTTCTCTTGAAAAGCCTGAGGCCTCAAGTGGCTTTGCCAATTTGCATGGTGATGGGTCAAACGAAGAGTCACAACAAAAGAAAACTTTACTTGTTATGGACTATTAAAAGTAAAGTATTTTTTTAGATCAGATGCTTATATCTCCATCATTGGTGAGTGGGAACAGCCAACGAAAATTAGGGCTGGAGTGACGACAGTAGACAGTTCATAGTAAAATACTATAGCAAAGAGAGTTGGACGTATGCACCCATTAACTCTGTCTAGAACTCTAACCTTAACCCAGGCACCCCTCTGGAGAGTCCCAGGATTTTGCCATATTTGTTGGGAGCTGTTTATGGACCATTTCGCTTTTCATTTCTATAACTTCCTGCATATGTTTAAGACCTCACTCAGGACAGTCAAGTTAAAAAAAAAAANGGGGGGGGGGGGGGGAGGTGGAAGGGAAGATAACAGTCGTCGAGTGAATCGAACCCGCTCAATAAGGATGATGATCACTTTGAACAAAGTGTAGCTTAGGTATTATTGTGTGTGTGTGCGCGCGGGCGGGCATGTGTGTTTGTGTGTGTGTGTGTGTGTGTGTGTGTGTGTGTGTGNTGTGTGTGTGTGTGTGTGTGTGTGTGTGTGTGTGTGTGTGTGTGTGTGTGTGTGTGTGTGTGTGTGTGTGTGTGTGTGTGTGTGTTCCTGAGGCTCGGTTAATCTGAGACTCAGAGATCAGAGGACAGAGGTGGCATAATGAAGATCGCTATCAATTATCATCTGGCAAGCTCTGGTTTTCCCAGCATAGTGTGACACGGGGAAGACCTGCAATCTATTTCTTTCTGTTCCCTTCACTTTCTTTCTCTTTCTCCCTTTGTCCTATCTACACTTCTATCTCTATCTCTCGCGTCATCCTCCTCCTCCCTCCCTCTCCATCTCTTTCTATTTCTCTCTCTCTGTTTTTCTCGTCTCTTTCCATTTCTCTCTCTCCCCATCGTCTTCCTTCTGCCTCTCTCTCTCTCTCTCTCTCTCTCTCTCTCTCTCTCTCTCTCNAGCCCGAAGTAGTGCTAGGTAATTATCGATGCGGAGGACTTTATAATGAATTAGTTTCGGCGAGTACTTGTCGTAAAGTATCGAGTAGATGAATGTTTTTCCTGGCGAGTACCTGTCGTAAAGTATCGAGTAGTTTAATTTTCTTCCTAACGGCCTAATGGGCTTAATTTTTTTTCCCAGAGTCCCTTTCGTTCTGTATTTCCTTTTCCGGAAGAGAAACACTTTCAATGCCCTCTTTCCTGAAAATCAGATTTCTACCAATCTATGTTCTCTCTGGGTCTTTCTCCCATTAGACATAAAGAAGTCTTCAGTCTTCTGCCCGGACAGATTGAGTACCTCTGTCTTTCTTGCTTTGTGAATATCAGACTCGAGTACTTATGCCATCTGACATAACATCACGAGTAGATTTAGGGTCCGCGGGGTCATAGGCAGGAGAGAAATACACCGCCCCCTCCGTTACAGCAGTCGAGAAAGAAAGAGAGGCGAAGACAGAAAGAAAGAAAGAGAGAGAGAATATCTCTAAGATTATCAAAGAATATTTTAAGTTAAATTTTTTTGGTAATCTGTATAGCATTATTTTATATCCGTTTTTTTTTCTTTTTGTGGAAGTCAGTGACTTTTAAAAAGTCCAAAATCTGGTATTTGGCTCCAAAAGAGCCAACTCTGACAATCCTAGTGTGGTCTAATTTATGAACCTCTCGTCGCCGACAGTTCCTGTCTTCACACTGCCCTCGGGGGTCCATTGCACTGGAATGTTGAATCTGTGAGACAGTGTATAGATTCTCAGATTATCGGCGAAGAAAACTAGCTAACGTTGACAAATTCGTATTGCCAGTGCTTGGAAATGATTCCCAGGTGAAATAGGACGGACGTGATGTTGGAATATTTTATAAAATATTGAAGATTAATTAAATTGTATTAGACAAATAAAGTGTATGTTGATAATCTCAGATTCATAGATTATATGGACGTTACGCCCCTGCACGTGATATATTTGGTTGCTGTCTTGTTTTCATAAATTGAAGTACTCGGTGTTGGTATTGATACACAGAAAAAAAGTACAAATACACGGAATCGCATCGATATCAAAAATGTAGCATCGGTCCAGCACTAGACCCGGCACTCACTGCTTCATACCATTCGTCTATTTATTCTACCATTCTCTTTTATGGGACCCAGTTCTTCCCTATCCGAATTCTTCTGATCTGTAACGTCTCTAAATCTAACATTACAGGTCAGTTCTAGGCTAGGCCTATAATGTGTTAACTTTTATCACACGGCATGATATACTTACTGTCCAATCATAATAGGCCTTCCATTATGTTTTCACCACAGCCCCGCTCTCTGTCCAATCACCGCTGCTCTACCAAGCAAGATGCCATTTTGCAAGTGCTTAGGGAAACCCCCTAACACAGACAAAACTACCGATGCTGCTCAACGCAGACATGGGGAAGTACCGAGTGAGCCGCCCAAAGTTAGCAAACAGAAAATCTACATCAGCAGAAACCTTCCAGAGGAGGCTGTTGCCTTGCTCGGTGATAAATATGACGTTGAGATGTGGAATTCCGAGGACCAGGTCTGATACATATTTCTGAAAAGACTGGTGTCGTTGATTCGGTCCACGAATTTTTTTGTTGTTGTTTTGAAAAAGTGTGTATGAATCGTTTTCAGAAGTCAGCGGTTTGTAAAGTGTGATAAAGGAAAACTTGATGGGGAGGGGGGGCATTACTGGGTTTTATGAAAAGGGTTAGGAGTGGGGGAAGGGTGGGACACTAACACATGTACTTAATTATTTTATTTTTAAGCCAGTTTTTCAATCGTAAATAGTAAATATGATGCACGTAGAATGACCCACCGTAGGAGCGTAGAAAAATCTGAAGAATGCGTCGTGAGAAGCAATGAGAATCAATGAGGAGAGAGTTAGTGTAGTTNGGGGGGGGGGGGAGGGAGCAAGAGAAACCCACAGTGGTATATTTAGTGCGTGTGAATGTGTGTTTGAACGGTGGGGAGAAGGGGGGTGGGAGTGAAGATATGTCAATGGCAGATGTGTGGTCTTAGCACGAACATAACGTGGAAGGATGGGGTACTTCGAGTAGGAAAAGCGACATACAGGAAATGAATTTTCATTGGCGTTCAATTATGTACATAACTGTCGTTCCTGTCTTTTTCTCCTTCCCTCCCCTTCACTTCCCATTTTCCTTGTATTTCACATTTTTGGCTATGGTGGTAGGGAGTGTTAGAGAAACTGTCGAGGGGTGAGTTTATTCCCACAATGGTTCTTGTTTCAGGCTCCTCGTGAGAAATTGTTGGAAGATGTGAAGGGCGCCTCGGCCATCATATGCACTATCTCTGACCAGATTGACTCGGAAGTGCTGGCTGCGGCAGGTCAGAGGTCATCCTGTAACCAAGAGCTTTGCGCCTTTATGTGAAGCTCATCTGTATTGTGCCTACTCAGAGACACAGGTTCTAAACCACAGTACTGGTGGTGTTACGATAGAATTTTTTTTTCCCGCCAGGATCTAAGTTTCATGAAAAGTTGGAAATGGCTTTTCGCGAGGATCTAAGTTTCATGAAAAGTCGGAAATAGCTTTTCACGAGGATATAAGTTTCATGAAAAGTCGGAAATAGCTTTTCGCGAGGATCTAAGTTTCATGAATAGTCGGAAATAGCTTTCCGCGAGGATCTAAGTTTCATGACAAGTCGGAAATAGCTTTTCGCGAGGATCTTAGTTTCGCGAGCCCCGCAGAAGTTTTGTCATATGGGTATGAGGACATAATGCTAGGTTAATCCGGAGTGACATTACAGGACTGCCAGTTTTTATTTTGGCAATTCTTCTTCGTTTTGATCGAGGAACATACCATAATCGATAATGTCCAGAAAATGAGAGATTGTAAGTAGAAATAACAGCAGTGGCGTTTCTCATAAGTCATAGGCCTACTTCCTATACAAAAAGAACAGAACCTATTTTTGCCAGTGGTAATTTTCGCGAGTAGACATCAGATGTGAAATTCCTGAAAATTAGATTCTCGAGATTAAAAAGTGAAGTTTAAAATAGTTCAAAGTTTTAAAAACAAGTTTAGGCAATAGACCCGTATTGTCCCTACTGACAGTCTTAGCTAGAGCTAACAGGACTAGGTGTGATCCTATAGAGGTGGCACGAATATGCCTTGTAGTGTTCTGCAAGGCTCTAATCCTGGAAGAGTCCTTGGACAATATCTATCCTCTCTCCTCATCAACGTCGCTTCTGATTCTAACCCTGTCTTTATCTCCAACTCAATTCATACCAATGGAGAATCCCAAGGTTTTGCTAAATGGACACAGAACATTTGATAAATGAATCATTTTTCCTGAAATTAACTTCCTTGTCCGTTAGATGGCAGTTTACATATTCAGATCTACTTCTGGTTTTTCACTCTACATCCACTGTAACTTTAAATATCACTAGCTTATCATTTCCATAATTATTAATATCACGCAACAAAATTCAATCCCAGGGTTCCCAGAAGTGCTTAGCCCTATCAGTACGAAATTTGGCACCGCACATCTTGCGGATAAATGCAGATCCGCCCTTTGAAAGTAGAATGTGTAATGAGCAATAAATGCAACCTTCGGCTAGCGACGGTAACTTGCACAACGGATATGTTTTTCTCTGTCTTTGTTAATTTCAAGTCCTTCCTGATAGCATTGTTCAATTGGCATCACTTTGAAATTTGAGAACACTGATTATGATATCAGAGAAATTACTTATGTACAAGCACAAGCCTCTGCAGCTTATAGGCTATACTAGTAGGTTCATAACTGGTTCTCATACTTACAAAGCCCTTTTCGCCCAGAGTTTGGGTCAAGAGTTAACTGTTCATTACATTTGAGGAAAATGACCAACTGAGGTGAGTATTTTTTTGTATTGGAGTGTCTCTCCCCCACTCTCCCCTCCCGTCCCCAGGCTCCCAGCTCCAGGTGATCTGCAACATGGCAGCGGACTACAGCAACATCGATACGCAGACCTGCGACGACAGGCGCATTGCCCTATACAACGTGGCGGATCTCTGCGCTGACGCCAACGCTGAATTTACAGTCGCTCTACTCTTAGTCACAGCTCGCAGAGTGATGGAAGGTAGGTCTGTCTGTCTGTCTGCCTGCCTGCCTGCCTGCCTGCCTGCCTGCCTGCCTGCCTGTCTGTCTGTCTATCTATCTATCTATCTATCTATCTATCTATCTATCTATCGTCCGTCCGTCCGTCCGTCCGTCCGTCCGTCCGTCCGTTCGTTCGTTCGTTCGTTCGTTCGTTCGTTGGATTCTTCAAGCAGTGTGGATAGCAGTTAGATCGTTAAGCTTATCAAGTATCCAACCAATCACTGAACCTGTTGCAATAATGCTCCCCGCCAATGATATGCCTCCACTCAGGGATCGCAGCGGTGACTGACGGGGAGTGGGGACCGTGGAAGCCCATGTGGATTTGCGGAGTGGAAATAAGCGGCCGAACACTGGGCATGCTGGGCTTTGGGCGAGTGGGATGGGGCGTGGCCAACCGCATGAAACCGTTTGGCATCTCCAGGATTATTTACTTGTAAGTGCAAGACACGGTTATCTGCTACGGCTCAATGCTCATGTCATGCGTGAGTGTGTCTTTTGCTTGGTTGAAAGGCTGAACTGAAACTGGATGACCGTATCAGTTTGGACCCTTTTTTAAACCACTCATTCATCCGTCTGTTCGTTCGTCCGTCCATCCATCCATCCATCCATCCATCCATCCATCCATCCATCCATCCATCCATCCATCCAGGGAGCCAGCCAGCCAGCCAGCAGCCAACCAGCCAGCCAGCCAGCCAGTCAGCCAGCAGCCAACCAACCAGCCAGCCAGCCAGCCAGTCACAGCCAGCCAGCCATCCCGCCCACATCCATCCATCCATCCATCCATCCATCCAACGATCCATCCATTCATCCACTCACCCACCAATCCATCCATCCATCCATCCACCCTGCCACTCATTCATCCACTCACCCACCAATTCATCCATCCATCCATCCATCCATCCATCCATCCATCCATCCATCCATCCATCCATCTTGTGCTGCCACTCTAGAGTCACTTTGCCATGTACAATGATCTTGCCTTTTCCTCCACTCTTCTGCCCCTCCCCACTTCCTTTTCCGGGTCCAGTGACAAGAACGACCATCCAATGGCCGCAGACGTGGATGCTACGAAAGTAGAGTTGGAAGATGTCTTCACGGATTCTGACTTCATCGTCTGCTCTCTGTCCCTCACAGAGGAAACAAAAGGCATTGTGAACGCACAGGTCAGCTAGTCAGCTGCAACAGTATTGTGTTGTTGTTGTTGTTGTTTTCTTCGCGTAATGTTGATAATGGTGAGGAAGATTTTTTCTTCTTTTTTACTTAAAACCCCTTAGCATAGATGTCCTAGGAATGTGATGAAGCGCTTCAGGTAATGATAACATTCGTCTAAAAAGGGTTAGACTATGTAACAGTGATTTAGGATGCCTGGGTGTCCTGCTGGGTCTGGTCCACACAAAGGTCATGTTTGTTTGGGTTTGTTGGTTTTTTTAACCCGCATTGCCAAGTTCGTTTTTTTTTTTTAAGCTCCAAGGACGCCGATACCTGAATTCCACCGAAGTCTCTGCCAGAAATGTCTGAAGGATCAGTGCACTGTTTGTTGTTAATAATTATAGGGAAGGGCAGAGATGACGTATTAGTATTAGCCGACGCAGTTGACTCTGCTTAGTCGCAATTCCTGCATAATTGTAGCGAATCTTTTGGATAATAGAAAATGTAATCAATTTGCCATGTCTAAGTCTTTGGATAATCGCAGCTCCTGTTATTTGCATTGTTTCATTGCTCTCCAAAGGCTTTGATTAAGTGGAACCGACTACATTAACATAATTACAGTAAGCGAGTTTTCATCCGTGTTTAATCATGGCTCACCAGATGCTGGCCTTGTGTAAACCTGAGTGTGTGTTTGTGAACACCTCCAGGGGTGGACTTGTCAATCACGACGACCTCCTGAACGCCCTCCAATCAGAGCAGATCGCGGCAGCGGGGCTAGATGTCACCGATCCAGAGCCCCTCCCCTCAGACCACGCCCTCCTCAAACTGACTAACTGTATCATCACGCCCCACATGGGCACAGCAACGTTCCGGACCAGGAAGAGAATGGCAAATCACGTGGTGAACGCCGTACTCAATCATCTCTAGCTGATTCTTGGCTGGGATGTTGATCACATAAAGAGGGAGAAAGTGCAGGCAAAATTTCATGATCGCAAAGTACGTCCTTGTCGTTTGAATATTATGACTCTCTAAGTTTCATTCTTGCTGCTGTGTGTGTGTGTGTGTGTGGGNGGGGGGGGGGGGGGGGTAAACAGTGAATAGATTAAGTCCTTTAAAGTCCTGGCTTTATGCAAATGTAGAATCTTCACAAGGGCTGTTATTTCAGATCTCTCTACAAACAGATAAAAAGTAAATCCAGTATTGTGTTGTTGATATTTTTTGGCATATGGTAACTTTCCAAGCCCTGCCTAAGCTGGTAAGGATTGTTTCAAGAAGTACACCACTGAAACGAAAGATCATGAGTTCAAGAATGTTTTCCTCGTGATCAGGTATAAAGATTTGATACTCCCTCGAATATGAAGTTAATCTGACTGGCTGATAGTTACTAGAATAAATAAGTGCCACAGCATGTCATAACATACTTGCCTTGTTGATAATAAAATATAATGCTGCCTTTATATCTCAGCTTGTGACAAACAATTTTATAAACCTTTCCTGTCATTCCCCCCAAGTTGCCCTTTTCTATACCACTGTGACCAATGTCAAGGACCAAACAGTTTTCATAACTGCCATTTCTCAAGCTGCGCCCTCCCCTGCCCCACCCCCTTTGTTTTTTCTTCCTTCCAAAACGAAACAGAATAGAAGGGGGAAAATCAGAAGGGAAGAGTCATAGTTTCTAGTTCAAAGAATTGATTAAGGCCATTCAGTGAGTCAAGAACAAAAAATGGCCGCTGTGTGATCAAGATCCTCAGTCCTCAATTAATAAAAAAATTGGAAGATCAGCTAAGATATTATCTAAGTGGCAGGTTCCAAGTACATTATCATTGCAAAGTACCAACATCGTGATTTCGAGATTCGAAGTAATTTCAGTCAGATCTGTGATTCCTCTTGTGGCAGGCTAAGCCATGGACAAACAGACATGTGGATCTAAATAAAGTGCTGACCTGAGGCCTAATTCCCAATGCATTCCTGTTCTCATTTCGTCTGTGAGAAGGGAGGTAATCCTGTTGTAGCCTAAAATTCAGTCACCTCTTCGCATTTCGCTTGATGAAAACCTTTCTTTTTCTTCTGGTGAGTATTTGAGCAGTTGGAAGATAACGAGCTTCGTAAAACTCCGTCATCGAGATTTGAAATTCAAAGCCGGAAGTAGAAAGTCACCCTGCACCATCTCACCGTATAGATCCAAAGGATCCCTAGGCCCTTAGGAGTCACAGGTCTAAGGGTGGTAACCACTGGATTGAGGCAAACAAAATGTGTTGGGGAGGGNGGGGGGGGGGGGGGGGATATTGTACTTATCTCCCCTCTCTATCCTGGTCCTGGCACAGGGATATCAGCCAGAGACTCTTGTATTATGCAGGTGATAAGGCACTTGGGTGGAAGCGTGATCCCGACTAGTAATGGGAAGGATTCGAAACCGAATTCGAATCTTTCGAATCCTCTTACACTGGATTCGAACCCAGATTCGAATCTCCTAAAATAGGTGTGGATCACAATTCGCTTTGTAAGAAATCCCTGTATCATATAAGAATTTGGGTCTTTGTCCAAGTGTCCATTTAGTTGTATTTGAAATAAAAATATATTTTAAAAGACTGTACAATTTAATGACTAGACTATTTTCCTGTCATTACGATAAGTACATGCGGAAACTCCATAACAACCCGCCCCATCCTCCCCTCATGATTCGAATCCATCGAATCATGGCTCTGGATTCGAATTCGGAATTGAGTCTTGTAAAATACGAATCTGCTCATACCTAGTTCCTACTGCTCTATTGATACATATAGACTATAATATACGAATAAGCTGTTTCGATATTGATATCAATATCAAAAAAATTTGCAGTTGGTTTATTTGCAATAAAAGAGAGTGAAGAGGCAAGGAGGAATATGAGGATACTGGCGAGATCAAAGTAAATTCAGCAAAGACATTCTAAGGATTTCTTTCCAACGGAAGCGTACAACAGAATGCTCCAGCGCTGATATCTTTACTTGTTTGTCTTTGACATTTGTGTTGATTACTTCCACAATATTGTCTAGTTTTTACAATACGCACAGAAATGTCAATACTTTCACCATATATTTAGACCACGACTTTACTCCAAAGACTTCACCAGACTGAACATAAGTGTATTTTAGGTATCGATACATGATGTATCGATTAACTAGTCGGGACCACACCTTCACACTAGTGTCGGTCATAAAGTGATTGTGAGTTCGAATACTCGAAATGGAAATTCTGAATACAGTAGAATCTCACGACCATGAACTTCACAATAATTGAATTTCCCGCCATCTTGTAACAAAGCTACTAGGATTGCCAGATTTTTTTTCCCGAGCCAGAGCCAAACGCATTAGAAATAGAGCCAAACTTTCTATGGAAAGGGCCCACTGAGGGTTAAATATTTGACGAAAGACAAGAAATTACAACGAACTGTCAGTATATTGGATATGACATGGATATTATCATAACCCTTTCTACGTACATTAGGGCAACATAATAAGATATTAATGTTAAATGGAAACAGAGATCGTTCGTTGACATGTGTTCATCGGGCAGTTATGACAAGAGGCCCGATCATTCGAAATATGAAACAAATGGAGAGATGTGGAGGTACAGTTTGTATAGGAAATCAGTCAGTTCTGGCCTAACGTTCGCTGGAGCCAAAAAAGCCAAAGAGTCAGTCAGTTATTTGGGAGCCATGGATTTTTTTTGTTTTTTAATGAGTTAAAAATCTGACATTTGGCTCCGAAAGAGCAAAGTCTGGCAATCTTGAGCTAAGCTCCGGCCCCAAAACCCTATCAGCTTTTATTACATTTTTTTTCACAATCTCCAATATTTCATGGTTCGAATGTAAAACTGGCTCCTTGGAATTTCATAATCTGAATTTCATTATAGGCGTAATGCAAAACAACAGGTGGTTATAAAATTTCTCCCGTGTTTGAGAACTCCTCATGCTAATTTACAGTTGTTTTTTCTTTTAAACTTTGTTCCTTTCTCTTCTTGCTTCCTCTCATTCCCCCCCNCCCCCCCCCTTTCCTTTTTCTTTCCATTTTCTTCCTTCCTTCTCTGTTTCTTCTTGTTATTCTCCCTTCCTTTCCGTTATCTTCCTCCCTTTCTTCTGTCTCCCATTCTTTATCCACTCTTCCATCCATATTTCTGTCTTTTGTTTCCTTTCCATTCCATTCTTTCCTCTTTCGTTTTCTCTCCTCCTTCTCTTTCTTCCTCTGTTCTTATCGTCTTATCATTTTCTTCTTTTTCTTTTTCCTTTCTTCCTTTTTATCTACTTCTATTTTTTCTTCCTTCCTTCTTTCTTTCTCTTGTTCGATTGTTTTCCTTTTGTTTTCTTCCTCATTATCTTTCATCTTTTTCTCTCTCCATTCTATCTTTTTTCCTTTTCCTCTTTTTATTGTGTTTCTCCCCTCTTTTCCTCTTTCGTCCTCTGTCTCTTATTTCTTTCTTCCTTCTTCCTCTTTCTCTTCCTTCCCTCTTTCTTTCCTTTCTTCGCTTTATTTTCATCTTCTTTCTGTCTCCGAAAGAACTTGGTTCTTTATCCCCATCTCTCTGCATGTCCTGTATGTCCTGTATGTCCAGCTTCCATTCATCACTCATAAGAGAACAACAACAAAACTGAACAAACAGCCCACAGTTTACGGCATCAATCTAACAATTCACAGTAGGAACAAAATAAGAAGTTAAATGGGCTCTACTCAAATTAATAAATACCCAGACATTTCTCTCTCCCCACCCCCCCTCGCCCCCAACCCCACCAACTTCTCGAAAAGACCTGATACATGAAACACTGTTCATTGCCCAAAATACAAATATTGTACATGTAGTCTAGATAGAACCAGTAGATTTTCTTACTACCAAGCACTGAGCCAAAGGGTGAGAGCCCACCTGCCGCTGGATCGGTAAAGAGAGAAATAAAGAAAAATCAACGCAAATCAACAAGGAACACACACAATCCAAATTTTTCTTCTTTATTTAAACCAAAAAAAATTGATTAAGTCTATCACAATGTGTAAGGAGCTAAAAACAAAGAGGTTGTAATACTAAATATTGCTAATGTCCAAGCAATGTATACAGACACACTGAATGCTGTGTTTCAAGCATAGCAGCTAGTAATGAACTACATCTCAGTCACTCTCTCTTAAACAATGTTTCACAAATGTCCTCTGGTGCTAATGCATGTGGTAAGGCTAGC
>JAWQUT010000614.1:238164-250523 GCA_033807755.1 Ellobium chinense | reverse complement strand
GGGAGGGGGCAATAGGAAAGGGGGCTGTGCATTATTTCAGTCACAAGGAGAAGGACCAGGCCAACTTTAACCTTTTGGGTATGATTATACTATTATTTCACAACTGTCTGTGGTTGGTGTAGTTCTTATTGGTATCATGAGCTCAATCTTCTGTTATTTCCTCTGTTCATCTTTATAATGGTCTTTGTATGATTAATATGTATATCTGTTATTAAGTATACTTTTGGTCCCAAAATGTACACATTATCCACCTCTACTGCACACAGTAAAATCTCAAAAACATGTATGACTTTCTGCAAGGAATAAACTATACTTATTACCGAAGTATTCTTACTATCTGCTTAATAATAAAATGTGAGAATAATAATGAATCCATGTAAGTGAAATTCATATCGAATATCCTTTGTACCAAAGCTTTGTCAAATTAATTAACCCTCTCATTCCCAAGTCCCCCCTTATAATATAAATTTATGGTCTGTATACGAGCAGTCAGGAAGTGTGCTAGGATCACGGCTGAACACCAGGCTCGCACATGGAAGTTAGGGAGCAATATCCAAGCAGTAAGCATTTAAGAATTAAACTGCTGCGAAGTTAGCGTCCCTGTGATGTAGTGGCAGCACTTTCAGACCCTGCAAGCTGAGAGACCCTGCCGCTGGGTTCAATACCAAATAAGGACAGGAAATTTTCTAGTGTTGGGTTTTTCCAACTTATCTTCTCAAAACAGTAATCTGGTAAAATCCTGAGTGACACTTCCCTAGATAATGTGTAACAGATTCCAAAACATTATCAGATCAGGCTCACATTCCTCCTCCTTAATAAGACTATATGCCTTTCCACTGGGTTACATACAGCTTAAGCCCACTTTACAATGCTGGTACACTAATGTAGAATAAAACTGGAAATATTGTGACAGGGATAGTGAAACGGTAAATAATGAAGCATAATGGGGTCAACTTCTTATTTGAGCTAATGAAAGTTCTATCAGTAGGTAGTAGATCAAACTGTAAAGATACCAATAAAGTCATCTAACACTCTTGAAGTCATGGGAACAAGTATGGCTGTATTCCGATCTTAAGTGTCCTGCTCTCAGACCCAGAACACACCACCTTATTTTCCAATAGACATAACACTATACACTGATTCTCCTACAGTTCCGGATATAAAACACGGTCATATCTCATCTACATCCCTGCACCCAGCATTGTCCAACTTCATCCATAGCAACACAAACTGTCAGATTTGATAGATACAAATGTGTGAAACCAGCCCACCTTCCAAGCATCGCCTTGCTGTCATCAGCAACACCGCCACTGTAAATTCTGCGGCGCTGTCAGCAGCACAGTCAGGAGTGTTGGCCACATAGATGTCTCGCTTCCGGCACTCGTACCCAGAGATGTGTAGCTTTCCCACTGACATGGTGGACACAACCTTCAGCTGAGGACCTGGAGGACAAGAAATCAGTCATATCTAATGACAAAGGCAGTGCCAGAGATGCATCAATATCAATGAAATAAATTCAAAGTAAGTCAAACTGCAATACATCTTCACCCCATGCTACTGTAGATTCCATTTACTGAAAATGAACTTCAGTGGCATTGCCCAAATCGCAGAGAAGAGAATAAATGTTTCCACCATGAAATATTTAAGTTAAGTAAGTCACTTAACTATGGACAGGAAAAAAAAAAGTAATGACAGCAATTTATGCACTCATCAAATGAACCTGCGTGTAAAGCATTATCACATTATTATGCCAGCAGTACTTATATTAGTAATACTGAGACAAATTCATCACATACTCTGATGCTTTGATCCTTGTGAACAATGACCACACCTCTTTTTTTCAGCCTCCATTTCAAACTCACCAGCAGCATCTAAGACTTCATTGTCTATTGTGTCACTGATGGTACAGAAGATGGCATCCACCCCTTTAACTCGCTGAAGCAATTCTTCCCGTGGCACAACCTCATCACTCTCCCATATCTGCACATCACATTTTTCCTTCATTAGGTCAATGGCCTCTTTGTGGACCTGCCTTGTCACGTAGACTCTCGGCTTGCTCATCTTGGGGGCTAAGAACGATCAGGAAATAGGAAGATTTCTGTAAACAACACAGACAAAACACAACATATCATATCAGTAAGACCTTATAACTTCAAACCTGGCTTATATTATCCTCCACAAGCCCACTCATTCGAAACAAACAAATTTTAGTCTGGATACAAGATTTCCATATGTACCCCATACTTATGCCTAAAAAACCTCACACATGCAATTAATTTCTCTTCTGTGTGTTAAAAGGTGTGGGATGTAATTGGAAATTTTCAGGTACTCTGTATTCAAATTGCACCCCATAGAATGAAGACAATGAAATCTCACTGCTTTGGCTCAGGTCTGGCACTCCGTAAGAAGCGTGGTCTTGACTAATTTTCAATATTTTCTTGTATATCAATATCTCCAGTATCTGTCTAGTCTAGAAAGCTGAGGAATGGAATACAGTCATAACGGCAGGCAGATCTGAGATCTGTTTAACTGCCCCACATTTCCTGAATTACTTAGTATTTAAATTTAATCACTAGCCAAAGTAGAAACTCGTCAGAGCAAGGCCAGCAAGGGCACACGTACCATGAAAGTGCGCTCTTCGCATTGACTTTTCTAGATAAATGACACGCCTATTCTGTTTTTGGTCCTGTCCTAGATTTAGGACCAGTCTGGACGTCTAGAGATCATTTAACGTGTGCAATGTCAAACAACCAAGACTATACAGACAATCTTACTGATCAATCATCTATCTTTATTTATGTATAATTTCGTGTATTTCCGTTGATATGAAGTAACTTACTGTCTCGTCCTGAACCCGAAAACGTCAAACTTCAACCTAAACCAACCTTCACCATGCAACTAACAGCAGACCGGTTGGATCGAGCAAGGTCAAGGTTATATACCGTTGTAAACATAGAGTAGTTATACATGTTTCGGGCCGGGGCAGTTGACACAACAAGAAAAGACAACCTCGAGGATCACACAACATTTCAACAGTTATTTCCCCTCGACCGCTTGCTCGATTTCTGTTCCAATGTGGCGCTTTGCGGCTAGAGATCTTGACTAAGCAACGGGAACAATGCCTGCAGTTTATAAAATATCGTCTCTCAGGAGTAATTAATTAGTTTCATTAATTTCACTGTCAGATGCTTGACCACAAAATGTATGCTCCTTATTGTGCTGTAGTTAGGGAGGTTTATTGCCAAGGAGGTAGTCTGAGATTTGGGTGCTCCCAAGAGATGAGAGGTCTCTCTGTCCTTCAAAGAAAGAAAGTAAAATGGTAAGAGTGAAAAAAACAGAAAGAGAAAGAAACAAAGTAAGAAGGGAGGGAAGGAGGAACCGAGACAGAAAGAATGAAAGAAACAAACAAACACACAAATAAACCAACAAACAGACAAAGAACATTGTAGTGCATCCTGCGAACTTCGTAATAGGCCTACATAACATCGCCCGTCTCACAAAGGGGCGTATCGTTCTCTATGTAGTTTATACGATACGCCCCTTTGTGAGATGGGCGACGATGACTTCAGCGAAATATCTCATATTCCTCAAACACTTCAAAAGAAAACAAAACAGCGGCTATCTCAAGCTTTTACTGTTTAATTTCAATGAATTTCCTACAGCAGCATGGATCTAAAAACAAAAGCACATGTGACAAGTTCAATTTGTCTAACAGAAAGATTACAGTATTATTTTGACAACAATTAAATGGTCAGTCAAACAGCAGTCTACAGTACTGTATATTAATAAACCCATTTCATCACAAAGTACAGCAAGGCTAAATGATGAATGTACAATTATGACATTAAAATGTACAACCACATAATAATCAGTAAAGGTAGATGAAGTAAAATACAAAAGTGCTTTGGTGTGTCGACAACATGTTTTTGCCATGTACTTACTGCACAAAGTTACAGGTAGGACTGACATTTCATTCCGTCAAATATGTCAAGGGATGTGATGCTATCTGAAAATCTTGCTGAAATCACACTAATAGTCTAGCAACTTGGAAGTTTCATTCAATACCAGACTGACAACACGCTACTCAAATTGTTCTTGTGAGTAAATTATACTCTTCATATGTTTTTTTTCAAACCATGTACATTTTGAATATTATTTAAAACTAAAAAGCTCAAGAAACCATGTGCAGCTACACTCTAAAATGTCAGTGTCCCAATATCACTCCCAAAAAACTAAATGGGAGTGAAAAGCAAACACTTGGTAAAGTACATCGCAAACCTTCCTCAAAAGCTTTTAGCACTTGTCTGGGGCAAGCATAAAGGAACAATTCATCATGATCAAACAAACGTATTAGCTTCATCACACAAGCAATTTTTACACAACAACAGGACGAGATGGTCTGACATAAAATCTCCTAGGAATGTCAACATTTCAGTTTTGCATTTGTAAACAATTTCTTTACATGTTGTATCTCCGCTTTAACATCTCCGCAAAGAAATATTGACTATGTTACTGTGGAACCTTAGTAACAAAAGCAGGACTAAGTGTAATTCCTGCCTGCGCCTTCTCCCCATTCCCCAAGCCCCAAGCCCGTTTTTTTTTGCGTTATTCTTGTGGTCTTAACTTTTATACAAAGCATTCTGGGTATAACATTCTTAATATCAATTAATACAACCTGAAGCGCTCGGTACATAAGACTGGATGTGCTGTCAGGGTACCAGTGTCGACCTACTGTCTTTAACCAGATAAAGCTTCACTCCTTGCACAACTGTTCACAACTCATGCATGTCCAACCATAGAAAAGCTGGAGAAAGTGATACCTAAATGTCCAATGTCTATATCCACCTCTGACCTGCACTGAGATTTCCCCATACAAGCGCAAGGAAATTTTGGGTCATGAATAACAGCACCTTCACCACCCTTAGACGGACAGTGCGGCTCATACACTGTCAGCTCCACTCAATCACAACTCTTTAAAAGAATGGAGCATGCTGCTACTAGAAGTAGTATCTAGTATTCAATTACTTTCACTCAAAGAAAACATTACTCTGTTATCTGATAAACTTTCCCATTAAGAGGAAGTAGCAATTAAGCAAAATTGACTATTGACTATTTTTTCTTGATTCTTTTCTAATGTAGGTTTGATCAATAACTTCCACAGCCTGCAACTTGCAAGACACATAACACAACTTCTTCAATGGGCTCCATTGCAAATATACAGACCTAACTGGCATTAGAAATTAGCTGACTCTACTTCGGATTTCACTGATGTAAATGTGGATCAAGATATTATGAAATGTATACAGGTGTATTTCACATGCACAACTATGAATCAGGGATGGAAACAAGTCATCAAAAAATTACAGGAAACTTTTGTGAAGAGCAAAGCGTCATCAGAAATGCAATCAAAGTCATATTTTGGTTGACCAAAACAAATGCCAAAATTCTGACAATATCGGAACAGGTTCCATTCTGACGAAAGAAGTAAATAACACTGCACAGCTTTCAACAAAAAATTACATTTGAGGAGGCTAATAAAAAAAACGCATACTGTACAAGTACCTAGTGTTGCCAACAAAAATGGCTAGAATGTTTTATACAAATTATATCTGAAGTATGCAACAGAGTTAAAGAATTGCGGTATCACCTCTAAATTTATGGATCTTCATAATGGAAAATCCTTCTCCAAGATACTGAAAATAGCCGTAATCATGCTGATGCGCCACAAAACCCAAACTCAAACCCAGACACAGGGTACAAGCGTTCCTTAAGAATACAACAAAACTGCAAGGCAGGCAAAGAAATAAATAGATCTATATAATCAGAACACCAAAATATTGCAAATGCATGATCCTGGACTATACACAAGGGAACACATAGGACAGTTCTACAGAGAAAAGCACTGATTTCTGCAGAGGATACCATCTGCTTCATATGGCACAATTCAAAAAAAAAAAAACAGCACAGATTGAAAAGAGAAACTGTGCTAATGATCAGAAAAAAATCTGCTAGTCTGTTACCACTTAGTGGAAAAAAATATAATCTCATTGACGCTGTGTTTGGCACACAGCTTGGAAATATCCACTGCATTCCTTAAATTGTCCAGCCTCATCCCCACTGAACATATCCCCCAGCAATACAGCCGGATGTGGACAATACCTCTATTTACAGTTGTTACAGCACGACATCAGACACAACAAGTCTTAAAGGGGAGTCAGTTTGAACCATAATTTTAATTTCCTTGGTGATTTTGATAGAAATAAGATGAAAGACAAGAAATCTGCCATTTTATGGAAAATACTGTCTACGCCACAATCACAATTTCACAGGGACCCCCCCNCCCCCCCCCCCCCCCCCCCCAAAAAAAAAAGGAAAAAAAAAACCTGCACCTTGCACCTCATAAGTTTATCGAATTATCATTGGTGCAAACGCTTGGCTATCTCCAAAGCTCTATAAAACTTATGACAGTATAATCCAGATGTATAGACAGAGAACATGCAGCTCAATTCAAAGTAGCAAAGGGGGCATGTGTCTTAATTTGGCATAAATGGTCTGTTTTTGCAGACTCCATTTATTTTACACAACATCTAAAACATTTACATGATCACACATGATGTGTCAACCTCTTCACTGCCAGGGATCACACATAAATAAATTCTTCAAAACAATGCATAAAATTTACAGATTTCCAAATCTTCACAAACACAGACATTTTTCTGGAAGGAAGGAACAGAATACTGTGTCAATAAACATGATAAGTATTGCTCTAACGCAGATGGCATCCAGCTGAAAAGTGGTTGTCACTCCAGAAATATGTTTGCCATGTCATGTTTTTCAGTAGCTCATTAGCCTGTGCTTAGGAATAGTTCATTATATAGGAAAAAAAGACTGAGAGGTATGTCAGAAATGACAGCGTAATGCCATATCTGAGACAAACATATATATCCTAAGTAGCAAAGGGATAAGAACAGGCTGAGTGAGAAAAGAAAGGGTATTTCAGGCTACAACTCAGCACTGCTGAAAGCACAGTTCTAACATTTAATGCATGCGCACAGCTGGTCTTACTCAGCAAGAGATCTACACCTCACAAACAAACTGCTGGTCACTCTGTCCATTTCTGTTTCCAATAGTACAAAGAGTAAAACCCTACCTACATTTATGTTTACTGGCAAACTTTGAAATTCCTGCCAGTTGTACCAGTGTCAAAAAATAACATTCCCAGCTAGGAACTAGTTGACAGACAGTCAAAATACAGCATACAAAGGTCAGGAGAAAATATTTGATGGAATGAACATTCAGAACATAATTCAAATAATGTTGAAAGTCAACTGCATAATGTGAAACACTGACAACTTTGCAAAATATTATGTTGCACGATGTCTTATTTTCACCCCAAGCAGCTGGAAGGTCATGTCTGTGTTAAAGACTGACAAGGAATCAATGACAAAGAAAACTGTCAGAGAGTGACTCACACAAAATTACCCCTAATAAAAATTTACCTGGCAAAGACAGAACTCCAGATCAATTCCCAGAATTTGACCAATGATTACCATGAAATCTGGCCAGTCACATATCTGGAATCCAAGCATGGAAAGTTTGAAGCAAAGCACAGCAAACATTAATTGAGTGCCATTTTAATTTGCTGATTACTTACAACAACTTTATAAGTACTGTAACAACTTCAAGGAAGTGAGCAGTTCAAACTTCGCTCAAATTTCACATCTGAGAAAAAAAATCCTGATTTATGTAGACCAGTGGAAAGGCAGGGATGGTGTAGACGAGGCGGGGTGACTCCCTCCACATGCTAGTGAACTCAGGTAGCAATAGGCAATTCCACACAGCCTGAACAAAGCGCAGTTCTTGGCGAGGTGAAGAAAGGAGTTGGCTCTCATGACGACAGTTTGCTGAGCCTTCAAACAATATTCACTAAAAGGGCACCACCCTCCTTGAAGCTATCGATTTTGAAGTTTATATGCTTACTACTCCCTTCTTCATCTCGTTGTTTAGCACAGCAAGTCTCCAAAAATTCCCCGGCAATGGTTAACTCAGTCATTTCTCACTGTCCCACATTTAGGTCATCCAAGTTTCACAACATTTTACTTTACTTTGAAAATGACCCAAGCCAGACTTACTTCATTTTTCAAAAAGGGCACCATATTGTTTATGAGGTCAACACCCAGGTTGACATATCAAAAAAAATTAGAATGCACCAACATTTTCCCAAAGAAAATGCAGTTCCAATGAAAAGATTGTTTGCTGACTATTGTTTGCTTTGCATGAAAGTGTTTCCTCCTTATTCTGTCGGAAGTGCAAAAAAAAAAAAAAAAAAGACTTAGGCCATTTTTGGAGCATGCTAATAACATAGAGTTCAACAACAATCCCAATCAACAAATAAAGCCAACAAGAATTCCCTCCTTGGTTTTAAGTTCAAACCTGGGCCACATGTCCTGATTTCAGACATGTTCCAGTAAGACAACAATAGAGTAATAATATGAATAAGAGATCATGAGTGGAGAAATGCCGTCATAGAGATGAGAACATAACATATCACATGATGCTTGCTGTGTAGGTTAGTGTCTTGAATAGTTGGCTTAAGGTTAGTTCCACTGAAGCTGATCAGTACATCTAACCTTTAACACAGACACCAAGATAATATTGGACATTGGAAATGACACAAAGACCAAGATAATGATAACTGTTACATCTGAGTACAAATGAACAAGAACTTCAGCCTCATCATACTACACATATGAGATTTACAAGATCTAAAATCTAACACAGAGGAGCAAGTTACTGGATACAAAGCCTGGACAGGGCCAGCATTAAAATGCCAGAAAATAGATCCGATTCTCTCCAGATGCAATTACATTCACGTTAGTTCAAATTCCGATGAGTCTTATTAACATCTCTCTAAGTCTCTCCTCACTGCTGTTGTTCTCACTTTGAGATGATAAAGTGCTAATTTTAAAGAATGCCCCATTCTTTAACACTTTGCTTACCAGCTCTTAACGATGTCAATGTCTATAATTCCCTGTAACTTTCACTTCTGACTCGCAAAATAGCAAATAGCCTTACAGAACTCTGTCATAAGAAAAGTCATTTGCAAACCAATGGACAGGAAATTATTCTTCAAGACATAGAAATCACTACACTGACTGACAAACTTATTACACAAACAACCTGGGTAAGAAAACCATTTACAGTGTCAATATTTCAATAGCGGCCCAGTTTAGTGCACCTTTCAGAATTTGACGATCACTGAAAATCAAAGTGGAGAGACTGTGCTGGAATTTCATAACTTGTCGAAATCAGTAATAATAGTGTTCAGCGATATTCCAGACACAAAGACCCACCCACTACCACCAATGCAAATAAACTTTGTAGGACTTCACCCTTGAAAGCATAAATTATTTTAAGTGCCAGCAATGTAGTTATTGAGAAAAATGGTGTTAAAAGTTTTGACATGCCATTAATTTCAATTTATGAGACAACTTGTTTAACTTAACAGGGATTGTTTTATCCATATGGAGGTCAAACTTTTTTGAAAAGGTTATATAAAATGCCAAGACCTCCAAACCTGTGATGATTCAATTTTGCATTAATTGGCACTTAGGACAATTAAGCTCTGAAGAGATGACTTGATCAGCAATGTATTATCAAAAGCAGATTCTCACAGCAAGTGTATACTATATTATCATATATTCTCAGTAATCATGAATCACTGCAAGCCCAAGTCATCCCTACAGCATCTCTCGCTCAACTAGAACATCAGGAAATGGTGTGATACCACAATTATGTCTTAAAAACTTTCAGTTTCAAGGAAATAATGACACACACTCTGGTCCTCCGACAAACTTAATTCTCATTAGAATGGAACCCCTAGTTAACGCTGAGTCTTTTATTCTCCTTCTCTATCCACCAACCACTTATTTTTGGTTCTTTCTTAGTGCTTGTTTGTTCCCTCAGCTTTCTGGCCCCAAGTGAAGGACATAAAAAACAGACACTGGGAAACCAACATTTAACACTTTTCACCAACATGGCCCATAGCAAAAAAACTAACCTCCACATCCACCTTTCTACAAAATAATATACAGAATGTCAATATGATGCCAGAGCTGCTCAGCAACATTCAGATGAAAAGGATTGTAAATTGTTGATGCTGAGAAGTGACCTGTGGGTGAAAAGTGTTTACATGGATTTCTTCTTGAAAGCTGAGTTCCATCCCCTCCCCCCACAAACATCTCTTTTTTGATATTAGTTTGTACCCTTTGGTTTGTAGATTGATGCTGAGGACAGTGATAGAAAGACTGGGAAACTATAACATTTAAGAAGAAAAGCTCCTGTCCAGTGTGATTTTACTTCTTCCCGTTCTTGACCAGTGCCTCTGTGAGATTCTTGGCGATGAGCACTGAAACTTTGTGTCGCATGTCATAGACACTCTCTTGTGTCTGAGGAAGGAAAGTGCAGTTCTTCAATCCCAGCAGCAGTGTCTTGTAAGGTACCGCCTCCTGGTTACAATCATTCAGTCCCGCAGCTTTGAGATCTCCATCCCGCAGCGAGGTGTACAAGTCAAAGTACTCAATCGCTCTCTCTTCACTCTGCGATGCCACCAAGATGGCGTGGTTCTTCATTTTCTTGAAAGACTCTTGGTTAAACACATGCTCTGACTGCTCACCAGCTGACCCGCAGACGCAAATGAGGTCTGATCTCTCCAGAAGCTCATCAAATGATACAACAGTGCAGTCGGTCTGAGGGAGATTAATGTGGGAATTATCCAACTCAGCATCCTTATCCGCGATCAAAACAGCTGAAACACCAACTGCTTTGAGAATCTTGGCCACACTCAGTCCCTGTTTGGTCATGCCGTAGATTCCAAAAGTTTTCTTGGCAATGTTTTTCCAGGTTGGACAATTGGTGTTTCCTGGTTTTCCATAGGTCCACTGGAACGCCAGCCGTTCCTCTGACATGCGCCTCATCAGACGGGGTCGGTTATTAACCCATGCACTGCTGAACTCATCTGGACTGTTAGTGATCAAGTCTGGTGGTTGCATCTCGGATGTGATCAAACTCTTCTCCTCCAATTCTGAAGAGAAACCGGACAAAAATTAGCACAATGAACTGTTTTCCTATTTTTTTAACAAGATCTCTTTACAAAACATTTCCTGGATTTGTTTCGCATTAGGTTTTAATACCCATTTTCAGCATCATTATGGCTACATAAAAGACAAGGCCTGAACCTGCATGAGGTCACCAACAAGGGATGGCTCTAAAATAGTTTTGACACCTAATAGGAGGTGTGGCTATGGCACACATCTGGTGAGAAGATAGGCTACTTCTACTCCACATAGAAAGCGTGATAACAGATTTTCACATTTGGTTGTAAGCCTTTGGCTGATAAAACGTTCTTGGATAGTGAAGTATGTTAAGTTACCATATTTGTTAACGTGGTTGGTATATTTGAGTTACAACAGTTTTACTTCGGGGCAACGAATTGCTATTCTTTTTAGCTTCATGATAATCATGATAATGATTGAGTAAAATAAATTCTGCATGTCATTTTCCCCACAGAGGTCACCTAAATACTGTACATATATCAAATTTCAGACATGCTGTTCACATAGGTCTGTCAAGTAATCTACAATTTAGTATAATATACTATATGGCCTTCAGCCAGCCAAAGTAAGGTTTAAGTGGTTTTTCAGTTAAATCAATTGTGATATACTCTGTCTATGACATTTGGTGGATGTATTAGAGTGTAGCAAGCACAAATATAGCCCCATTTACAAACTGCCTACCTCTGAGATTGACGAATCACTTCAGACTGTGACAACATACTTCTTCAAAGTAATAAATTCATCAAACACCATTAGAACCTCAATAAAAAGTATACTTATTATCTGAATAATCAAATACCATAATAACAATGAATCAATGTACATGAATTTCATACTTATTAGCAGGGTGTACTTTGTAACTATTGAGGTTTCAATGTAGGTCATGCCTCACCTGTCTGCGACTCCTTGATGGTGAGCAGTGCCAAGGCCACAGTCAGCTCAGCCAGGATCTCTGTGGGCTGGTCAGGACAGATGATGACCTGAATCCCTCTCCTGGCACATTCCTCCACGTCGATGTGCTCAGTTCCTTGAGACATGGTGGCCACCACACGCAGCTGGGAGCCTGACAGAAGAGAAAGATAGGAGAGAACATGTCAGATTTTAGTGTATGGCCACGGGCATAACAGGTGCAGTGTGGGCCAAAACAGAGTGGATAGAATAAATGTGTTCAGGGTGAATGCATGGCCTGATATCAAATGTATTTCACCATCTCACTTAATGAACAAAGCAAACAGCAAATATGCA
>JAWQUT010000614.1:213153-229525 GCA_033807755.1 Ellobium chinense | reverse complement strand
ATCCTCTCCCTGACATGCTTTATACCTGCTTCATATCAATGGCAGATTGAGAGTTCCCACCGACATTCAACCAAACTGATGACTGCGAGTAACCCCTTTAAACAGCGACCTTGACACATTCACAACTGTGTGAAAACGGGGTTCTGGCGCAGACACATAACTGTAAACATAATACGCGTAATTAATTCACAGATTACATGCAGATAATGACAGTGTTGCGAGGTCGCGCGGGTCTGACCTACCATGACTGTCGACTTGTTGCGAGAGATGACAACCTAGATTCGCTGGTTAATGGGTCAGACACACTTTGACCCGAGATTACGGCTCAGACGCTGTGACACATTTTGAACACAGCACAATATTATCCCACCCCTTCATCACCACTATATATACCGTCAGTGTTGATATACTGATATGCACTTGTACCAGTTTAGCTTCGAATATTCTACAAGCATGATATTTGGGGGAAAGCGTGATGTATACAGCAACTGAGCAAGCATCAAAAGTCCACACCGAGGCAGCCGCGAGTCAAAATTATATCCTCACAAGTGCACAGCACAGCTGAGAACACAAGATATCTTATATACCGGTAATGGAGGGCCTCACCTATACCCTCCTTCCATTACAAAAAACGACTGACATACACTAATATAGGCAATAGGAATTTGGACTTTCACCACAAGACCTATCACAAAAGTGAAAACACGTCGGGTCAGATTAATACAAAAAGGCCCAATTCCCTGTATCACATATCAAGGGTACAAATATTGTGTTTCAAGCCTGAAAACGTATACACACACAAGACATTCTCAACAGTTGCCCAACTCACCTGCAGCATCCAAGACATCAGCGTTGATGTTGTCGCTCTGCATGCAGAAAATGCCCTCGACGCCGGCCACACTGTGGAGCAACTCGCCCTTGGGCACGGCCATCTCAGAGTCCCACTGTTTCACGTCGCAAGCGTTCAGCAGGACATCCATGCCCCTCTGGGGGATACGGCGAGTTACGTACACCAACGGCCGGTCCGCCTGGCGGTTGTGTCGGCCATATGGCGTGGTCTTGCCCTGACCGGAAGTAACTGGTGCTGCAGCCATGTTGGCCACCAGCGTACTGGATTCTTCAGACGCAGACGTCATCGTCAGTAACTTGGTGGGGGATGGGTATGAAAGACGCGTTGAAATCTGATGTCGATGAAAGTTGGATGAACTTGCCTGCAAGTGAGTTTATGATGGATGGATCTATGCTGGTGTCCAATCCACAAGTTCAGCACTGTGAATCAGTGTGAATACTGAGTTGTTTGCTGACTACTGAAGTTATGTATTCTATGTATAAATAAATGCCCGGAAACCCCAGTCAGGTCGACAGTATGGATATATACGGTCAACCCACTAATTTTAATGTGTATTTATAACGATATGTATTTGACTAGAGATAAATGACTTTTCCACAGGACGGGGTAAAAAATATGAAATGCTACAGAATCGGATAGAATGCCACTTCTAAGCTGACGCCGCTGTACGCACCGAATAAGTCAGCATTAAACCTCTCAGTGATGAAAGGGAAAGTCTTCAATTTCCTCTTTGCCAAAACGCGCACAATAATCAATTCGCCTGTTTCTGAATCCTCGAAAAGTTTCATTTCATCTCTGAGTTCTACCTTTGCCGTGTTGAGGGTCTGTCGACGCCAAGTCTGACTGCAATGAGATTCCAAAAGCCTTTCTGACAACTGTGCGACTGAATGAAAGTAACACAAGCTTCAGCTGGGCAGTTTATCCGGCTAGCAGCCACGAGCAAGAAGGAAGTTCCTCAACGGAGTCCAGTTACAAAAAGTCGGTCAGCCTTTGTGACAGGCAATAATAACCAACAATTGCTACCAAGAATGTGCAAATTCACATAAAACTGCTGAGTCCTTTATTCCTGAGCTGGGTGCGTATAGGCTTCTTTCCTAGAAGAGACTTTCCTGTTGTTCACAAGCGAACGTAATGTCTAGTTCAGATCCTGTTGGCAGATGATTGAAGCTAACGACTGCTGACGTCCAAACGAAACCGTCGCTTGTTCCTGAAACGAAACGAATAAAGAGTCTTATATTATATTTCGCGAAATGCACTTACTGAACCCTAGCAACCAAACACATCCTTATCCACCAAGGTTGGCAGGGACACACCTCCTGAGCTCAAGTAAAGCTTAGTACTAGACTAGTAGGTCCGGGATTAGAAATAAATATTGGAAGACGAGGAAGAAAGACAAGAAGAAGGACGCGGATCCCAAAATGTATACATGTATTAACTTTGTTAAATTCTTATAGTTTTCTTTGTTTACTTATTTATATCCAGAGCGGGTTAATGTTTTGTAAGGAAGGAAGAAGAAAAAGAAGGTCTTTTGCCATTTTTTTTTTCTTTCATGTGATTTCAGGAATGTTCTGACAAAATTTAACCTCCTACTAAGGTGCAACACTTGAGAACTGATGACACACAACAAACAAGGAGAAAATCAACGTCCTGGAACATAAAACCCAGCAGGGAAAACTAGTGCAGTACAATACCTGCACTGATTGTACACAGATATAAAGTAGCCATAATTACGATGTCAGCGAATTCCTGGGTTATCAGACAGAACGAGGCCAAGTCAACAGAAAACAAGTTTCACCCAAAACATCTTCACAATCGACTTTGACTGGCATTGAAGGCAAGTAATCACTTCCGATGGCCTCAAATCTTACAGGTCCGACGAAGTCACCGGCAGTAAGTAAATTATGTCATTTTTGAAGGTAGATCTGGACTCAATAGTAAAGACGAGCCGATCGGTGCCTTGTTTTCAGGTACACTCCACTCCGCTTAATCGCGGTTTTCGCCTATCTGCATCATTTTTAACCACTTAAGAGTTAAAATGTTAGTGGGCATTTAAAATGATGAATAAAATTAACTCCATATCCGGCTATGGCATAAAAATATATATACTGTAGTATATCTTGATATCTCGAAAACTACTCATCAGAATGTCCTAAACCGATATAATATTTGGCAAATTACCTACTGATAGCAGCCGAATTCGACTACATGGCAGTGACCCACATGCCAACGAATTCGTCCGCACCGCAGTCAAGTGGTTCATCAGGCAACAGAACATGTCAAAATAAACAGAACCGCTTCATCCCGCTCACTCTCTTAATCGCAAGTTCAATGCATTCTCGTCGAGTTGAAATTAAGCGGATGTGTTAAAGATTCTCAATGCACCACTGACAAGAATCCCGAGGTCGAACAGTTTCCTTTTCTTGCTTGTCTCTCTTATGCGGGACGATTTTCTGGGCTTGACATTATGTTTTTCCTCTTAGGCCTATGAGGACGAGATAACAGAGGACAAGGTAACAGAGCTCCAGACCACAGACTGTCTCCTCACAACAGCGGACAGAAATCTTCGCCTCCTAACACGGACTTCCTCTTTGTTCCGGAGCCAGTCATAATCCCGAGCAACAAGGGCGATTATCTCATTCCTACCTCAAGGCTGACCTGCCCTCGCGGACAACTCGATGACCCGTGAAGACAACCAAAGGTCCGTGAAATGGAACATAAAATGGAAGAGATCTTTGACTGCTTTAAGGAAAGTTGCATCATTAGTTCATTTCAAGATTGGTTGTATATGACATCACCTATTACTGGCCCGGAAAACGACTCTAAATATAGACCCAGCACCGCTTAATCACAACCCACATAATCGGTAAATGAAGCCTAATCGTAATATTTTTCGGATGACAGATTACAGTCTTACGAACGTCTATTAGTTGGCTTCTTTTAATTGCATTTTTTTTCAGGCACCCAGGGAGTTGTAAATATGCGGACCTGGCTATATTTGGAGTAGATTCTTTTGTGTAATCACTTCTGATAACGAAACCCCCTCGCCACGTATGTCTTCCTTTGTGGTGTAAGAAGTCATAGAACGTATGACTCAGTGTATGTAATACGATTCTTTATGTCATCACGGATGATAATATGCAAACTGATAGACAATTACATAAAGGGAGGCAAGGGTACCGATTCCTGTGGCCATTCTCACTTATGGGGCTTGCTCGGAACTTTGAGGTGGCAAAAATTAGTATGAAAACAAATGACCATACCGACATGACAGAGCAGACCCTCCTGATTAGGAAAGCAGATGAAAACCGGGTGTCAGTTGTACTTTAGGAGAAATCTGAACCATCATAAGCTGACGCTTTGCTTCCAGCTAAAATCTTAAACTGCTGATTGTTTTTCTCATGTGGACACAGCATCACGCTTGTAGCAACACACGTTCAGCGCATATTAACATTGAAATTGAGCATAGCAAGCCCACTAAGGGTGTTCCTTATTGTGATGGCTATGGCCGGTTTCCTACAAAACGAAGAAATATCATCTTATACTGAAAAACACTGGGTTTGTCATGGATTTTACAGTGTGAAAACTGAATTCAGTATATCTAGTTGTATAGAAAATTTTATTGTCCTATGGATCCTGTAACGTTTCAAACTGTTCTATCGTCTCCTGTTCTATCGTCTCTCAACCAATTTGTGTGACCTGAAAACAATTTATATTTCAAGTTCCTCGTCACACAATGTTAATATCGTCGCTGTTTTTTTTTAATTTATTTATTTGGATTATTTCAGAGAATTCTTCTCCAACATTTAATAATATATAAATTAAATACATATATGTAATAAAAAGATTTATCGTGCCCCAAAATCGAAGCTAAAGTTTGCTCACACTTGTAACAGCTTCACACGACATTTGTATTATTTCACTCACCTTCCGCAATGAGCACATTACATTTCACACTGTCACAGACCTACTATACAGCTGTGACTTCCTAGAGAGTTTATTTACTAGTCTAGGTGCGACCATTATTCTCTTCAAGTGGAACTAGTAACCTACCTTCGATATAGACGCCGCCTCCGTTCTTGCCAACATACCAATAAGATGTGAACCTATGCCTCAGGAATTCGCACTATTATATAGGCCTGCTCTCCACAATGGGTTGGAAGGCCTAGCTAGACAAACGAGGCCTTGGAATAGTTGGGTAATCGCCTCTTATCACGATCGTTATCGCCCTGACCTCGCATAAACCGTGTCGCCCGGGCAGGCAGGGAGTCGTGGTGGGTCACCATGTTGTTTACTAATACTATCGTCTCCACTTCAGAACGGTCTTGCCACTCATAGCCATTTTCGCCCATGGTGGGGGAAAATTATGATTTTTTTTTTTTCGCACGGTGTACGGAAAACCCACGTGTAAAACTGAAAATGTAGGGGAAAGGATGGGAAATGCTTCTTATCCATCCTCCTGAATTTAAAAAAAAAAAGAGCACAAGAGCTTTATTTCTTAAAAATTGACCTTTTTTTTTCTTTGGTTAAGATCTCTTCTTTCTAGCAACTCTAGCTAGATCACATCACAATTTGAGCCATATCAGTAGCTGGATTGCCACTTTCAGGTCACATTTCTAGCAATCTGGCGGTTTTATGTAATTTAGATTTGTCAATATTTTTTTTTTTAGGTGGGGAGGGGGGGGCTACCTTTTTTTGTTTGTTTTTGGTACTTGATTCGGTATTCCATCAACGATTTAACCTGTGAGACAAGAATTTGCCTTTTGGTCGGGTTGGAAACTAGGCGGTATGGACTAGAAGAATTGCCAATGAAACACTTGAGAACAAAGACAGGGAAATGAAGGGGGGAAAACCCTGGGTTCGCATTAAGGCAAAAGCATCAGTACAGAGTGGCAATACACCTTGAGAATGAAACTGGACTACATACTAATAACTTCTGTGGTACCAGGAACGGAGAGCTGAACCGCTTTAAACGTGGACATAACTGCCGGCTATCGAAGGCTATCTCAACCTTTGTTTACCTTGCATCAGCAGTGGAGAGCAGTATGAACGATTACAACAGTGCAAGTACTTACTTATCAACTTTGACCTTTGAACAACAGCTGCTGTATTAGATCTAGGACGGAAAACGGTGCAACCACGATCGAGAGAGAGAGAGAGAGAGAGAGAGAGAGAGAGAGAGAGAGAGAGAGAGAGAGAGAACTGTACAGTCCTTTTGCACCAAACCATGTAGCACACCACGTGTCACCTTCTTCGGCACGTGTAACACCATCGACAGTGGCGGTTTCAGGCATGGGATGAGCACATGCCCAGGCCTCCCCCACCCCCATCCCTCCCCGCGCTCTTTGGGGGCTTCGCGCCATGAGAAAATCATGGAAAGGAAATATGGGGAGGATACTAAGAGAGAGAGAGAGAGAGAGAGAGAGAGAGAGAGAGAGAGAGAGAGAGAGAGAAGGTGAGGGGGATGAAAGGATGTGAAAGACTGTTCTTTTTTCATTATTACATGTATTGTTAAATTTTCTGCCATGACAGAGTTTCAAATTGTAAATCGCAAGCCCCGTACCTTTCTGATGCTCCCCGCCCAGCGAACCCAGAATTCAATTTGTCTGCATATATGGACAGTCCTGTAGATGGAAGTTGTAATTGTATATCCATGATTTATAACACTGGTGGTACACGGGCAATAAACCCGTGAAACCGAAACTGAAAACCAGAAGACCAGAGGCTCAGTCCATGGTGTCGAGTTTGTGCAGTGCCTGAGACTGCGGGCCAAATGTGATTCAGAGAGAGAACATAGAGGAGCCAAGACAAGAGCGTCAAAACGATCAGGTAGGTGTTTCTACTACATAATACAAGGGGTTCAAGGTCTGAAGTACCATCTCAATTTTTGATCTGCATCCTTATCTACTTTCGCCCACAGGAGTGAAATTCTATCCAAGTCCGTTCTGGCACAGTTGGAATGGTTTGAACCGGATTCCTGTCCTGAAGTAGACCTATGTCATATCCGGTCCACGAAGTGATCTTGGGTAGCAGTCATCACTATTGTTAAACCCGGATACTCGGATACCCGGTATTTCGGGTTATTTCCCGATGGCAATAAACGTGTAAGAACAGAGGAAGAAGGGGAGAAAAGAATTGGAAGAATGAATTGCTGGTGTCTACCTACTCTTATCTGTACGTTAACCAGATGATACATTACTGTATTGTTTCAAGTCTGAAAAGGCATTTAGTTTACCAGCATCTTCCTTCATGAGTAAACGATTACAAAACCCTGGCGAATAAACGGTTACTAAAATCCGGGTCTTCAAATGTATTTTCGGGTCCGGATATTGGAGACGTACTTCGGGTTCCAAATATTCGATTACTTTTTTTTTAGCTGTGGCTTATCGTGCACACGTCAACACGTGAGATCTTGCAGAGCTGTTAGAGGACACCGACCAAAATTAGCAGCATCACTGTGACGCGGTCTCTATTATCCTCAGAGCGAGCGTGCGTGCGTAAGAAGTGACCCTTCCATAGCATTACTACCACGCTTATCAATCACCCTGAAAGAATTATAGCAGCTCTGTCAACAGAACCCCAAAAGACCGGCAACAAACAGGTCCATAAAAGCTCTGCGTCAGCCTTGACCTAAATCCCCAAACGTCTCTCCTGGTTTCCGGGCAGTCATTAAGGGTAATAAGTCTCCTCCATTGTGAGGGTGACATGTAATGACAAGCTGAGTGATAAGCCGCGCTGACTCGGGGACCGATTGTACTTACTGCGCGCGTTTAGCAGAGGTGGTGTAGTGTTGTGGTTTTCAATGGGGTGATGATGACGAGGGAAGGATTTTTGCTGGTTTGTTAGTGACGTTGTTGCTGATGTTGGTAATGACGATGGATTAATGCTTCCCCTGACAACGTTTAATAACAGCTGGGTTCAACAGCCAGGTTTAACAGCAGGGTTTAACAGCAGGGTTTCACGGGAGGGTTTCACAGCAAAGTTTATTTGAATAAGTCCAGACCGCACAAGGCGATGAGTGGACAAGATAAATATCTACACAAACCTGAATACATACATAATATCTTATGTGTACATTTGCTGTGTGCGTAAGCTTCTGTGCTTGTAGAGCTGTGCATTTGTGACTGAGTATGTGTGCATGTAAAGCGCTTCGCGCCCTCCGGGGGTGAAGCGCTATATAAATGCACTTTCATTATTATTATTACAGTATTATTAAAACGGAGGTGCAAGTGGTAAGGACAGAGTTTAGACGAATGGCATTCTGGGTGACCCAGATTCTGACAACAAGAGCCAGACATGCAGAAGAATATTAAGAACACAACAGACAGCGACTTTCCAGGCTGCTTTTTCTACTACACGTAGGAGGTGATCTGTCGACTGCGTCAGTCGCAGGAAGATCAGATTGCATTGATGGAAATGGCACATAAAAGAGGGGGAAAAAATACACGAACTATAGCAGTTTACCGAAGAAAACTGAGACAAACCGGCGAGAGGGGGTGGGTGGGGGGAGGGGGTACTAATTGAATGAAAAGGAACATAGATTAATAGCAAAGAGAAAGGGGTTNGGGGTTGGGGGGGGGGACAATAAGAAAAGTCAGAGACAGATGAGGAAGACAGACGCCAAATGAAATACGCCAAATGAAATCAGACAAATGAAATGCTCAATAAAGTCGCCTGTTATTGCTTGTCCATTACCCGCTCTCCTGACCTTCTCTCCCCCCCCCNCCCCCCCCCCCCCCCAAAAAAAAAATGCAACCGACTTAACACTCCACGTCACCTTTCATAATCCGGGTTAACAACAGTGCAGACAGACTGAAGATTTAAGATTTAAGTTATCGGTTCACATCGCCCGCAGTGACATACACGCTATCATCAGACCCAACAGACCAGAATGCGGTTAGATAAACACTAGCATGATAATACAGACCTCCATAGACAACAACAGTCACACCACAGACTCCGCTATCAGCAAACAAGCGTGATGACATCTTGTGACTGTATTGTGTAACAATGGCATCTCAAAAGGTGCTCAAGCAAAAGGCCGCAAAACTTAACAATCTTCAGGACCAAGAGGGATGTGTTATTTAATACGGACACGAATGGGTCATTTCATGTCAAATCAACCATTTTAATTTTTTTTTCTTTTGCCGGTGACCACCTTGGATTTTGTTAAAATTTGCCTTATAGAAAAGAAGCTGTGCAAAAAGGTTCCTCTGAAATCCTTCTAGTTTCTGAGACACACGAAAAAATAAATGAAAACAAAATCGGCCGATTTAAGATAAAACGCGCACAGGTATTTTGTGAGAGTTTGAGACTTTCTATTTCAGAAACATACCTGAATGCGGTTAGATAAACACCAACATGACATAATAGACTTCCATAGACAACAACAATCACGGACTCCGCTATCAAAAACAAGGAAGATGACGTCCCGCGACGGTACTGTGTAACAATGGCATCTCTAAGGCTCCTCAGGCTACAGGCCGCAAATATTAATATTCAACTCTCGGGACCAATAAGAATGAGTTATCTATGAACTTCTTGGGCAAGACAAAGCCATAAACAAGCACAGTGGAGCACGTTTAATACAGACTCGCTTAGTGCGAACACAGGAATACTGAGTACAGTATTTTTGGTCCCGATTTTTCTTATCTAAGAATAAGATTACGTGTATGGTTAATATGTATTTCTGTTAGTAAGTTCACTTGTCCCAAGGTGTACGCATTATCCGTGCTTCACTGTATATGTATCAAGACATCAACTACCAACCGCGATAATCCAGAAGTATCATCAATCCTCAACAATCATTTTTATTTTGTGTGATGGACTGGGGTAATATAGTAAGCCTATCATCCAGTCAGAGTGGCTCATACGAGGAAAGAGTAAGCGGCACTCAGTGGAGCCCATACCTCTGCCAAGGGAAACAGCAAGCAAGTGAAGTCGGTGTCATCTGGAAGAGGGAGAACGTCCATGCGTTGATTACCTACTTCCAAATGTTAAGGGCAAAGCACACACAAAAAAAACAAAAACAAATTAAACGAAATATAGCAGTTTACCGAATAAAACTGAAAGTGTATGTGTTGGCAACATGTGTCATGGTCTAAGTCGTAATATTTCAGATTGACATCACACACTCAGCTGAAAAGGCTCAGGAAGAAGAAGTATGTAATCTGATTCCGGCATGGAAAATTCAAAACTCGAAACACGCGTGCTAACAGACCCCAACAGACTGGTCAAAGCGTATGTACAGTATTCTACAACAAATTTGAGAAACACAAAGTGCACTGATACCAAGACGAGAAGGAAAATGATTCACAGGAAATTTTTTAAAGTTTAGAATGTGATCCGGTGACCGATTTCGGTTTGTTTTTTTTGTTTCCAATTTCATATATCTAGATCCAGTTGCCGCTGGATGCAATGTGGTCTAGGAGACACATTTATGGACCAAAAGAGATGTGAAAAGCCATTCATTATTTTACGTAGAACAAACTCCTGTGGAGAGGCAAATGTAGTCAATCTACATCTTTCTATTCATATTACAATTTATACATTTTATGGTTGTGTGCTTTTATTATCAGCATGCGTGAACAGCGATGTGCATGAACGCTTGTATATGACAAGTGGCAGACATGTTTTTATAAATGTCATGATACTCAGCCCAATATTACAAAGAGTAACTTGGAGTATATCTACCAGTAACTGGAATATATATTGAACTGACGATTTCATAATATTATCGTATAAAACACAATAATCAATTCTACATACAGAATATTTCCAGCGAAAGAAAAAAAAATCATATTCATACATTTGGCACTGAGGATGCTATTTCTATGCTTATTCGCACATACAATGGAAAAACCATAATGACTAGTATTACATATGAAAATATTTTTCATTACATAAATCATATCCTTGGCTTTCTTCATATGCTTTAGCCGACCACCCAGTTTTAGTAAAGTCTGTGACAACTCACTCTGTCACCAAATACCAAAGTGTTGACTACACAATAACATGCTAGTGTTACACAACAGTGTTCCAAGTTTCAAAGAAAAATGAGTAAACGCTAGCAAGAGAACATTCAATTTTCACCTCCAAATTTATATTATTTGCCGTTTCTCACTCAAAAAGAAAAAAAAAAAGTTTCCAATTATTTTTTTTTGTTTTGCTCTTAATAGATTGTAATATTCATTCAGCATGTAAAGAGGGTATGTATATTTTGACAACATACCTCCCATTAACTAAACAAAGTTTACCTCGCTACAGCTGTGGGCCCAAATTTGTCCAAACTCCGCACTGACACAGAATAAGAACCATACACCGTAACTGCAGGTCACCAATGTATACTTAGCGGTGACCAGTGAAGAGTTTTATAGTCTTTAGCATTGATCTCTCTTTGTCGTACAGAAGGGGTTTCCCTAATCTTTTGTAGTGGGTTGTATCGTTTCTGAGTATCGAAATGATACCTAAGAATTTCGATTCAATATCGAAGTCCAAAGCTTTGGAGTTTCGATACAATTTCGATACATTCGATTTAAGCAGTCACACTTTATCTGACCCAACAGGATCTCTCCCCCCCCNCCCCCTCCAAAAAGGTCTTAAAAATATCCTGCTTCATGTCCTGCCTCATCTAATGTCACGCCTAGATTTAAACGAGCCCACAGGAACAAGGGGCTCTTTAGAAAGGCATCGAAAGTACGAAATCAATTTCGAACCTATTCCGATCCTCAGTACCAACCCAGTCCGGGTTTCATCTGTGCAAATTAGCGATATCCAAATTAATTTCGGTCCAGTTCCCATCCTCAAAACCAAACTAGCTACAATAATTGATATCCTCAGTGCAAAGCCTAGCGGTATGAAAAGATTATCGAACTTATCCAAATGGCATCGAAAATATCGAAATGCCTTTCCAGAACTACGTATCATATTTGAAATAGAATCGATATTTTCCATACTTAAAGTGTGAAGGCTGAGTATCGGCCCATCACTGCTAATCGTATTAGGCAACACTGGGTATTGAAGGATCCGTGCAGTACATTGTACTAATACATCAGCGTTATGCAAAATTTCCTTCCGGCACAGTGACGTGCCATAGCAGATCTGCCAAGTCATGCCTGCTGACGATAAAACGTGCCTTTTAACTACAGCGCCTTGCTATACAGCGGTAATGGATCTGGTGCATTTTTTAGATCATTAAGTCAGCAAATATTTTCTTCTCTGTCAGGCGTGAAGAAAACAGCAGCGGATCACAGGTGACGTCTGCCGCCTACAAGTCACGACATCCGGCCGCGGTACTGACACGATGTGTTCCGAGAACACACACACACACCTAGAACACACACACACACATACACACACCTAGAACACACACACACCTATGTCCGGGCCTTAAAACAACATAACAAAAAAAAAATGTTGGTAAGAAGACATCTTTACAGAAGTCATTACGGAAAGACATGTACCCGACACCAGTATTTCTTCACGCCATGTGAATGAGGGACTGAGGTGGAGTGAAATGAGACATTCTGCTCTTGTCATAATATATCTGTGGAGTTGTTGTTTTTTTTTCAAGTAACGCAAACTTTGAAGTGCAGGAGAGAAGGAATAATATGGTCGTAGCCACGCTGACATGCCGTAAAACCCTCACTCAGGTAAATACTTGTAGATAAAGATTGAGTTTGAGTTTGAGTTTGAGTTTCACGGCATGTCAGCACGATTACGGCTATATTACGCCCTCATGGTTACTGTTAACGTTTTTTAGTAGAATTTTCCTATCAATTTTGCCCGGACAGCGGCCGCTAGGCCTACTCTTTTACGATTTTAAAACTGCCAAGGGATTTTTAACGTGCGCAACGTCCACTGTTCTCCCAGTAAGAGCGTTTCTTATCTACTGGTACAGTGTAGAGAAGGAGATGACAGGTGACCCATAATGCACCATGAAACTTTGAACGTTTTCCTGGCCCTGCCTTTTCTTACCCTCCCCCACTCTCCCCTCCTTTATCCTCTAATCACCTCTAAACATCGTCAACAGTTTAACGATGTTAAGTTTTTCAAATCGCCTTGGGGGAAATACGCCATGCGTGCTCATACGTAATGGTGTTGAAATGATAATCTCTCTGTTGAGCAGTTTAATCCCCGTCTTTCGTGTTTCACTTTTAGTTCAAGTCCATGCCAAACAACTTGACACTAAACGAGCTTTTTGGAAAGTTTCATTTCACGTGAGTCAGATAACTCAATGACTGGATTTTCATCGCGTCATTTCTGTCATACTACCAAAAAAAACAAAGCAAATATAAAAACGTTCGCCGCACTGAAAATGCGCATCTCTGCTTGTGCAACGGTTCCCGTTTTCCGTATCCCTCGACCTCTCTGCTCATGTGTCTCACCGTTTTTCTCTACCTTCTCTCAGAATGGACTTTGATCACCACGTTCTCTCTCGAGATGACGATTTCGAAATGCCCTCCCTTAACCGACTCTTTCTTTCTCAGAATTCGGTCACTGACATGCTTCCTGAGTCTACTGACCTTTGCCAGCCGGTGATCCAGAAACAGGGCAACGCCAGAGTCATGCCGTACCTGTTTACCACTCCGTCCGACCGCACAATGGCCACACCAGGTCAGCCCAGCTCCAACAACAGTTAGCATAATCTCGTTTCTCCACCTCGGCCACAAACCACAGAGTAATTGAACTTGAGAAAAACATGGAGGTCGAGTCAACTGGGACTGGGAATACACAATTACGAACTTGACTCCAGCACCGATCTGACCCAGCCAGGGTTTGCATCGTCATTACATTACTGTTCCAGAGACTTCCGCTGCTTTTTTCCTCCACTTCTCGGTCCATCCATTTGTTGATTCACTCATCGTTCCATTCACCAACTTATCCATCCATCCATCCATCCATCCATCCATCCATCCACACAAAAACGGCCTCTGTAAATCCTCTGGAGCCTCTCGAACTAACAATACACTTCTCAGTGATTCTTCCTAGCCATTTCAGGGTGTATAGAGAATTTGAGATCCCTACGTTAAGCGGCGTAAATTTCTAAATCCGCCAAGCAAACCACTCCAGCCAGCCGTGTGCCAGCCGTAGATCTTCATTTCTATACACATTATGTATTAGATCTTGATTCGTCCACTTTTCATTTTGTTGGTTCGTTTGTGCCATTATCAGAAGTCTACAGCAGCAAGGAATCATCGGTTAAAACCTGCACAGGTTAGGAACAGCGGACAAAATCACTAGGTAGGTTAAATTCGATTCGGTATCATCAGATGAACACAAACAAAAAAAAAATTGGGTGTAACATTTACCCCGCAGGGAAACTTTTTTACTTTGCCATATAGTGTTATACATCTCATAGTACAAACACACAGAATTAGTACACACCACACATTTAAATACATTACATCACTAATCAAACACACAACAAAGTCATTCCTAGATGCCGCAGTGCAGCGCCCTGGTACCCCCAGCTCTGAAGCCAGGTATTCATTTTCAGCTAAGTTGAGACGGGAAAGGTGAGTGAAGTGTCTTTCCCAAGGATACCATTGCTAGTCTGCAGTAAGAACAATAATGTACCTCCGCCCTACTTTCATGAACTCGCTCTGCGCGCACTCGGCACGCCATTTTCCAGGGGGTCAATGTACTGAAAACATCTCACCTGACTTGCTGCGGTTACCGTGCAAGTTGCTCCTGCAGTAAAGGCTAGGTATTTTTAGAGTTAAAAGCGAAACGCTGCACATGCAAAGGGCAGCTGACCAGAGGAGACGTCAAACAAAGCTCAAGTCCAGATCTAATGGAACACTGACCTCTTCTAATAACATAATAGTGGGGTTAATAAGGAGGAATAACCTGATACGATGGACAGACGTTAAGACACAGACCAATCATAAGTGTATTTAATGTGAGATAACAAAGAGCGCTGGTATAATGGATCTATTTACATTCTATGTAAGTAAGAGTACTTATGTGGACTAAGACCAGCCACTGTTGAGGTCCGGTACACAGTGAACTCTACATCACCACAAGACAAATGAAATTAGTGAAAATGCCTTGCCTCATATCATATGACACTAAATCATATATATGTCAGTATAAGTTGATACTTTTTTGTTTACATAGCCAACAGAAATATGTTTCGCCTACCAAATCTAAGCCCCCCCCCCCCCCCCCNNNCCAAAAAAAAAAAGTCATTATTGTTCAAGAGGCAAACAAACCAATGGGCTTTGTGTTAACAAAACACAGCATAAAGAAGGGGGAAATAAAGACAAAGAAATCGCATTGAAAAGGAGAAGATGACGGTCGGACAATAAACAAATGAGTTATTTCGCATGCACGATCGTACGGGCATAGTAAGCCACAATCCCAACGATGATTTCTTCCGCTTTGTAGGCCTATTGTATTCTAGTGTCAATTACATGTATTCTAATATCAAAAGAATATGATGGCTGTGAAATAATGTTGCTTTTTATTTGTGGATGCATCTTTCACTTTCGGAAGCGAGATTGGTTGACGCAATCAAATTATTTACATGTCCATTTTGCTTAAACCGGAAGTGAGCTTTGTCGGAGTTGCCTACTCATAAAAGGTCTACACAGAATAGCAATGACAGCAAAATTCCGCTGAACAGTGGTGTGGAAAGATGTCTAGACGTAACCCCACTGTTCTCCACTCAGCCGGCGAGAGGGCGGAACTTTGGGTTGGGTCACTGGTGCATTAAGGTCAGGTTAACTTGGTACTGAATCCGCAGAGAACTAGGTCAAATCATAATCAAATGTCATAACAATAATCGTTAATTATTGACGGGACCGCAACAAATTCTGCATAACAGAATCACTGTCAACACTGGTCAATGTGTGAATGATGTGCGGGAGTTCGAAATTCGATAATAGTTCGAGGGTGGGGAAGGGGATGATAGCATAAAGACGGAATTGGGCTGTTATCTATTTATAACGGCTAGAGTATAAGGGGGCTGTAGTGGCAGGTTTTGCGCGGTATTTAATAAGCTCTCTCTCTCTCTCTCTCTCTCTCTCTCTCTCTCTCTCTCAGGTGCTGCGTGAAAATATTCGGACCCCCTCAACCCTTTTCAAGAACAAAAAGCCCACACGCTCACTTCATATCTTTAGGAATCAACGCTAAGCGACACAGCGATCCCATTTCGGGCCCACCTGTTCTTAAACAGCGACCCTATTCTTTAGCTTACAGAGGAGAAAAACATCGCTCGACTTCTTTGTACTCGGGTGATGACGCAGGCGCGACACGAATCAGGAACGAACAAAAAACGCGGCACGCTGCACAACAAGCTGCTGTGTTCTTAGTTCTTATCGCACTGATCTGAACAGATAAATTTAGGTCTGAGCTAAGCTAGGCTTAGTCTTCATGTGTAATACCCGTGTAGCAATGCATCGATATAACAATGTTCGTTCCATATATATGTCTCTGGCCATTATCCTTTTTTTTTTTGATTATAATCAGTTTCCTTTTATTATAATCAGTTTCTTGAGGACATAAGACTTCGGAAAGGGG
>JAWQUT010000614.1:201402-212515 GCA_033807755.1 Ellobium chinense | reverse complement strand
TGTACATCGATAAAATAGTCGGGAACACACCTCCACAGTTCACACCACTGCCAGGCTAGTTAAAGTCATGAACAGAAAAAAAAAAAAAACGTGAAGATTTTCAAATCAAGGCCTACCTGTGTCTGTCTTTGGTAAAGATCCGCATTCAGCCAGGGTGCATCTACAGTGAATAATGTACACGTACCAGTAGCCAACACCTGCAGCCTTGAAATGGAGGCGTCGCCTCTTTCACATTCATTAAAAGTCAGACCTTAGTACAGTATTTTTGAAGCAGTGCACTGACGTCATCTTTTGTATGATACTTCAATTAATATTACACAGCACAATGTAGTCATATTAGTTCCTAAAAGTACAAATGCACCAACGGCTGAGCATTTGTGCAAATTCACTTCGATGTGCCTTGAATCGTTTTGGTTTTCCTGTTGTTTTCCTTTCACTTGGAATAGAGTGGTAAAACGTGGAGCGTACAGGGTAAAATGAGGTCATCGACCAATCCAATGGACTCGACGGAGGTCGGATTAAGCTTACTTAGAAAAACCACAAAACCCCATTGTAACTTCAGAACTATGCTGTGTGATGTCCCTATAGATCTAATACTCTCAGTAGCCGATTTTTTTTTTAATTGTGTTATGAACGAGGGCAGTTTGGGGGAGGGGTGGGATGGGCAATTGGCTGGAGTCCACAGATAATTTTTTAATGAAGATGGGGAGACGGGCCGCCAACCACAAAGCACTTATCGAATAAGGAAGTATTCTCTTAAGTATCACACGCCTTACTTGGTAGGCGCAACGAATGTGTAGTTTCCTGTAGGCCTAAGACACCCTACTTCATTCTTCCTATTTCTCCCACCAACCCAAACCACAATTTGTACTCTACGCCCGTTTCATTTTCCATCGCCTGTTCTCTCTTACTCTTAGATTCACCCACCTCCATCTTATTTTTTTCATCCCCGCCCCCTTCTTCCTTTTTCTTTGACACGTACAAGATACCACTGCAACAAACGTTTCATTCATCAGTTCTCAAACCTTAGCATAATAAATTGTGAAGTAGATCTATCACTTCTGCATTCATGCATCCAACTTACCAGCCACTCCCTTTCTTTACATCTTATTTCAATCCCCTTCCAAATTTCATCCAAAACATTTAAACAGTCCATCTTCCTACCCATTAAATCTAAACAAACAGTAAGAATCTCATGACAATTTTTTTCAATGTTCTCTGATTCTCTAATCTATACCATCAAACCGCAGTTCAAAACACAGGATATTGTAATGGACAAGTGCCCAAAATCTAAACAGTCCTATGTGTTTTAGCAGTCAAATGCATGAGGTGATGCCCAAAACAGATCTGGAATGATTCATTACTATTCATGTCCTCAGCAATCACTGTACCTGAATGTTGAAGCAGGCTGATGAAATGTTCTTTTCATTTCAGCCACACCCCTTAGCAAAGTGCATTAAGTCAAGCCCCTTTTCAACAGTTATTTCCTTTACAGGATTTAGACAGAATGATGGTACTGAACTCCTATATTATTTTAGAGCATTCTGTCATTGACAAACACAGGTTACAAGAAATATCTCAGAAAGAAAATTTAAAACAGTAGAACCTCAATATAAACTATTCTCTGGTGCATGGAAAGGGTAATATTATCGAGATAAACTTTATATTCAGGTCCCTCGGAAGAATGAAATGATAGAACAATGATGAATCTGTGCATGTAACATTCATACTTAAGGACAAGGTTTACTTATTAAAAGAATACTCAATATCAAGGTTCCACTTTTATCCTTTAGCTATTCTTTGCCAGTCCACTGTTCTTAAACAATGAGGTTAGCATCACTAAGGAGTGAAAGTGTGTCTAAAGAGGATGATCCTATGAAAGTACAGAGACTCAACCTGCTCTGTAAAATGTTCATGGTAACTTCAGACTCTATCAACAATTTATTTTGATCAATCAGTGCATTTCAACAGAGGTGACAACGATGATGTTGGAATGTGGCAATAGCTGAGACTTATGGTCTAAAGACGAAAATGTCAGTTGTTGGAAACTGTATTAGGGTTGAGTTCACTATTAGATGTGTAAACACTGAATTCAAAGGAAGTCACATTCATCTGTTATATTATACAATAGCTGACTTGTAAGGCTTATGGTAATGTTCAATAAGTTCAGAACGGAATGTAGGGAACACAAGAACATAATTTATAACAGACTTTCTAGGTGAGGTTAGTGGTTTCCATCATAAGCCTAGACTATAATGTATGTATATTTTCACTAAGCTCTGATGCAACCAGGGCGCGGAGAGGAGTGGGTATTCATTTCCTCGCAGAGGTAACTTTTTTTTTTTTTTTGCTTATTTTATCTTCCTATTAACCGAATTTTATTTCATACCGGATTTTCATAATGACTTTCTATGATAACGTCTATCTTTCCTCTTATACATGTATATCTTGTACATGTATTAGTTCTCTCCTGGGGTTCTCTTCAGCTCCTCAAGAAAAACAGGAGGGAAGGAGAGATAATTAGGCCTATAACCCGGGCCTATTGAAACCTCGTGAAATCCAAAAGATCAAAAATAATACCATACAGTGCATGCAGCAACGCCAACATGCAACAAAAAGAACAAAAAAAAAATATGAGTGAGTGCAATATACGTCAAACAAAGATGACTTTTCCCTCACAAAATGTATGCTGCTCACCTCCCAAAAGTTGTGGACTGAATAGCGGCGGTTGTCGTTTTGTAGAGATGCTTACAACTCGGCCCAAGTGGCGTTTGATGGCTTGGATTTCAGGCTCTGCCTCAGCTGCCCCAGGGAAACCTTCGTGAAGTATCGTGCTTTCTCTGTTTTGAGTGCCTGTCTGTGTCCAAATTGCTAAACCTGTGGTGTAACTTCAGTATTCACACAAAGACTGAATGAATCCCCGTGGCCTCCTATCGGGTGCCCAGCGAAAAATGTCGGCGACCTGACACAGAAACGCAACGTACGCAGCATGGTCGAACACGTGAGCTATTTTTAGGATTGTTTTTGCGGGCAGGGCCTCAGCGATTGGTTAAAACTGGAGGAGTGTCACCTTTCCTGCACAACTATTGGTTTGTAACGCTGCCTGTACCTGGGAGGAATCAGCTGAGCAACTGCTGAAAAAGTAAACAAAACGGCCTGAAACGCAGTTTTGCGATCATTTTCTGCAGCTGATTGTGTTATATGCTGAAGACCAAATGCAAGTCAACAGACAAATAATGATGTGCACATTCTATTTATTTCTATTCAGAATACACGTAGTATACCCTATATCTGATATTCAGGGTCAAGTTCACATGGGAAAATAATTATGTCGAAGTTGCCGTGATCATGAAATGCTGTATTACGCTCTCTGATCATTGATAGTCACTGAGTCTGCTAAATTGCTACGATTTCATTATTTTAAAAGGAGAGTGGAGATATTTTGCCGAGACCCAGAAGCAATGGCACGTGACCATTGTGGGTCTCATCTTTTTTTTTTTTTGATCATTAATTTAAACAGAAGTAAGCTATTTTGTTTAAAGTTAAAAAATTATGGAAGATAGAGCAAATTACAGCCATGCCAGTATGTCAAAAGTGGAATCCACAATTAAAAAAAAAAAACTCGTCTGTATTTGGTGTAGGGCCTACTTCAACCTAAAAAATGACCAAAAATGATACTCCGTTTGGACTCAAAACGCGCCTTATCTCTTCAGGCAGTACAGTCGGCCCCTGAGCTCGTGAAGAAATGTGTGTTTTAACAGATTTTATACTGTAATCCTCATGTTTGTGGAATTAGTATACAGATCTTGGCATTAGGCCAACATTGTCTACCACGATTCTTGCTCCAACAGTAGATCAAGTTACTAATGAGTCCTCAGAAATGCCGTCGAAAATTAACAGAGAGCCTTTTGTTGTTGTTGTTTTTTTCTTGCTCTTCTTCTTCTTCTTGTTATAAGCTGTCTACATGTACATGATATGAATCAGATAACGGGCTGATCGGCCTGCAGGATTGTTGTTTTTTTTTAATATTATCTACGACCATGTATGCAATAAACTCTTAAATTCTTGGCTTCATTTCAAAGAAAGGCCAAAATTTCTTGATCTCTTTTCCGATAATTCATGATTAAATAACATATCTCTGTGTTTCAGAGTATAATGCAGCAGATAACGGTTTAAAATGAAATCGGTTAAGTCGAAAGCACCGCTAAAATGATAGTGTGACGTCGAGTGGGCGGGTATTAGCCTATTTAATTATAAAACGAAACAAGAAGCCCCGTTTATTTTCTCTCTTTTGGGCTTTTCTGTTTAAACTCAATTTAAACCGAACCTCTTGGACTCGCTGATCTCGTTTTAACAGTTGTCAACTGTGTTTCCATCCCAACGTTCTTTTACCCGTGTCAGCCTGCCTGCCTGCCTGTCTGTGCTTTGTCTGCCTACCTGCCTGCCTGTCTCTCTGTATCTGGTTTGTCGTTTTTGAGAGAGAAAGCAGATGAAACTGATACTGTGCATTATGAGAGCCAAAAGAGTGTAACAGCTGTCTGTGCTGTAGCCAGTAGAAAGCAATGATATTGTGGTTTCTTCGGAAACACGTGACACACCTGTAATGTTAACTGGCCTAGTACTATATATATAGTAACCAAAAGGAAGGTTTTCTTGAGACTTGATGTATATCCCTCCCAATGTTCCAAGGGGTCGACAAGTGACTCCACAAACAAGTTCAGTTCCACAGGAAGGCATGAGAAAATTGTTATTAATACACAGATGATGGAATTAAGCGGTGCAGTATGTTTCAAGATCACCTGAGCTACATGAATTAACATGCAATAATGCAGGCTGTAATTAAACAGAGATGATGGTACTTAAAAAAAATGTAGGTAAAAAAGTGTCAGTGCCATCCACAAAAAAAAAAAAGACATGTTATATAGATACTTTGGATTGGTGTTCTTGATTTCGCCGTACCCGAATCCTTTCCCCACCCCTTTTCTTTCCTAAATCACTGACAAGCGCTCACTCACTTACGGCGAAATCGAGTTCGTCCACTTTGGATAGCTTTACACACAAACTTTTATTTAGATACATTTAATTTTTGATATTATCAAGTTTCGGTGTGCTGTCGTGCTGTATGTTTCTGAAATGTGTCTCTGTAATACAGTGCCAGTCATGGTAACAATTCCACAAGGATTTCACACTCTGGCTTTCAGGGGGCTGCAAGAAAACTAACAACTGAGCCCCGTAGTACTGTAACAACTCAGCCCCGCAGTACTGTAACAACTCAGCCCCGCAGTACTGTAATAACTCAGCCCCATAGTACTGTAACAACTCAGCCCCGTAGTACTGTAACAACTCAGCCCCATAGTACTGTAACAACTCGGCCCCGTTGTACTGTAACAACTCAGCTCCATAGTACTGTAACAACTCAGCCCCATAGTACTGTAACAACTGAGCTCTTAGTCATACAGCAACTGAGCACCAGTTCAGAAAAAGTGTAAAACTGCTGGCGGGTGGGGTTGGTAAGCGTGGACTCTGATTGCACATTAACTTATTATGTTAACTAATTTGTTTTTCAACTTTTCGGGTGAGTACAGTAATTAACAAAATATTGATGCTCAGTTGTCTTGTGCTCAATTATTATAGCGCTCAGGGGCGCAATTTCCGGAATGCCTTTCAGGGTAAGAGGGCCGGCGTCGAGTTTTCTCGCGTGAGGATGAAAAACCAGGTTCAGTGAATACGTTAACATTCCCTTGACAGTTTTAAACTCCTAGAAGAACAGGCCAGGTGGCCGCTGTCCAAGCAAACTTGGTGGGAAAAGTGTGCCCAATAATTCAGGTATGAAGATGCCAATGTTTGTTTTTTTTTTGTTACTGTTGGCTGTAAGGTTTTACACTTCTCAGTAATTTATCCAGGGGTCCCATGCCAAAATACTTTCCAAACATGTTTAGCTCTTCCTCCAAATTTGAACACCCAGAAAAATGCCCCTAAACCAACTGGAGTTTTGAGAACTTGGGCGGTGAAGCAGGCTACCTAATATTTTAGGCCTTTTCACTCAGTAAACAGGGTAACCTTACCCACCTAGCAACAACCACAAAGTTTATACCTGAGTGGCTAAACCTCACTTATTCTGAGCCTACAAATGTATTTGCACCTATCTAAGCCTTTGAAATTCAAATCCAACCCCTTTCCCTCCTCCCCATGGCCAGTTTTCTGATTTTATAGGGACTATTAATTAAAATTGCATATTTTTAAGCCAGGTGCTATTGACATCTTCATAGTCTTACAATATAGCCATACTTGAGCTGACGTGACGTAAAACCCTAACAAGACAAAATGGTTCACAAGGTATCCTGAATAATAACAGACCAGCCCATGTAATACGTGAAGTCTCTTCAAAAGTTGTCAGTTATAATTCTCAAGACAAACATCAAAAACAAGACACTAAAAAGAATGCGCAGAAAACAATACCAATACTCTTTTATTTATACAATATAATAATATTATATGTGCAAAAACAGTCAATAAGTTGCAAGCCAATAAAGAGGCTACAAAAAAATCTGGTGTATAAATTCTGATATTTGCTAAAACTCAGTGGTATCAATCGCTCTAAATAAATTGACTAGCTGAGACAGAAACAAGCATGACTGTGTCTGGGTTCGCTCCTGTCATAGTAAGACCTGTCAAATGAAAAACCTATGAAACAAGAAATAATCAATTGCACAGAGCAAAAATCACTGGTCTTGCAGTCAGTCAAAATGAGACGCAAGTCACTTTTTTGGCATAAAAGTTTAATGTGTGTACTTGGTGCAAAAGTTTTTTTTAACGTAGCTTAGTTTTTAACGTAGCTTAGCTCTGGGCAGAGATATACTTGTCTGAAATGACAGGGGGTCATCCCATGCTATGAAAAAAAAAATTTGTAGAAAAAAGGTGACTGAAGAATACTTGTATTATAGACATGTCATTCATCTATCATAGCTCACAAAAAGTCACATTATGTTTTTTCACAATTACTAGCCCATAAAATCGAAGTTTTTATGCATAGAAATAAGTTTACTCTTAATTTCTGCAGAAAACAAAAATTTGATAACAGAAATCATTTTGGAGCCTGATATCTCAGTTTCTTGTCCAGCGACATAATAAGCTTTGTTTGGACTGGGTATAAGACATTAGTTGTCAAAACATGGCACATATAGGTATTATGTAAAGCAGTCTCTCTTCTTTTCTATTTGCTTGAGATGGATCTTGAAAACAGCCAATAGCAACTAGAATTATTTCGTCTAGCAAGTTACATGTGTGCCTATATACTGACTTATAGTATTAGTAAGTAGCAATCCTGAGAGAGGTCAGTACCCCAATAAATACAAGATTATTTCATCTACCAAGATACACATGTAACATGTACTGGTTGATTGTAAGCAGTAATTCTGAAACTTGAGATATAAAACTAAAACATCAAATGGTGCAAAAGGCAACCACTGGGCTCTTGGATTTCACTGATTAGGTAGTGACTATCTGTACTTGTGGCATCTGGCAGAATTCAGTTGGATAAAAATGATATGACAGCATATCGTCTCAGTGAGGAATTCTGTAAGTTATAAATAATGTTCAAATTTAGAAGGGACAAGCAAAGATGTTTCATTTTCCCCAGCATGTCCAAACTTATACTAAACTCAAAGATTTTGTAGCCATGAAGCTATGTAATGCATAGACTTGAGATCTTATCCATAATGTGCGCTTGGAAAAAAAAAATACAGAAAAAAAAAAAAATTCACAAAAAACCCCAAAATATGCAGATACTGTATAGATACTGTGCAGATACTGTAATGGATACTGTACCCAGACCACAATGTAATTAATGATTTCAATGCACAAAATTCAAAGCTCTTTGGACTTAAGCTCAATCACAGCAAATCACTTTGTTAAGAAATGTATGATTTTCTATCCTGAGGGTTATTAATTATAATGATAATTATGAGGTTAATAAGCCTCATATCAACACAATGCCCACTCACTTGATTTCACATTATTAGCCCAATAGGCCACATCACTATATGTGATCTCAGCCCCTTTGATATTTCAGTGCTGAATACAAAGATGTTATAGACACGTGCATTAACTAATATGCAGGCAAATGATACATGTAGTTAGCTATAAATATAATGATGTATCCAAGGAATGTCAAACATATCCTGGAAATTAAATACAAAAGTTTCTGATTACAATCCTGTCATTTAACATTTCATTTTGTTTAAGGTCACGTTCTGTATGAAACCAAGATCTGTTCCCTAGAAAGTAACCCTATTCACATCCTTGCGTTTTTCTTGCTTAGATCTCGGTTTCACTAACCACAGTGATTTTTTTTGTTTCGTTCTTCTCCAATGGGATTGCTCATTCCGCTGATAGAGTATGAGTCTAATTGAAGAGCGTTTCTTCAAACTCGGTAGGTGATCTTGTTTTTATTTACTTCTAGATGACATAAAACTTCAGGGATTTCAAGCTCAATTTTGTTTTCAAAGAAATGACACAGAAATACTTCTGTCAGTACATTACCAAAGTGTTTTTTAAAAAAAAGTGCATCCACCAAATCTTGCATAAAGGTGCTTCAATTGCGATATCCCTGTTAGATCTCATCAGATACTGTAGCAAAGCCTAACCAAGTCACATGCACACACTGACAACACATGGCCCTTCCCCACCAGCAGAATGCCGTTTGATCAAAGACAGCATAATTATGATTCATTCTTAAATTCTATACTTATCTCTTCTCTCTACCCTGGATCAGTGGTAAAGATCCCACTTTGGCCAAAACCCCATTTTTCTTGTCTCCTGAGCACCAAGATGTTAACCACTGACTATGGCATGACACCCTCAGTACTCAATTATAATACTGTATAAAGGAACAAAATTTTCTTGTAATCTACTTCAGTAATAGCCATAAACTAGATGCAGCACAATAGTATGAGTTTGAAGGAAAAGACTATGGCTGAACAACGAAAGAGGATACTGAAAAGACTACACAAGGGATTTAAGACTATGCCCTTACAGTCAATAAAAATGGATAGCCTACTAGTGGACAGAATAATGAACAACTATACACAGGTCTTAAAGGAAGCAAATCATGAAAGGAACTAACATGCACTTATGGACAATAAGACAATCAAAATCCATAGAACATGTAACGAGAATATAACAGCTGGAACATTTGGTAACAACTGGAAAAGTAAATGGTAATGAAGTAGAGGAAGACAAAGTGAGATAATGCTGGATGGACTGGCCAGTCAGATTGGTGTCCACAGCACTGGAGAAATGTTGACGTGGATAGCTGACAGACAAACGTCAACGCCCATGATCAAACACCCCAATCAGCATAGTACTGAGAGTAGCCAAGTGGTAAGGTATTCATGTGCTTGATTCATTATCGTTAAGATGGAGGAATGTTAGCCTAAACTGATATTACCTGGCAAGTCTGACACTAGGGATTTCTCAGATTTGCAGTGAAAGATCAATTTTGAGAAGGAAGAGCAGAATTCCTGATCCAAGAAAATTTCTTGTCGCTATCAGAGATCAAAGCCAGATCCTTACAGTCTGCAAATAAACATGACACCACTACTCACAAAGACCCTAACTTCACAGCAATGTAAATCTTAAATACCTTCTGCCTGAATTTAGTTCCCAAACGTTCAAGTAATAGGCCTGTGTACATCTTGTGTTCACCCATGACCCTCACACACCTCCCAATTGCTGAAGAAGAAGAGGAAAAAGAAGCCTAATAGTCTTGGATGGGCTTTCCTCAAGCTCGTTGGCCACAACACATACATTATGTTCAGAGCATCAAGGATTCACCTTCAAGCAAAAACGTGAAAGATATTACCACTCTGTGAAATAAGAATACTCGCCTTGGTTCGCGCAAACTTAAACTTACGGGAATGGATGTTGAGGTATGATATTATCAACTTGTCATTCCCAGTGCAAAGTGGCCTTTCATATTCTGCATAAAATCTTGACAATTCTGCATTTTGTGATTGGAATGACAAAGTATATGATGGCATAACAACATTTTCTGACAAGACATATTATTATTCTCATCAATACTCTGCTGTAATTTAGTGGATGTTAGGGCATTGGGTTACTAGTAACACTCCTGGTGTGGAACAGAGTCTGAGAGTACTTTATGTGACACACCAGTTGTCTGAAAGCACCTTGATGTGGAGCACTGCACACGCACTGTTACTGTAAAAGGCAACATCTAGGCATCTTTATTTCCTGCCTTTCTTAACCTGCTGGAAATCTACCAGCACGGACACATATCCAATTGAACAACTTAATGATACTTATATTCATGCCCCTTGCCATCTGGACAAGTTTCTAATTTAGTTATATGACATAAAGATACTTTGCTTATGTATTCATGTACTTGGTTAAATTCATAATCCGTTAGGCTCGTTTTTGTGATACCTCATTAACCTTGTCCATAAATAAAGCATTCTGAGGCTGACAAATCACCTCATCTATTATTAAAAAACTCACACAATTTTGTGCCCCATCCATTTGGGTTTATTTTTTGAAAGATTTTGCTCAATTTACTGTGCAAATCACACATTCACTGTAGATCGGTTGACCTATTCTTGGTCAACAGTGATATTTCTTCCTCATCTAAATATATACCGAATGGCTTTTCCAACATTCAAACAATCTGTTCCATTTTTATTCTTGGCTTGTTGACCCCTACTGGCACGGTGCATTACACCACTGTGTGCACTTGCAGGTCAGAGTTATCAAAGTGCCAATTTTCCTCACAACTGATCTTGACATCTAATATCAAGAAAAATCGATTGGCATTTTGTCTTTCTTACCCTAAATGTTATGCTTACCTATGATGTTAATGATTACAATAATTATTGTAACTAAGGAAATTCAATGTGAATGCATGTAGATAATGATTTGGTGGTTTATTTCCCGCAAATATGCGAGACCTGCTAGTAAAAATTGAAAAAAAAAGCTTTTATGTAATATTCATTTTTCAAAAAATCTGTATACCACAAATTAAGCATGTCTACTTATTAAAGCAAACTGACTGCAATAAAAAGACTGGATTGTGGTAACACACTCAATGTCTAATTAG
>JAWQUT010000614.1:169343-200383 GCA_033807755.1 Ellobium chinense | reverse complement strand
AAGTGATAAGCCAGTCCTTGTTGTGTAATGCGGACAGCAACAGCAGCTTCGTCTCGACGGTCTTATTTACCTGACGCCATTAAAAGGCCAGGAGTGACAAACTGATCTTGCCGATTGGAAAAATGACCGTTATGAGGTCGAACGAAGCTGGTGATCCTAGTGCAGCGAGTGCAATAACTGCGGAAAAAATGAAAAAGAAAACCCTGGTCCTGATGTGTGAACGGAATTTGAACAGACTTGAAAATGAACTTAGTTCCGATCCGTTCCCGAAAAATCACGAACTCCGTTCACGATCGCGTTCATAATGAAACAACGAAACTCCGTTCGCTCCGTTCACGAAACTGGAACTAAGTTCCGGAACTTAGTTCATATGAACGGAGTTCCACCCGACCCTGCTAATTAGTATCACAGAATTTCAGGCATGACCGAGTACCTGGTGCATGGCACCCAAAAACTGATAAAATACAATTGTGACACATCTTTGGTCATATGATTTTAAAATCATTTACATGTTATTAAAAAAGTTATAATACAACAGGGATGGCAGCAGCTGGCGGAGAAATTTTCCGACACTAACATCAACATACAAGTCTCTGCCCAGTATGCAAATTACTTTTCACTGATGTTTTGTTTCTAATTGTATGCTTGTTAATTGCCCCTTCATCAGATCTGAGTTTTAGTTTTCTAGAAATTTTCAGCACACTGCCATCCTTGATATAAAGTTCTGATTCCTCAAAACCTGATATATGAGGCTGCAGATAGTCTCACATCTATCATATATTTCCTGTCTTCCTTCTTACCCTCAGAAGTCTTTCCTACATCACATGTATAAGGATTAAATAGATGTTTTCAACAACAACAGAAGAGAAAACATTTTGTTAGTATTGTGACACACCCTTTTTTTAAGATACAGTGTTATTGCATTAAATACTACATCATGGTTACCTCACATCACAACATTGTGTTTTAACATTTTCATTTTAAAATCTGATCACGTGTACTTCCACTAAAGCTATCAAACAGGTAATCGGTTTCAGGTTTTTGGTTCCTATTAGAGGGGCATATCACTCATTGTGTACAACCCATTTAATCCGCTAATATATAAAATCACCTTTTTTTGGGGCCCTGCCAGCCAGTGTTAGGGTGTAGAAATATGTGAAATGACTTGTGATCTAAAAAAGCATCCAATTTTAAAGTTTCAGGTGAGTGAGTTTGTGTTTTACGGCGTGTCAGCACGATTACGGCTATATTACGCCCTCATGGTTACTGTTAACGTTTTTTAGTAGAATTTTCCTATCAATTTTGCTTGGACAGCGGCCGCTAGGCCTACTCTTTTACGATTTTAAAACTGCCAAGGGATTTTTAACGTGCGCAACGTGCACACGGGACCTCCTAGTTTTTCGCCCTTATCCAAGAAGACTAGACGCCGGCTTTCCTACTCTAAAAGCCAGAGTGTGACCGTCCTATCGGCTTCAAAACTGCAAGTTTCAGGTACAATTTGAGCCTTCTAGATAAAAAAATAAAGTGTGTAGGCCAATGTAATCGCACGCGGTCAAAGCCAGCCAAATGAAAAATTGGGGACCAAATCAGAATTTCGAGGTGACCTTTTTCGAAAGACATTGTGAAAAATTTCGGGAGTTGACCCCCCTTTTTTTTTTTCATTAAAAAATCTGCCAAAAGAAGGATTTTCACCTCCATGGAAGAAATTTCGTGAAATAACAGTGACATATGTAGAATAAAACAAAATGTTAATAGGGCCACAAAAAGAAAAAAACAATAGGCGCCAAAGACTTTCATTCACCCACGAGATAGGAGATAACTCTGTAACTGAAGCTTCCACAAAACAGAAGTTTAAAAAAAAGTGAAAATAAAACCCAAAATTTAAAATTTGCCTACCAAAGTTTACTTTAAAAAAAAAACAAAAACTGTAGAGCTATCAAAATGAAGCTTACTTTGGGAGAAACAGTTGTGAGCTCAGTAACATCTCACCTGAAAATCTGACTTTGCATTTTACCATTTATTCTAACCAAGCCTCCCTAGTCTGATGGCATTCTGGGTGTATCAGCTGCAGTGCCAGCGTATATATTTGGTGCCATTTGGCTGTTGTGCAAGGGAAAGGGTTGAAAACTACCACACTTTATAAGACTGTACATGATGCTGACTTGGATCACTCTTAACTCTTACTTTTTTTTACCAGCAACAAAGCATTGGAAAATAACACGCAAAGAGGCCACAACTAAAGATTTATAAATGGTACGTGACATGTAGTAGTTTATAATGGTGGCACTAGTTACTGGCAATCTGAAATCATTTATATGACTGAAAAAAAAAAGTGTGTTCTTTTATTTACCTTGTCTTTCATAAAACAAAAACAATGCTGCTAACTGGCTTGTGAAATGGCTTGACCTCACCCTCTTGGTGGTTTTTCAGACAGGCCAAAGGAACCAAAGTACAAGAAAATTACATGTCAGCCAAACCAAGTGAGAAATGCACAAATGGACAGGTAAGTACCAAATCTCAAATGTTATTAATTAATAGCTGCTTGAGAAACCTGGAAATGACTGTGTGCTGAAATTTCTTCCTGAACTTTGCATAGAAACACAAGTTACATTTTACTTTGTGATACATTTTCTTTAAAAAGGTTCACTGGATATTTCTTTGGAATTTATCTTTTATAGATTACATAAAAACCATGCCACAATGACGGAGTTGAAACCTCTGTGTTCTGCATTACAGCTTACATCAGAAGCAAACAGTGATTACTGAAAAGCTGTTTCCAAAAGCAATGACACAGATTACATGTCTATGTCCTGCTTCATTTTTTTCATGAAAAATAAACATGTTCTAGTGACCCCATCCTTCCATACGTCATTTATGTTGTCAGTCATGAATTCTTGTTATCCTGCTTGCCTCTGAGATGTATTCAGTTGATGAGTCATTTTCTATTTTGACATTAAAAAAAAATTTAAGTGTTATCAGATCTAAAACAGGAATTAAATCAAAAACTATGAGCACAGCCAATTTATCACAAAATGACTTGTCATTCTACTCTGCAAGTGATTTCAACAAATACAATTCAAGGGTGCATGAAAAGCAAAAACAACAACCCTAACAAAAAAACTACTTTAACTGCAATAGCAAAATAAACAGCATCAATATACAAAGGCAATCTACAATGAAATTTGAAAAAGGAAACTAGAAAACTACACCATTAAAGGAGGAACAATGACACACAATGAAGTATTCAAGATACAGCAGTCAACAGGTTCCACATACCGCAAGAAAAATTATTTAAAAATAAACATTAGATGTAGTATGATTATATTCCGTAGTCAAAATTTTGTATCAGTCATCACAGACATCTTGTCAAAATATTCTGTTTCCTTCACCACCATGGTTCTGGTAATATCTCTGGATTCTCCAACTGAATACAGTACTTGGCTGACAGTTAAGGGCAGGCTAGGTGGGAGAGTTCCAGGAAAATGCCTAAATGGTCACCACCCAAAATACACTGGTACTAGTACACACCAATTCTAAATGGATTGAGAATTAATGAAACCTGTGGCTAACAAATATGCCAATTTATGATCAAAATGAGGAAATCCATGAACAATAATTTAGAATGAATTGTAGAGCATTTTCAATATATCCATTAAAAGACGTTGCTAAACAAACAAAAAGTAATCAAGTGATTGTCATGAAACAAATGATGTCTTAAGTAGCATTTTTTTATTTATGGGTGCAACTTTTTACTCAATCGGAGGGGGACATAAGGATGGCAACAATTCAATCAGTAGCTTGGAACTTTCTCATGTTCAGTAAGCACTTCCATGTACAAATTTCACTGTGTGGGAACATTTCCCTCGGGAGTCTGGTTGGTCACTGCAGCGATACAGTTTCTGGCTGCAATGGTAGCCATAGCATTTCGAGAGTCCCAGGTATTACTCCCCATGTGGGGCAGGATGACGCAGTTTTTCATTGACACCAATGGATGCTCTTTCGGCAATGGTTCTGGTTCTGTTACATCCAGGCCGGCCGCTTGAATATCACCATTCTTCAGTGCCTCCACCAGAGCATCATGATCAATGACACCCCCACGGCCAGAGTTGATCAGGATAGCTGTGTTCTTCATATTCTTGAATGTGTCTCTGTTAAACATGTGACGAGTCTGTCAGCAGACAAAGGGAGAAAAAAAAAAAAACACATTAGGAAGGAAAAACATACCCATCTGACTCACATGAATACTAACTGTTGCTTTCTATTTTTGCCTGGCCAAGGATTGGGAATAGCAAATGTCATTGGGGAGCAAAAATCATCCCAACACGTTCGTTGGGAGGAAAAGTTTTAAACTTCAATTATAGCATTGTGAAACATAAGAAAAGTGTATATATTAACACAATTCATATCTTATTCCAGGCATCAGAAGAGAGAAGAAAAGAAAGAAAAGCAAAATGCTGGGGATCCAAGTACAATGTCCTGGTGGAGGATCATAGGTGGCAAACATAGCCATCTCTGAGCACCTTATCAGTTTTAGACACTTATGATTCTCTCTATATTGACCTACAAGACTAGCAGACATGAGAAATAATGAAACAACACACACAGAAGGAAAAAGGAAAAGTCCCGCTAGACTTACCTGAGGTGTGAGATTGCAACATACACATATGAAATCACAGTTTTTGATCAGGCCGTCAAAATCTGTGAACTCTGCATCAATGTCTTTGGCATAGCTCACCTGCAATACAAGAACAAAGTAGTCCAACTGTGCAGAGACAAGAACCACCACAAAAACGTGAGCTTTCCACATGAGGCAAAGTTTACAAGCTAGCCCAGATGCATGCAAGGGTTCTTGTCAAATTATCCAGTTTAATTTGAAATTAAAAGGAGAGGGAAACACCAGAAATCAAGAAGATAATACAGTGAAACTTGGATATAACGAGGTCATCGGGACCGACCGTCGGGGCTTGTTAGAACCGATGGCTCGTTACACGCATGGTCCACTGAAAATCGTGTAAAAACTGTCAGTAGTGTCAGGGAGACCCACATACTAGATCTAACATGGCTAGACTGCTCGCTGCGGGTAAAGCGGAAGCGCCTTGTCTACCCAGGGGTCACCCAGGTAAACATGCAAGCATGCTATAAGTTTGCCACAAACCTGGGGGCCCCGCGTGGCCAAGTACCACCATGTTTTGATGTGTAAACAAAGCAATGCAAATGTTGAGAGTCGAGAAACGAATGACTGACCGATCATAATCACCATTTCTGCGATTGTTATGATTGAAATCAAAATTGCCTAGCACAATGATTGGTCTAAACAACAGGCTTGGCCAATCATTAGCCGAGCATATCAAGCCCATCTTCCTCCCGTCGCATGTTCACATCTCCATTGCATCCTTCCCTAGCCCGCTTCTTGGCCTACTGCGCAACTAGTTTGTACCGGTAATCCTATCGGTAAATTACATAAGCGAGACTTGCCTATTGTTGGCAATTGTTACGTAGCCTAAACGGTCGAGTTCCTCGCCGCTGAAAGTTTTATTGCGGACTGAAGGGTTGCGAGGGCTTAATTGCAGGTCGGTTACCTCGTTAGGGCCGCGTTTAGCGGATTTTGTGCTCGTTATATGAAAGGCAAGATTACTATCACAAAGAAGGAAAAAAAAAACACGGGGATTTTCATTCTGCTCGGTACATGCGAGAACTCGTTTTATCCGTGCTCATTATATTCAAGTTCCACTGTATATGTTTTGAGCACATTTTATTTGATTCATTGAGAGATTCTAAGTCATTCTTAATAGTTTCCATGAAGGATTCCTGTTTAGCCTCAACACAGACACATGAAGAGAGAGAGAGAGAGAGAGAATGAGAATTTAGGATCTTACCTCTTGTACATCAGAATAGTAGATTTTAGTGAAACCAAAGGGTTTCAATCGACGACCCACATTGAAACCAATTCTCCCAAGACCATAGATCCCTAAAACCCTTCCGGTCAATTCTGTCCCACACAGCCACATGGGCTTCCATGGTCCCCATTCTCCTTTCTTGACAGCTTCCACTCCTGGAATGAAGGAAGATACAAGAGATACTTAAAGGTAGAAATGCACATCCAAAATATTTTTTTTTTTCTGGTAGGCCTACCTTTTTCCCAGGGAATTATCTCTGGCACCCACTGAATCAATTTCGTTATGAATTAGTATTACAATGTTGCTACACATATATGCTTTATAATGCCAGAGGAGGGATTCAAACAACTAGGATCTGGCCCTTGCCCAAAGAGTTATTTCCCTTGCCCAAGATGCACAGACTTGTGAAAAAAATTGTCTCACTTTTGTTTCATGTCTTGTTGTGAAGCTGCCTCAAGCCAAAACTGTTATTTTGTTTTATTGCATAAGGCAGAATTTATCATTTGGCAAGTGCAGCCCCGACCCTCAGCTTCCCCATCCCCTCTTGCAGCAGCTGTGGAAGTTACTCCCAAGGATGCCACAGAATTGTGAAGAAAACAATCTGTGATTTTTCCATGTCTTTTCCAAGAGGTGTGATATATTTTCCATGATAATAATAATACAGGGTAATAATGTTTTTGAAACCAGCATACAACTAGTTTTTATCACAGGAAATTTATCTGCAGTTGAACACGTCTTCATCCTGGCTGATGAGTAGTTCTAAACAAAATTATGAATCCCAAAATCAACATCCTGAATGCTCAATAATTTTCCTTGAAAGCTCGCCATTCTATGCTGAGTCCAGGTATTTTCCAGACCTGGAAACTCCAACAGCAAATTTCCCATTTTTTTCCCCGATTTTCTTGGTATGTGGCAATCCTGTGGCCCTGCAACGTAACTTCATTTGTCAACATTACACAAACCTTCTGGCAGCCTCCTTGCTGTCATCAACAACAATGACACCGTCAGCTCTGCCACACTGTCAGTTGATACACCTGGGGTGTTGGCAACCTGGGTGAGTGAAAGAAGTTACATATAAATACTGGGGCCTCAACAAACTCAATGCAGATGGCGCCTGAACCACAGGTAACTACAGAGAGTCCTGAGTTTTCTCAAAAGACCAAATTTGACAGTAGCATTGGATTTAATTAAACCTGGTCAGACTATTAAGCTAAACAAAACGTAGAGGCCTCCTTCACAACTCTATGTATTGCAATGCCTCCACCATAGCAAGATTGCCCAACTGCAGGGCGGATGATAATGCTATGTTACTGCATTGCTCGGCCAGGTGCCAGTAAGCGTTTGATGATACCAGTTGATGTAGTAGAACGATCTGCACTTCTCTCAGTTAGGCAGAATGACAACGGAATCTGACATCTACATCATCCTTGACAGTAGTTAGGTCTACTTAATTCAGCTCTGGTGCTCCATGGGTTAAAAAGTGCACTCCTTTTAAAATCTCTGTTTGTATATTTTCTGGTGTTTCCATTCAACTACATGTGTGTACATGAATGAAGCTTAAAGAAGCTACATTATTGTATAATGGTTGGCCATTATATCAGCCAAACTACTGATGGTTTTACTGACCAAACTGGCTGATAAGATTAATTACATACAAAGAATTCATCATCTTTCACAAAATCCAAAATAATAATATTCTGAAATTTAGTGATGCTCCAATGGGCTTACATTAGAGTTTACTTCAAATTTGGCTTATAGGTAAATCCAGCACCGTCACTGTGATATGGGGAAATTTCTTCCATGGAGGTTAAAGTACTTCTTTTGCCTGATCTTTTAACAGGAAGNGGGGGGGGGGGTCAATGCTCAAAATTTTTCACAAATGTCTTTTGAAAAAGATCACCTCCAATTCCGATTTGGTCTCCAAATTTTCATTTGGCTGGTTTTGACCGTGTGCAAATACACAGGCCTACACATTTTATTTTTCTACCTTGAAGGCTCAAATTGTACCTGACACTTTAAAACTGAATGCTTTATTTAGATCATAGGTCATTTTACATATTTCTACACCCTAACACTGGCTGGCAAGGCCCCAAACAAGGGGGATTTTATATATCAACGGATTAATTGGGTTGTACACAACGAGTGATTTGCCCATCTAAAAGGTGTCACAAACCTTTAACACATCAATTCAAGGGAGACAACTGGAACAGTAAAATAAACCTATGCTCTATTACTTGCCCTACATGAAATAGATTTAGGCCTCAATGTCTGAATCTCTGATTCATTAGGGAACATGAGACAAACTTATTCAAGACTAATAAAATATTCAGACCCTTAACAGGAGAAAGGAGGTAAATCTGAATTAGAGCTGAGTAAAATTCCAAGTTTTTACTCAGTGTTACACCTCATCTGCCTTGCATACTACCTTCCAAAACAGGAGACTTACTTACTAGCCTGTACATAGCATTTTATCTCAATCTGCCTGTACATGCAACAAAGCATAACGATACCACAACATATGGCTCATCATGAAGTTTAATAACTATCAATATTTTTTGTTCCTTGTTTCGTACAGAATCAGTCAAAACTGCTGAGGACTTGACTCTGATCCACTAACAACTGCATCCATTGCATGATTAGGGAGTTACAGTTTATTACATTTGAGAAAACAACATAGTAGGACCTTTGAATGAGTCTGAGAGTCCCAATGATACCCCCCCTGCATTGGGCAGGAAGTGGCTTACCAGTATGTTTCGTGTGGCACATTCTTGGAGGTTAATGTGTTCGAAGCCTACAGACATAGTGGCCACAATTTTCAGCTGAGGACCTGTGTAAGGGAACCAAGAGTGTCAAGTTAGAATCAATCTCTGAATATAAGGGCAGATCACGCCACTAGAGATCTAGATCTTGACTTGATCCGTTCCAGACTAAGATCTAGATTTCAGGAATAATCATGGAATGGGATCAATCTAATGCTTAACTATGAATGAATGAAATGTATTGATGCAAGAGCGATCCTGTCCCTGGAGATAGCCAGACCTAGATTAGATCTAAAGTTGACCTGTTTTTTTCCTGCTCATCCCAGGTTTTCTTAAAACATGACACCAGAACACAGACATGGTAAACATTATGCCCACTTTGGCTAGCATAATCAATTTTGTAACTGCGTCACTGTCAGGCCTGTTGTCACTGTAAGGGTGGGGCAAACTGAGACCACAGGCAATATGTCTCTTTAGGATGTGATATGATCACTATGGTGCTCAGACAGAAAGTAACCTAGAAAAAAAAAAAAAAACTTTTTTCCCTTCCCTATGACAACGTGTTTGCCAGGAAAAAGTAACCTCATATCAGTGTAGTGCATTTGTGACTTCCTCCAGCCGAAAGCATGACCTAGAATTTTATTTCTCTTGAGTGCTGGGAAAAAGGGTCTGAAAAAGAGAATGTGTATACTCTTTCAAAACCTGTGCTTCTTCTATGTCATGCACTATCATAATGTTTAACGAACACTTAAGTAAAACAGATGAGGGCTAGGGGGAAAAGACTCCTCGATGCTATCTTAAAAAATACAGTAGACCTATTAAATAAAAAAGTGTTGAACTAGTGAAGACTAGTAAAACTTCAGTAAATGTAATGCTCTCTCTTTCTTTCTTTCTTTCTTTCTATCTCTCTCTCCCTCACTTGCACTCAATACTAGACTACTCAAAAGAGAGAATTTCAATTGTGAAATGATTGACCATTCAGCTTTAATTGGCTATAGAGTGAGAACCACAAACGCATTGTGTTCGTATGTATTTCTTAACAAACAGTTCCTCCTTGGATAGGAAAAAAATTAATGCCACTTCTCTTTCAGATTACTGCATTTCCCAGGAAGAGAAGGAAATTACTTTCTTTCCTGATCACTTTTTCCCTAAGTTCAATCGCACTACTAGACTAGTAACCATTCCGTCAGACGACCGGCCCCGACACAAGCATTATCAACACATGGCTGTATAATGACCTTGACATTCATCAAACAAGGTGAAGACTGTTTTGAATCGACTTGCTCAGGCCCCAAAGGCAATTGCTGCCCATATAGACTAGTCTAGTCTAGTAAAACTCTAGGCTTATCTCATTGAAGTGGGAATGTCGTTATCCAATCACATCAGTTTTATATGTTATCTATAGCTTAGACATTTCCACAGCTGATGCCAAACTTATAAAATGCACTTTTACGTGCTTGTGTCAAGGCCACTAGACTATACCGGTCGAACTCGTGCAAGAAATCTAAACAGTGTTGACACTAGTCTAGTCTAAGTCTAGCTATCTGCGGTAGTCCACTGAAATGAAGGATCGAATGAGATCGAACCAGGGAGAAATCTATTATGTGCATACTGTTTTCTTACCTGCAGCGTCCAAAACTGGTCCATCGATCTGATCTGTTAGCATACATAGCAGAGCATCATACTTTTTTGCTTTCATTTTTGAGATTAGGACATCATATGGGATGGCTTCGTCGTCATCATAGAAGTCGACATCGAATGCCTCGGCTAATTTGTCAAAGCCTGGCTTCGGAATTCTGCGGGTTACATAAACTGTTTTGTCCGACATATCGAATGACGTCGATCACACTTACAATTACCGTAGTTGGTAGGCTAGTTTCAAGCTCGTTTGATCTACTTTCGGTTATGAATGAGGACGTCTTGTTCGATCGCCACACGGACTAGGCCTAGGCCAAAACTCATTGGTTGGTTTTCGCTTCCGGTGGCTCACCTGCAGTTTTCATTGGTTGTTGGAGTGATATTAATTTTATTGCTTTGTGATCCCGGCAGATCGACAATTAATTTCACATGAAACATTTTGTGAAAATTGCAGATCTGCGAACATAGGTTAGGCTAGAGAAGGGGCAGTGAGGCAAATCAGCGGTGTTTTTTCATCAGATGTACAGTGTACACACAATGCTATCACTAGAAGACGCACTGTGAAGTAAAGTAGAAATTATTTTTAGTCTACAGTGCTGTACAAAAAAAAAAAAAAGTGAGAAAATTCGTTGCGCTCCGTAAAGTACGTTAACAGGGGGTCAAGCTTGAAGAAGTGATACCCGGTTTCAAAAAAAAAAAAACCCGGAGAAAACAGTATATGAAAATAATAATACATTACCACAGTGAAAAGAAATATGATGAGAAGGAGCCAGCCGATAGTATGGGTTGTTGGCTTACACTACTTACAGAACAGCGACCTGGTTATTGTATTCCAGCTAGGTAGTTTGGAACCGCGCAGAATTGAAATATAGATTAGATGCGCCCTCTTTGTGTGACCAACCTTGGCTTCTCTGGTCTGACCATGGGCATTTACTTCTTTATTATAGCATCAGGTGATAAAAGGTTAGAAGTAGTCTAGATACCTTTAGGAAGCGAGGGCGTGAAAAGACAGTGTGGTTTGTCAGAAAGCACGTTTTCTGTTCACGCTTTCCTCAGGGACTCTTCATTAATAATACCACTCTTGATCAATTTGTGAGCATCAAGTTTCATTCTGGGCAATATCGGATTGGATTTCAAACAGGGAAACCGTTATCACCACGGCCCTGATTTTTTTTTTATAATTCGCTATTTAGCACTGGCTCCTCCTCTCCCTTTCTTCAGACACTGGGCGATTTACAGATCTAATGGTATCTTCCTACAGGAATCACTCGGTAATATGGCAGTCTGGTACTCTTTCATACTGTTCAACATCCTCAGCTCGGTCATGACTCATGTTCATAGTCACAGTGTTAGGGCCGTATCCTAAGGAGATCAAGGCTTGCACAAAATACAGTCTATGCCAGCGTTAAAAGTGCTCGGGACATTGAAGTAACAAACCGCTCTCTCTTGTAGCTATCTTCGACTTCCTCCTGTGCTTGGCCATGCTGACAGGTCACGAACTAAGTGATAAAGGCTACGCCTGGACAGATATTCTTGCAGTTCTTGTCAACTCGGCCTTGGGCCCCTCGCTTCAGAGTCCCTAAATTCCTTAGCAAATGAAATAAAAAATCAAAACTGCATGATGCAAAACTGAGCATACCGGAACTGTGGCAGACCAACCGTTCTCGCCTCGGTCCCCTGTCGACAGAGGGTCAAACCCTGACAGAGAAATCGCAGCCATCAGTCAAGTCACGAGACTGTAACCACGGGCGCCTTGCCAAATGTATAGATATGCTTAGGATCTGATATTATTATTTCAGCTATACATTCTCTCAGATCTTGAAGAGTTTGTACAATCCCTGAGCTTTCAGATAGGACAAAAACATCTCTGTGAGTGTGTGTGTGTGTGTGTGTGTGTGTGTGTGTGTGTGTGTGTGTGTGTGTGTGATTGTGTGTGTGTGTTTGTGAAAGTATGTATATGGGTGTGGGTGTGTGGACGCGCGCGTGCGTGTAATTTTGCACAGAGCCTGAGACATTTGATGTACAGAATTTCAGTAAACATTTTGCATTGTCATTATTGTTTGTATACAAACTCACTAGAATCTAGTCTGTCTGATTTGTCCACATTAACTGGATGACATAGGGCGTTGTCTGATACGGTGGAACCCAGCTACAGTAATAAGTAGCCTATGTTCATGGTGCATGGAAAAAATAGGCCTATACTTATAATTAAGGTCCGCCTGAGTAATGAAATGATGAAATAATAATGAATCCGTGCATGAGAAATTTATGTATGTACAGTACTTTGTAACATGGTATAGGCTACGTATTAATTTAGTACTGAATATCGCGATTCCACTGTACACGCTGTATTTTCTCAGTAGATATAAACTCCTTGACATTTACTGTAGTATAGTAGTGGACAACAGCCTAGTCTAGCGCGAGTCTCAACAGAAACTGAGAGATGACATTCGGCTTTATATCCACGGTCACATTGGTGTTCTTGGAAATGAATACTCGTACGCTGATTCTTGCCAATAATGTTTCTTTCGATGGTCCTGAGATGGGAATGAACCATTTGTTCTTTGCTCCTTATTAGGACGAACCTTTTGTTTTCTGCGCCACAGTAGGTTGAACCGTTTGTTCTCTGCACCTCAATAGAAGTGAGCCCTTTGGTCCCTGAACCTTAGTATGACGAATCGTTTGTTCTCTCTACCATAGTAGGACGAGCCTTTTGTTCTCTGTACGGTACCTCATTAGGACGAACCCATTAGTTCTCTGTACCTCATTAGGACGAACCATTAGTTCTCTGCACCTCAGTAGGACGAACCATTAGTTCTCTGCACCTTAGTATGACGAATCGTTTGTTCTCTGCACCTCAGTAGGACGAACCATTAGTTCTCTGCACCTTAGTATGACGAATCGTTTGTTCTCTCTACCTCAGGAGGACGAACCTTTTGTTCTCTGCACCTTATTAGGAAGAACCATTTGTTCTCTGCAGAAAGTAAAACGAATAGTGCAATCTTTTTAAGTTTGTGAGAATTTTGGGGCATTTTTTTTTTGTTTCGGTTATGTCAAAAATTCACCTTGTTACTTATTTCCAACTTAAGTGTGTGAGATGGACAGCATCAAATTAGTGTGTTGAAGCTGTCTAGTTCACAATGTTCAGGTCATGTTTTGTTCTTAACTGTCGTGCCTAAAGAATAATATGTAGCAAGGCATGGAATTGATGAGGTAGGTTGCTGTTAGATTTTTCATGGGCTACATGTATTCAAGAGCTTTTATTTTCAAACTTATTACTTAGCTCTATGAGGGAACGTTATAGCAGATTTAGGCATACTCACAGATGGCATTTCCTGGTGTTACATGTAGGCCTATTATAGAGTATTATCCTCTTGCCCGTTACGAACTTCATACAATCATAATACAGTGTATGAATTTCATGATTTCAGCAATTTCTGGAATTTTGTTTTCTTTATAATAAATGTTAGCCTCACTCTCATTTCGGATTTTTGTCGAAACGTGAATGTTATAGTGTGTAGCTTACGTCATTTAAAAAAATGACATGGCTTCATTTCATTGGCTCCCCATCTTCTGCGTCATCTTCGCTGTTTTATTGTATCAAAGCAAGTGCGGTTAGATAATATGTAGATGAGGGTTCGTTTTAGGAGTTATGTCTGGTCTTGCTGTTTCTAATGTTGTTATTGACGTACAATAAAATGTACTCATTAAAAAAAAACATGTTGTATAAGCTACCAAAAACCAACAGGTGGAGAGAGTGGGTTGATTGAGTTTGTGTTTTACGGCGTGTCAGCACGATTACGGCTATATTACGCCCTAAAGAGAGAGAGAAAGTGAGATGAGAGAGGGAGAGTGAGAAAGAAAAAGAAGAAGAAATGGAGGAAGAGACATAGAAGCAAGACAAGCTATAAATCAACTCAAGCATGAGAGATAATCTAAAATACTTTATTTATTATATTTATCGATATATATGACCGTAATATGATGCAAGTAGTATGTACAGTAAGTCAAACCGGTAGAGTACTCGTGAAGAACAACAAGCGTTATCAGTCCGGCCCATGCAGAAAATAAAAACTGATGACTAAAGCTACGGCAACGCTGGATGCCGGCTCCATACACACAGTGTTAGTTCTAAAGGAGGAAACGTAACAAGCAGCTTGCTGGAGGTCAGGAAGATCGAGACAATGTTATAATGAATGAATTACCACAAATCCTGGCACTGGAAAACATAAGCCATGTAAATCCACTTTGACTGAGCTACATAAAAGTAAGGCAATATATATAGAGAATGAAGGAATATAAAATGAGGAAAACGCTTCTGTACTGATCCTCAGGACTATATAAGCATATACATATGGAAATAGAGTGGGGAGGACGCACAGTTGCTGATGCACAGTGCATGTAAAGATGCAAATCAATGGTAAATCTTTGGATGGAACAGGTAAATATTAAAAAAAAAAGTCAAATAATTGTCTGTTACAACTGAATGAAGAATAGGTAAAACAAAGAGGAGCTGACAGATTTACATAGACATGACTATATGAATCACCCCATTTTCCAAATTTATTCTTCTTCTTGTAATTCTCAACAAATGCTGCAGTCTGTCCCAAACTACTAAACTGCAGTCCACTTATCAGGCGAATCATGGTTTTGTTTGCTTGTCATAAAACTTGTTTGCCAATAACCACAAGTATTACTCAAGTCTTTCACGCTTTTGCACCTCACTAGTCTCATGCCATGAGATTGTTTGGCCTGGCTGGTTGGTTCCGAGAGGTGACTACATGCACATCCAAGCAATTTCTCAGACTGATGTCAAACAATCTTCTCTGAAAGACAACTTTCAAGATGGTTTTTCAAGATAGAGAATTTTCTGAAGAGTGCCATCCCAAAAGAATAATTCTAGCAGAACTACCCAAACCTCAACATGTTCTGATAACACTCACAGGCACCATATGCTGGCTGACATAATAAAAAAAAAAATAGAGAGATGAAAAATTGCCTATGTTAAGAGAATAAGGAATTCCAAATTGTCATTAATGTTTGTGCAGTGGAAGTGTTTTTGCAGTGTGAAGCACAAAATATTCACTAAAACCAATGTCCCTGCTCTTATGTCCTGTGATGGACGCGTAATAATAGAAAAGAAAAAAAATGGCCACGCTCATAGAAGGTATTTTGTTACGTACAAAGAAGAGGCCTCCGCTAATTATGTCATTATTGCAAGCGAAAGCAGTAGAGTTGTATGTTTCTAGACATGGAAACAATAAGTGCTGCTATCCCAGTACCTCTAGTCTACTATCCCAAACAGCTTAGCTCCCAGGCAAACATCTGGTTAAAAAAATAAATCTACAGAACTATTATTTGCCTGGTGTTCTTATCTAACTACACACATTTAAATTCACTGTTTGACATTCTGAGAAAAGCAGAGTGTTATCATTTTCATGCAAGTCTGCATATGAAATGCAAATTAAAAACAACAATCAGCGGCAGTCTAGTAGTGTTATCTGTTTTACGTTCTTAACACAGCTTGAAAATTATAATCACTTTTTTAGCAAGTAGCCAACAAATCACATTTTCACATGGCTCTAATAACACACTCAAAAACTTGGTATGAAGCATGGGTGTGCTGTCAGATTGTTGCCTGTAATTAATACTATCATAAGTCCAACAATGAAGGACTTTCGACAGTATTATCTCCCGGCAGCGAGATATCCACTGAATAAGTTTACCTAGATAGAGTGCCTACAATAAGACTGAAGAAAAGTCATTAGTGCAGACAGAGTTGTGGATCCTAGCTCTTCTACCTTTTACTTCTAGTGATATCCTGATAGCATATCAACTAGCGGGGATTAAATTGCTTACAACAGAACACCAATAACAGTATGTTATACACAGAAATGTGTTGACATAAAGACACTTTGGGCACACACTTCTTATGAACTTGCTGTATACCAAAATAGCACTATTCTGCAAAGCTTTCGTAAGCTTAACGTGATATAGCTGGTTAAAATGAGGCTTAACATGTAACAGTTTGGGACAAAACGTGAATTTCACAACGAGTGCGTATGAATGCATTTAAATGGGCCATTAATGATATTATTTGAATCTTTGTAAGATAGAAGAATGCAGGGTTGAGGTTGCAGATGTCTGGTATATCCACCGGGAAAGAATTTGTAATTCGGTCTGGCAGGTTGACATTCTAGGGGAATCTTGAAAAATCTTACAAAGCAAAGGGTATGACCAACAGGCACTGAGCATTTTCAACTTTGTGCATTTAATAAAGTGTTTTATGAAAAATGAAAACAAATTGCAACTAAGCAGGCAACGATTTCACAGAATCAACAGTACTTTCAAGACAATCAAAGTTCTTCATAAAACACATCACTATGCAGCCACTCTCAATCTGGATGAGCACTGAGTTACAAACAATAACATTTCACAAGCTCAAAAGCTCATAGACAGACAGGATACTCTCCTAATCGCAGATGAAGCAACAGAAGATCTTTAGAGGAGGATACCCCCATCCAGCAAGTGTTTCAACCAACTTCCTGAAAAGTCAGTGTAAATAAAAATCCAAGCCTAGACGAGGAAGAGGATATGAAAAGTTAACAATATTTGCCATTTTGTCCGTCAAATCAGAGAGGAAGTGATAAGAACACGGGGAATACCCATAAGGAAAGTGAATATCTGGAAAATGAAAAACTATAATCATTATGTACATACACACACTCTAGACGGGTTTAGTAAACAGCTTTTTAGAGTGCACATCTGTTTCCACCACAGGCAACAAACACCATATCATCAACATGTCAGTGATGGTATAAGGTGCATACAAATAATATGATGTTTTGTTGTCCCAAGTCAATGTGAATGTTCTGCAACATATGCACCAAACTCTTGCCCGCCAGATGAATGCAATTGAGCATAAATCCTACATTGTGCAAGTCTTTTCAACACCAATGTCACACATCTGAGTAAACATGCATTGTGCCAAGACACATAAAAAATATAGCATTAAAAAGAAAGTCAAGACTCCATAAAAAATATATTTTTCATAATGTGATAATAAAATATTTCTTGGAAATATTGATGCAGCATTTCAAAATGGCTTCTTAATGACAAATCACTGTGCTATATAATCCTCCATGATATATAATATTTCCAGATTCATTGCATTGCCTTAAAACAGCATCTAGCAGACTATATAACTATGTACATCTGTATGATATATTCTGATACCACATATTTATTCTCTATGTCATTTGTGCTATAGTCTAGACCACAGGTTTGGTAAACCAGCATTTTTGCATTACTCCTTGGCCACTGATAAATTTTCAAATATACGTTCAAGTTCAACAAATTTAAAGCATTATTCTGTACATTACAGACTGGCTAATCACGATTTCTTGAGATGGACATAACAGGTGAACTTGGTTCTCAAGAACATAAAAACCTAAAATGGAAGACTCCAGAGATCTTGCGGAGATATTTAGCTTGCCAAATGACCTTCATATTCAGCCACCATGACCTGATGACCTTCATAGTCACTAAGCATGACCTAATGACTTTCACAATCAAACAGCATGACCTAATGACTTCACTGTCACTTAAGTATGACCTTCAAAGTCAACCAGCATGGCCTAACAAAGGTTATAGTTAACCAGCCTGACCATAATATGACCTTCATAGTTGGTAAGAGATATCTAGCATAAGCCAATGACCTCATTGTAAGTTAGCAACAGATACCCAGTTGCCTTCATAATTCATAGCCCTGTTGCAACAGATGCGTAGCATGACCCAATCAATGACCTTTGGACCTAGCTAGCAACAAATGCCTTACATGACACTGTAACCCTACTATAACTTAATGACCATCATGGATAGCTTGCAAGACGGGCCTAGCTTGACCCAATGACTTTCATAGCTAGATAGCAAAATGATAAGAGGTGCCTTTGCGAAGACCTTATCTCTCTCTCTATAACATTATGTATAATGATAGTCTTTCCACAGGCACCACTCTATATGCTTAGCATGACTGAATGATATTCATGGCTAGCTAGGAAAACATGCTTAACATGATTCATGGAATAAACTGGAAGCAGAGAATTCTGAAAAATGTATAAAAGCAAACAAAACAATGCGGTCTTGACGAAAATCTATATTTTACTAAACAAAGCAAAATACGGCATGGTTTGTTCTAGTGTCAGTGACCACTAGCCAATTGCTGGACTGTGCTTTGCAAGCTCTGATGTGTTAAGACATCTCCTTCCATGTTTGCCATGGTTCAAAAGATGACATCCTCTCAATTCTCATGCCTAGATGCAGAGAGGAACTTTCTTCATTATAAAAACAAAAGATATTATTCATGTTCGCCCACACATAAATTATAAACTAATGCAGAATGCACATTCTAAACAAAAAAAAAACCTCCAGCCAAAAAAAAAAATAAAAATGTTGAGCAAGTTTACAGCTAAGTCTACAAGTGTCTCATCCTGATGTCCTGGTCTGATACTTTGTCCGGAACACCATCATACGACTGCCCTGAACGGCTATTCTCCAGGTCAACAAATCATATGATTTCACTAGGTCACATGACTTCACCATTCATGTTGATCACATTACTTCTTCAGGCTGCATGATAAAATTACTTCACAAGGCCATGTGATCACATAAGGCACAGTGACTTCACGAGGCCATATGATCACATAAGACACAGTGACTTCACGAGGCCATGTGATCACATAGACACAGTGACTTCACCAGGCCATGTGATCACATGAGACACAGTGACTTCACCAGGCCATGTGATCACATAGACACAGTGACTTCACGAGGCCATGTGATCACATGAGACACAGTGACTTCATGAGGCCATGTGATCACATGAGACACAGTGACTTCACCAGACCATGCATGAGACACAGTGACTTCACCAGACCATAGGATTGCAAGACTTCACTAGGCACATGATCGTATGCCCTTACCACTCATATTCACAAACAATCTGCCACTAAGCAGAGCAAGCCATGCAAAATGACAAGATTGCTATGTACAGGCATGACATACCATCAAGACTAAAGTTGCTTTAAAAAATAATGTAATGAAAGTAATGACGTCCAAAGACTGCTATATTTAAAACTCAAGTAAAATTGAGAAATCTCACAAGCAGCACCTACTGGTGTCTACTCATACAGTGATAACCCAACTGAAGGCCAGATCATAGCACATTTTCTTCTTTTAAACAATATGAATAGGAAAAGGGGTTTAATCATAATCATAAACTTATCCGCATTAATATGAAAGGCTGTATTCAATACGATTCAAGAGAAGAATACAATCTTACATATCACAAAGGACAACATATTTTCTTTTAAAACATTTAAACATTTTATAATTAACTTGGAAATTCAATATAATATGACATGTATAAATGACAATGAAAAATAAAGATTCACAAAATATGATTTAAGGTATAACATAGCAGTATTCACAGACTTTAAACTGATAACAGAAGCACTCATGTACAAATAAAACAATACAAGGATGGAAATTGAAAGGTTTTCACGTGTAATGTACGCAGGCAGGGAAAGATGAGATGCACAAAACAAAAAAAAAAAAAAAATCTGCATAATAGTTGAAGGTAGAAAGCAGGTAGGATAAAAACTGCCAACAGAATAATTCTCAACGAGACAGGAATAAAGCCAAGGCACATTGTGTTATAATGTATAAATGATATAGAATGTTTACAAAAGCCTCTGCCCTAATTGTATCAGCATTTTCTACCAAAAGGATGGATTTGTACATATTCACATGTGATTAGTTGCAACTTAATGGAAACAAATATCAAACGTTATTCATCAGTGTGAGAATATTTTCTTCTTCAGAGTAATATGAGTGACTCTCAATTCACTAACACATATGTGACATGATTTTAACACACACAAAAACAAAAAAAAAATATGACTCACTCATATGTATATGTCATTATAATGGGAAAAAAAAAAAACAAACCCAAAAAACTGTACATGTTAGTTAATATTATATATATATGAAGCTCCTCCATAGGATTGGTATAAGATCACCGTGAAGTGTAAACTGTAAGTGACACTAAACAAAAGGTGGCCACAAAACTGCAACTGACACGAAAATGTAGCTCCTGATGCCCTCAACCTTTGCCTTTAAAAAAACTTACAGGCGTGTACATGAAAGGAAATAGCGTGAGTGTGAATGTCTTTGGGGAGGGAGAGAGGGCAACACATTTTGAAGTTAAAGGGATGACACCAACATTTTCTCACAATAGCATCATTGTGAGGGTCTCTGTTAAACGTAACAGTTGCCTCGTCACTCTTCCCTTGCTAAAATGCCTTTTTCGGTTTTTTTTTTAATTTGCAAGTTTCGGTTCTCCAAAGTGTTTGGCATTCTGTCACCCCTGCTAATAGAGAAAAGAAGAAACTAGATACACCTTTTCAACACAAGTCATACAAAGCTTTTTGCAAGCACTAGGTTGTTTTTCTTTTGAATGCAGTAGAATAGGACCAGTGAAAGTGATGTCTTGCAGCAAGATATCCCTGATAATGTCCACTCAATAATCCTGTACCTGATGCATTGTGTTGTTACATACAGTCATGACTGGATGTAAGAGACAATATAACTGTCAGCACTGCCACCTCATTTTTAATGGTAAATCCCAAACCTTTTAATTTTTCTCAGAATCAGGCATGCCAAAACTGTGTGGCAGGGAAATCAAATAAATTATGAACAAAGAACAAAAATAAAATCTTTGATAAAAAGCACATCAAGAATTCTCACTTTCTGCTTAAAACATACAACACAGAAATTCCCTCTATCTGCTAAAAGCATACACCAGAATTTTTGATGGTTACGGAGTAATTCACTCACATTTTACAACCGTGAAAATATTGTTAAAACATTTAGTGGAAAGATAGCCAACAGCATGAGCACGATACCGTAAATGGGCGTTGTGTTCACTAGTAAAACTATTCTTAGATGAGGTCAAACAGAATGACTCAGCCAACCTCTGTGAGATTAGATGTGTCATGACACTCAGCCAAACTCTGTGAGATTAGATGTGTCATGACACTTAGTCAAACTCCGTGAGATTAGATGTGTCATGACAAACAGCCAACATCTGTAAGACATGTAACATGTGCTAATGACACTGTCAATCTCTGTGACATGTGTGACTCACCCAAAAAGTATCCTGATTCATACCTGCACATTTAACTCAAGAACATGCAACTCCAAGCATGGTACTTCACTTGGCACATCACGTTTAAAATGTTTTGCCAAAAGGTTCAAGGGCTGGCACTGATATGGGCTCTTACAATTTTGTGAATGGCAGAATCCAGGCCTCAGCAAGCAAACAAATAAAAAAACATTCATCCAACCATGATTCCATTTCCCAACCAACCAGTGTTTACAATCTGCTCTCATATGACAATAAACTTTATCGGTCAGTATACAAATCAAATATGCAAAATGCAATAATCCAAAGCAACCGTGTGGAGAGAAAAACATGTGGTAAGAAATGAACTTCTCTGCCCCTGCACACAGACATGAGATGTTATAAGTAAGAACGTATGTATACATGTATATATAACGACACCAAAATCCTTCCAGGAGCAGGCACAGCAGCTAAATCGGTTATTGAAACAACATATCTTTCTATATGGCTCTTTGCGAGCTGACGAAGAAACTTACTGTATTAAGCAGACGCAAAAATGAAATGAAAACTGTTATAATAAACATACAAATTACCATGACTTTCTTTTAATACCCCTACCATAAAAATCGATAACATTGAAAAAACACTGCTGGTGAGCTCAAACTCAAATGGTCCTTGTAAATGTAGGAAATCTTCACAAAGGAGGTTAAATACAAATTTTGGTATTCTGTTTACAATTTTGGATTGCTCATGATGCCACTTGACTGAGTTGAGCCAACACCAGTCCAGAGAATAACAGAAAAATTCCCTAGAGGTGACTGGGACATATTCTAGAATGTCATTGCTTGACCCATCATCCACATGCATGTCATGTGTGAGCTCAAAAATTCAAGCATGCAATCATTTTAAAGAAATAAGATCTCTAAATGCCAATAAAAAGATTGCAAAAAATCCAGTGTTTCTCTAAACTCGGTTTATGTGGAATATCACATTATACATCAACATAAAGAATATGATCAGTGCCACAGTCTCCGCTGGGGATTAGTTTCTGACACTGGTTTCCAAACAGCTATTCTGAAGTCCATGTTTCTATCTCACAGTGTCATCACGAAACACGAGACTACACTTTTCACACTGCTTATCTGTGTTTGTCTTATGAATATTTCTCCCTTACTTTCTCTCTCCCTCTCTCTATCAAAACTTTATGACACAACGATTACATAAAAAGAAATAACGATACAAGTTGGAGAGTTGGTAGAAGAAATAAAATTAGTGGAACCTAGTTAACACAATGGTGGCTAAAGGCAATCCCTTCCATAGCAGGTCTCCTTTAAAAGATCCCGCTTAGTGTATTTCATAAGAAGAATTCTGGACAACACATTCCTCTGGGGACACAGGCAAAGAAAGCATGTACAGGTCCATGGGAAGGGTGTATTCAATCTTTGGCTGTACTTAGTGGCCTCTTGGTCGATTTGCTGTTCTCGGAATTCCAACTTCTGTTTCCCATGGATTAAGAACATCAGGGAGTTTTTCTTAGGCCTGGTGTGTTAACAAGGTTACACTACATGTAAACAGACATGACAAAAACATTGATATCCACTGGAATCAGTAGCATAATGATTTGTGCTTCATTTTCTTGTTCTTGGCTGTTCAAGACTTCACTGTGAGCCACAGTTACTGCTGTAGTGGTCCAGAGAAGAATAAGGTCATCCAAAAATTACTGTATAAACATCTTTTTTTTCTGTGAGATTTAATTTACACACAAAGTTGAAAATCACTTTTCACAGTCATCTATTTTTCGCAAGCTTCACTTGATCTTTCCTCATGTGGGTACCCGAGTATGAGGGCATAGTTCTAAAGCAGGATTACTGATAAAAGACATTTCGCAATCCTTCTTTGTTTTGGTGAAGAAAATAATTCTATAACAAAGAATATACTATAATTGATAATATGCAAATAAGGAGGGCTGGTAGCTCATATAACAGCATTTGCATTTCTCTTGAGGATTACAACTTCCTAAGTAAACTTAATGCTAGTAACAAGACCTTTGAAAATTTTGCAACAAGACCTTTTTTCAAGAGGTGGAACTGTCTTGGATAAAGCTCATCTCAGAAAATTTGTAAAAATTAAATCATCATGAAAGAAACATACTAACACAGTATATACCGGAAGGCATCCAGATCAGTGACTATATACATGAATTCAGAATATCTTATGGAGTAAAAAATTCATCTGGCTTGATCTGCCAGTGCCTGATCACACCCTAATTTCTGAAGCAGTAAACTCTCTACAGCTTCAGAATATGGAACCGCGACCCTGAACTAGAATTCTGTTTGGAGAGAGAATTCTGCTGCCACTTCTCCCTGGTAGAAAATTACCTTCTGACACAAAGCCTCAGTCCTCTAGCTCAAAATGTTTGCTGATTTGCAACAGGCTCTCAGAGTTCACTTTCATTATGCATCGTTTCACATCAGGCCTCTCTCTGGAATTCAGTTCAAGATTCCTTTTATCAAATTGTGATATCAGGCCTGCTGAATTACCACGTCTTGGAACTCTGTTTCCTCTTAAGCATAGGGAAATCTCTCTCCTCTAATCAAGTCACAGTAACTGTCAGTCTCAAACACCCACACACACACAAACTACTGATCAGGGCAGCCTGGTTGGTGATGAACTTGAGTTAGTGGACCACAAAGTGATCAAAAGTTATTATAATCATACTGTCTATTATAGCAAAACAAGTGGATAAAAAATCAAGATTATCCACATCAACAATGGAACACTTTGTGGTGGCACACATCTACTGCACACAGTAAACTGACCATGTGGTGTATGTAACAAGTTCTGCTTCACTGAAGGAATACTTAAGCATAGATCTGTGAGGTTACAGGAGATCATGTCGGTTTTGTGGCAGATTCCTTTGCGACGCCTGAGCTAACACCAGCTTCTCTGGCCAAACTCTCAATTTTGGGCAAAGACTGTGGGTAATAATCTCGGGTAGACGGGCCAGCCTCATACCCTTGTGTAAATGACTGGCTAGGGGATCTACCTGGTGGATTGGTGAATTGTTTATCCCTGTATGGGTCAGTCGAAACATATCTGGAGTTGTCATCAACCCTATAAGCCTCTCCCGGGATATGGGTTTGTGTGTGAGGGCTCCCATATCGCTGATCCTGAATCAGTACTGGCTGCTGCTGTTGGGGTCGAAAATCATGAGGGCTCGGCATAGGTCGATCAGGAGTCATGGCATGCTGCTGTCTCACCATGGGCGGGTCATATTCTCCAGAGCTTGTGTGGGGACTATAGTAATGCTTGGGCTGGGTGTTGGGACTGGCACTGTAGGGGGGTGGGGCAACGGTGGAGGCTGCCATGTCAGGGGCAGGGTAGGAAGGTGGTGCACCATCATGGCCGGCCCTGCTGTAATGTGGTGCTGCTTGCATCTGGTGGCTGTAGTCCAATGGCCCAGCTTCTTGATATGTTGACGCAGGAACATTGTAATGCTGCAGTAACTTCTTGACAATCTCGCTGGATGAGGAGTCTGGCTTGTACTGGGCCATGTTATCCTGGTACTCTTCTTGCTGATACCCACCCTCCACACTGGCTGCAGGAACACTGTATTGGTACTCCTGGGCTTGCTGATGTGGGGAGTAATACTGGCCACCACCCTGAACACCATCCGAGTAGTTCTGAGGGATGCTGTGGTCATACTGCTGACCCTTTCCCATGGCAAGATTGACCGGCATGGATCCCATCTGACCCTGGGTACCGGCAGGATAGCCATCAGCACTAGAGGATCTGGGATAGAACTTTCCCTGTTTGTAGTAGTCCTGTGAGGGAGATGTGGTGTCCAGTTGTGGGGAGAGGAACTCTCGCTGCTGCATGCCCTGTGTGTAGTCAGTGTCTGGACTGTTGTAATAATTTCCTGCCATGCCAGATGCCGAGGGTGCGTAACCGCCACCTGATGGGGCGTAACCCCTGCTATCGCTCTCTCGTGGGTAGTCACCCTGGGATACATTCATTCTCAGACTGCTAGAATTCAGACTTTGGTCACTCATGCTAGGACTCCCTAAACTGGAACTCAGATTCCCCGAAACGAGACTCTGGTCATTCAGACTCAGCCTGCGACTGGGAGTATTCATCAGAGGCTCCGTTCTAACTGGATCAAGGCTGTTTCTTCTAATGACACCGACTTCTCCACCACCCTCAACCTCTGTCAGCCCCAGTGGCCCTGGCTGCGCAGGGTCAGTAGGTGGTTTTTTACGTTTCTTTTTCTTCTTCGTCCCTCCCTGGTTTCCATCCATCCCTTCTGACCCTCCCACTGCAATGTTGGGTCTAAATGTCCTGAAGGAGGCTGGGTACTGTATCTGACCGTCTACAATAGGAAACGGCTCAAATTCTCCCCTCTTGGTGTGATTCTTCTTGTGTGAGATGGCAGAACCAGAGTGGGCAAAAGACATGTAACAAATTTCACATTTAAACGGTTTCTCCCCAGTGTGTATGCGTTCATGCGACTTCAGCTCCTGCGCTGTGTGGAAACCCTTATTACAGTAAGAGCAGAACTTAGCCTTTTCCTTGCTGTGTCGCCGCATGTGCAGCGAGTATCCGTTTCTGGAACCCAGCTGACTGTTGCAGATCTCACATGTAAACTTGCCATCAGGAGATATGATAGGGTGATATTTCTTCACAAAAGGTTTGGAAGGCGATGTATTATCCAACGCAGTTTTCTTCAGTGGGTCAGCTTCTTCACTCTGGTTCTTCCCGACCACTGGAGTTGAAATTGGTTTGGGAATATTATCTGCCTGAAACTGAGGCATGGTTGACATGACCGGCTGTGGGGCATTCAGCTGCACTTGAGATTTGATGGCATTCTGCTGCCCCACTATGCTGATATTTTCACTGTCTGCTGGCAACGAGGTGGAAACTCTAGGTGAAGACTCAGTGACAGACTGTACTGCGTAACTCACCGGCTGATACGCAGATCTGTCCATCTGAGACTGGAAAGATGCTGATGGAGTCTCCTGATCCTGCTGGCTCAGACTGTGTACAGAGTGATCCCTTGTGTGCGAGTCCACAGGCATCGCTACCTGAGCATCATCTCTAGATGGATCTTTGTCTGGCGAGACTGTGTCATCACTCACTCCCTCACCAGCCTTTCTCTGAGCTGCTGCTCGCTTTTTCTCCGCCTTCAATCTTCGCTGTTCTTCCACCTGCCAGTGAGTTTCTTGCTGCCTCAAGAGTTCTGCCTCACTGAGGCTGGTGGCTAGGGGGTTGGAGGAGGATGAGGAGGAGGCACGACGCTGACGTTTTGCTTCACTGGGTGACTTGAGAGGTGTAGTGGGTGATCCCAAGGATTCGTTGGGAGAGCCAAATGACTCTCCAGAGGACCTGACTGGTTCACTTGGGGAAATGAGTCCTTCGTTGGGAGACTGAACTGGCTCACCAGGAGACTTGATCTGTGCATTGGGTGACCGCAGGGCTTTCCCTTTCTCTTGGCTTGTACGGGATGACTCCTTGTGTCCAGGGCCTGGGGAGAATAAAATGTGTCAATGAGAGAACTTAAAGGTGTCAAAAATCTCCTTTGTTCTGTTTCACCACTTATGCCACTTTTCCATGATCGATATTACGGACATTGTAAAAACCCTTTTCAGCAAATGTACTTGCCGCTTAGTCAAATATAAAACTGCCAAATCCTGTTAATTTATTTGTTTTTCTTTATTTTATTTATGTAAAATTATAAAAATAGTGACTTTCACATTCCAGTCACTGACAAAAGTGCAGTTTAAAGATCCTTTCTTTAAATCTATTAAGGTCTACCACCCAGGGCCATTTTTTTAAAAAGTAAAGCACCTATTAAAGGCCTTAACATTCTTTACGATGATCTTTATAGACCCGCATTAATTCTGTGTTTGTGACGACGCAATTTTCACACCAAACAAGCAGATCTTGTTCAGATTTTAGACTTCTTCTTCCTTTCAACCATGTACAGTTGGCATTCATCATACAATGCAGATTCCCTATGCAATAAAAAATATGAAAAAAAACAAAAATAACAGTGTTCATGTTGGCAACATTTTGATCCCTTAGCAGTCAGGATAGAGAACCAAAGGTTTCATCAACAGAGCTCGCTCTGTGCCTTGGTATGACTTGTGTGTTCTGAATAACTGAATGTACCAAGGATAGGTATGAATAGGGTTTAAGTATGTAGACATTATCACAACACATGAATATGAGTAAATCATGAGGACTGTGAACACGTGAATGTGCATTACGTTGACTGCACAGTCAATTCCTCTTTATCACCTTCTGCTTAATCACAACTTTTCTCAGGAAGTTATGATTATTTCTAGATATAAAAATCATGGAATGATCACAACTTATTTGAGATAATCACAACTTTTCAGTGACCGTTAATGTAAAAGTCAATAAGGATTAAAGTTGACAACTATTCACACATCACTGAAACAGCACGACAAAATGAAGAGTCAGAGTGATCAAAAATATCAACCAATGACAATCCTTGGTGTAACAACACTCCCTCCCTTCATCCTCTCAGACTACACCATTGTGTGTACAAGGAAACTAAGTCATGTACGTAACTATTACTGCATTGTTAAGTGACTAGGGAGAGGTTCAGCTAGAGCAAAGAGCTTTATCAATGTGACTGTGTTGAAAAGTGCTGTGGAGAGGTATTTAGATCAATGGCACTAAAGAAATGTGAAATCTATAGGAAACAATGAGTTTTACCTCAGTAATTAATATCAAGGTGAAGAAATCCCTTTACAAGAGGAAAGACTTATCTTACAGAAAGAAGGGATTACTTTACAGCAAGGACTTACTTCACAGGAAAACTACACAAAAGGACTATTTACTTTACAGAGAGAAGGATTTACTTTACAGGAAGGACTTTTCAGGGAGAAGAACTTAATGTGAAGGGCTTACTTAACAGGGAAAATAACTCAATTTAAAGTAAACAAGAGACTTACTTTGCAAAACGAAGGATGTACCTGACAGGATAAAAAGGTTTACCTTACAAGAAGAATCTACTTCACCGAAAAATGAACTTCCTTCATAAAATAAGGAGCTTCCTTTACGGGAAGGATTTACTCTACAGGAGAGAAGAACTTCCCTGCTGGAAAAATTACTTTACTGGGAGAAGGACAAACTTTACACAGAGGCATTACTTGTAAAAACACAAAGGGCCGGTGTAATAGGAAAAAGGACAAACTTTATAGAAAGGAGGACTTACTTTATGGTCAGAAGGACAACCTTAAAGAAAAAAGGACTTATTTTACTAGAAGAAAGACTTATTGTACAGAAAGGAAGATTTACCTCATAAGAAGAAGGACAGCCTTACAAAGGGAGGGATTTACTTTACTGGAAGAAAAACTTACTTTGCAGAAAGGATGAGTTATTCTATAAGAAGAAGGAAGGACTTACTTTTGACCAATTCTTCAGAAGAGATCTGGAAACCATGGAACTTGTGTTTATGCAGGGTCAGACTGTGCCGCTGTGTGTACTGCTTGCCACAGAGGTCACAGGTCACCTTGTAATCTGGGTCATGAATCCGCAAGTGACGGTAGATAGTTGCATTGCCCAGGACCCTGCCACAGGTCAGACACTTGAACTTGCGGACATCGTTCTCCATCACAATCTGAGGAGGAATTGGAGAGTGGACGGAATAATGGCAGTGAGTAGCACAGCCTATTTACCATACCTCCTAATAACAGGAATCCTATTTCAGCTTTTTTTTTTTTTTTATGTTTTCATAGCAACTTAGGCTTTAACATCAGACTTTAAAACAGCTGTTTTGACTGCAAAAAAGGAAATAAAAAATTATTATGGAAGTGCTAGAATTTAGCATGATGACACTGGTTTTGGATATTATTATTATGTCAGCTTTGTTATGATGCTTTGCAAAATTATGTAACTCAAAATGCTTGCGAAAGAAACCTTCTATACGAAATTCAAGCAATTCCAAAACACTATCCCATCCTATGATCAGTAATATGGATACTAAAAAATATCAATCTGAAGCAGTTTACAATGTCCCTTGAATATCATGCCCGTCACTGGCTACAGACCTTCTCTGTATTAATCCTCAGTCAATGGAAAGTTATCTAACATTCCACCAACTCTTGCTAACTTACTTTTCCTCCCTCCCCTCCACTCAATCCCCTCCTTTTCAACTAAAAACAGAAGATATTTGTAACCTACCTCATACTGACTCTTCCTCTCTCTCTGGACTTTCTTGCCATCAGCCTTGACATCCCCGCCAGTGCCGCTTCCTTCCTGCTGGGAGTTCTCAATCACTCCTGAACTGTCCATACTCCCTGGGGGGACAGAAGGCAGAGCAGATCTCTCTCTGATGCCAGCAGCTCTCTCTGTGTTCTCCACAGATCTTGGCATGTTCAAGCCAGTCCCTGGGTGACTGCCCAATCCTGACAAGTCGAGATTGGCAGAGCTGTCCAAGTTGCCTTCTTCCATATCAAGATTGACGGTGTGCACCAAGTTGATGCTCTCCTGCAAGGAATTCTCATGACTGACTCCTGCACCCTGTCCACTATTGTCGTCATATGCTGCCACCGCCGAGAGAAGAGCGTTAGGCGACAGAACCTGTCTCAGCCGGTTTTCCAGGTATGCAAAGTCCTGCTGGCCCAGACTAAATCCGGCCAACTCCTGGCTATATCCGCCTGGGTTTGAGGACACCTGCCTCAGGAATCCTTGGATGAGGCTGTCAGGCCGGCCATCTGCAAACTCCGTGTCTTGCTGGGATCCAGAATTGTAGAGGGCACCTGCATTCACAGCCTGATCCTGGTTGGAGGCAAACATCTGCGGCTGCTGAGGGGAACCAGTTCCCAGGTTGTAATTTGACTGCATGGCCAGATTCTACAGATAGTAAAAAAGAACAGAACAATTTTTCCAGTATCTAAATTAGATGTGCAGAATAAAAGAGCAACAGGCATTTCTGCTTCTTCAAGGGCAAATTTTAGAATTGTATACACATGCTTTTGACAGCTGATAAATTGGCAAAAATAGAACCCAGCAACGACCAAATAAATGTCCTGTGCAATATGACAGCAGCAAAGCAGATCTTACACAAAATGAAAAGGATGGCTGGTAAATGGGCAAAAGCTTCGACTGGTTGCTTAGTATTTCAAGAACTGCCACCACCTAAGCCACATGACAGTGTAACCATCCTTGTACACAGGACAAATGTCTAATCTCCCAGTTCAGGATTCAACATACACAACTGAACAGAATCAACTTACCACATAAACCACACTGCAGACATTGCCACATACCCCAAAAAACAACTTATTATCTCCTAATTACAAGCTCAAGACTTAGCAATAAAAGAAAACATTTCCTGTCCTCAAACCCTACATACAGCTCGCTGGAACAACTTATGCATACCAGTGCCTTCATGCGTCTGGCACAGGTTGCTGAAAAGTAAATTAATCAACAGCATGGGAGTAAAACAGCAACAACATCAAGGTCATGTGAAAAATTTTATAAAAGGAGGAACTCTGTATAGCATCTTCTGATATACTCTGCATTTTATCTGTA
>JAWQUT010000614.1:158434-169000 GCA_033807755.1 Ellobium chinense | reverse complement strand
GGGGGGGGGTTTGCAGCAAATGTATTTTTAAATGATGGTATATTACTTCTGAAAATCCCTTACTTGTCCCAACAATCAGCCACGGTGTTTCAAACTAAAAGCCCACAGTTTGCACATTCCAAAGATGAAGTGAAATCCAATATCCCAAAGTTGCTCTGGCCAACACTGAACTGAAATCTAATACCACTTGCAAAGCTGCACTGACCAACAATGACTAGAAACCCCATACTCTTCAAGCTGCTCTTCCTAACAGAAAATAAAAACTGATACCTCAAAGTCTGACTGGCCAACAGTAAACTGAAATCTAATACCCTTAAAGCCGCACTGCCCAACAGAATCTGAAAACTGATATCCCAAGGCTAGCACTGACCAACACTGAAACACACTTGAACATGCTTCAAAATTCACGGGAGGCCTCAAAACATTCCATATTACTAATATTACTTATTGGGTATATTTCTTAATATCTATAGAACTAACCTTAAGCAGTTATTATTTTAGGACTCGGAAAGTGTTTTGGAAAAGAAGTAATTCCATATCAAACATTTTTGCGATGGACCTGTTCAGGTTTATGATAAATAACATGTCCTCACCTGTGCTGAATTGTTGATTCTTGGGACAGTGCCCGAATCCATAGGCTCCTCTCTTCTCTGATCCACACTCAGCGAAGAACTGTACATGGGGTTAGGCAAGAACTCCTTACTCCATGATTCTACGGCTGCCACTGTCACAGATGGTGATGATCTCCATGTGGCCTCTGCCCCTGACTGAGGATGAACTGGTGCTGCCCATGGCTGCTGCTGCTGTGGTTGTGGTGGTGGTGGGGGGAGAGTTGAGGATGAGGACAAGTTCCAGCCCGATGATGAGGATGATGATGGTAGAGGTGAGGAGGATGGCATAGATGGTGGTGTGGCATTCCAGGTCGGGGATGGTCTGTACTGTGATGGTGATGCTTGTGGAGGTGCTGCTGCCGTTGTCCATGATTTTTTAGGCAAAACTGCCACTGGATCACCAGCTGAAGGTGGTGGTGTTGGTAGAGGATGCGGCAGCTGTGATGATGAGGATACCATCAGTGTCGACTGTGGACTTGGTAATGTCCAAACAGATGAAGACAATGTGGATGTTACACTAGAACACAGAACAGTCCGCAGAGGGGCATATCCCGAGGCAGCACCTCCTGGTGACTGCTGATCGAAACTTTGCCCTGCTGGCCTATTATCTCTTTGATGTAACAGAGTATCTTCTCCTGTCCATGAAGGCGGCGGTGCTGCTACTGAAACTGTTGATGCAGGCAGGGGAGTTGACTGTGTGGAAGACAATGATAACGGTCCTGTTGATGCTGATGAAGGTGCGGAATTTGCCCAGGTTGTTGTTGATGATGATGACATTTTGGATGTGACTGGTCCATGCATGAAATTGTGAGGAAGAAGAATTCGGTCATTGCTTCCCCCAGGGACAAAGTAGCCACTGAATGGAACAAGTGATTCTGAAACTGAAAAGCCAGACATCAAAATTATTATGGTTGTCGTATCATCAGAAAAGCAATGAAGTCAATAGTGTATACTGTAGTAGACTGATCTGTTTAGCCTACAAGGATCATCATTTCTCATCTCAGCAAGCTGTGTAGTGTGAGACATTCGGCTTATCCAAGACATAAGATACTGACAAGGAATTCCACATGCCACATCAACTAAACAGCTTCTCCCTCTACTCATGTCAAAAATATTAAGTCACCAAAATGTGCTACATGCAACAGAGTCGGAAAATTGAACAGTAAATCAAACAAGAAGAAAAAGAGGAAGACAAAGAAGGAAAAGTCTGGATGGATTAGCAAGAGTACAGAAAGCACTACAGAACTGTTAATGTGAGACAGCTGATGGACTGAAGTGGAGGAACTGCACCAACTGGCATGGTACATGAAGAAAATGCAATGTGTCCTTACCTTCCAAGTCGGACATGTCCTCTCCTAGAACAGGCACCAGCTTATACATGACCATCTTTCGCCTCTCACTGGCCGTATTCAACTGGCCCTGATCTTGATCTTTCTGCATCTGGGTCACCTCCAGCCTGGACTTCAGATCCTTCTCAGGCTTGTCTGTACCTGCTGTGGAAGGTATGGAGGTTGGAGGCAACCCCCTCATCCCTGTGACGGAACCACTGAATGCTGATGTGGACTTGATAACAGATTGCTGTGGTAAGCTCTTTACTTCATCTTGGAGCTGGGAACTTCTTGCTGATTTTGCAGATTTTGAACGCTTATTGCTGGAAGCTTCTGAAGTTTTCACAGTCATTTCGTCTTTAGATTTATTTTTTACATGGGAGGGATCTTCATGGTCTTCCCCAGCAGAATGTTTCTGAGGTTTTGTTTCAGTAAGGTTCCCACTTAAGACTTCACTTTTGTAACCTGAATTTTCCACATTGCCAGAGGAGCCTGGAGAAAGTCTTCCTTCAGATGAAACTGCAACTTTGTGTCCACTCTTGTTATTAAGAGTCTCAGCACCCTCAGCATTTTCAGCCTGCTTGGATCCACGATTCTGAGACTCCTCTACTTTTGGGGCAGGCGAAGATTTCTTTGAGTTGCGTGCATTCTTCTTAGCATCCTTAGATTTTGACACAACTTCTTTTACTGGAGCAGCATCCTTCTCTTTAATATCTAGAGGTATGTCTGTCCCTTCAGATTTCACTCGGTCCTTCACTGATTTATCCTTGGCTTCACTCTTAACATTCAAAGTGGTTTTGACCGTATCCTGAACACTGGTTGGTGTGTCTGACTTCTTGACACGCTTGCGCCATTGTGGCAGTTCATCCACAAATTCAGATGGTGCGGTGCGTTTTGATCTGGAGCTGGTGCTGGGGTCTGAGCCGTCCTGTGCAGCCATAGCCTGACGTGTGGTCATCCGTCTTGGTGTTGTGGGAGTAGGGTTGTCAGCACTCACAGACACTGGACTTTGTGATCGTGGAGTTACAGCTGGACTCTTAGATTTGTTTCTTGTGGTCATTTTGTTCTCTGTGGTAGTCAACACAGTTGTCTTAGGTGTGTTACTCCTAGAGCGAGAGGATGGGGTTTTCTTTCCACTTCCACTGCCTTCATCTGGCTTATGATTGTCGTTTTTCTTTTCACTTTCACTGACTGTTTTGACTTCATCTTCATTAACTTTCCGATTCTTGCTTCTAGTGGTCATTCTCTGTGCTGTCTCAGATGGTGGAGCTTCATCAGAAGAGGAGACACTTGGTTGCCTGCTTGACCGTGCACTTCTGGCTGATGTACTGTCATCCACAGAATCTGAGGCCTCCTCTTTGTAATCCACTCTGGCTGATTGTCTGACAGGCCTTTTACTGACTTCAGCATGTCTCTCACTCTCCACACGTTCCTTCTCCTTTTCCTTTTCTTTGCCTTGGAGTCGTCTAGAGAGTCGTCGAGAAGATGTGTCTGACTCTGTACTTTTGGCTGTTTCCTGAGCTTCAGCTGTATCTTTCTTATCTTTCCCCTTGTTTCCATTCCCAAAAGTAGACCTTGTCACTATCACTGCCTTTTGCTTGGTCGTCTCCTGTTCCACCGCATCATTAACACCTTTAGATTTCACCACTGTTGATTTCTGGCTTTGCCCTTTCTTATGAGAGGGTTTCTGACTGGTATTTGCTGGTGTTTGTTTCTTGTGACTCTTACCTGCTGGATCTTTCGGGTTAGGTGTTGTGTTTTTGGGATTGCGTCTGACGGGGGTGTCTTCTTGTTCAAATGGTTTCTTAGGCTTCCTCTGTCTCACCTCCCGCCGTGGAATGTCAGTATTAGCTGTTTTGGCAGCCGCTTCCGACCCTGTTTCTCTGGCCTTGTTATCCGTATCTTTGGACTGGTTAGATTTGTTCGGCTCACTTTTAGCAGTTGGGCCAGGCTTTTCTTGCTTCACTGAGGTGTCACTGACTTTCTTCCGGGTTGCATTACTCTTGGCAGAGTGGACAGGCTGAGATCTGACATCAGCATCCCCATTTCTGTTTGTCTCTGGCTCCTTGACTTCTTCCTTTTCCTTCTCTGTCTCAGGAGTAGCATGACAGGAGTCATGAGAGGCTAACTGTCCCTTCTGTGGAACTCCCATCTCGTCTTTGCCAGCAACAGCCAAGACGTAGCGCTCACTAGCAATCTCTGACAAGACTTTCAAACCACCTTCATTCTTTCTAATCTCTGGATATGATGTGATAGGAGCTGAAGGGTATGGTCTTCCACTGGTGTTGCCCTTCTCCGGCATTTCCACTGATGCACTCAAAGCTGTGTGCATCTGAGACTGCTGTGACTGTGAGCCAGCTTGAGTAGCCAGGCTCATGACACTCTGCACTCTTCTGTCTGAATCAACCGATGGACTACTGGCAAACAGGGACTGAATCAGGCTTGTCTCTTTCTCTCGAATGCTGGACATTCTTTGGAAGTGCCCATCTTGGGAAGTGGTTGCCATATAGCTATCGATTGTCCTTGTTTCATTGCTGGAGGTGAGTGGCTGAGAAAAGCTTGCAGCTGATGGATATAGCTGCATTTCCACTGTTTGTGCCTCAGATACTCGCTGCCACTGACTTGTGCTATCTGTGGGTTTCTCAGCAAACCTGTGTGGCTGCAGCTCCAGGTCTCCCTTGTCCATCAACTGAATCTGTTCTTGTGGTTCAATGACTTGCTCCTTACTGAGCTGCTGAACATCTGGAATATGCTGCTTGGCTAAACGTTGGATATCAACTGGCTGAGAGGAGAAGAGGCCAATAGGCTTTTGAGATTGGCTTTCAGTTTCCTGGGAGGCTAGCTGAGACCTTCGTTCCTGGCCAGGCATCTGTTGCCAAATGGTGCTGGCATTTTGAGCAGAGGGCACAGGCACAGTGGATGATGGCACTGATGGTGATGGGAACTGAACAGACGGGATTGGACATGACCTCTGGAGGGCCGTCACCACAGCCTGGGTAGTTCTGTGGTCCGGTGGACGGTGGTGAATCACCTGACCAGGGCTGAAGGTTTGAGCAAGCTGGGTGGGCTGGCTAGAGGGAATGGACTGAAGTGAAGGACTGAGCGACGGCACTTCATTGGCAGAGAGATCAGAGCTGGATGATTCTCCGGGGTGGTCAAACTGCTGAGAATGCTCCTGACTGACAGAAAGACCTGACTTGGCATACTGAAGACTGCTGGTATGTTGCTGGGTTTGTCCTAGTCTGGAAGGCAAAGACAGATCTGTGCTGGAGAACTGCTGCTTCTCTAAGCTAGTCATACTATGAATCTCTACTTGTCTACCCAATGAAAATGGGTGTGATTTTTCAGAGTCTGAAGCCATAGGCTGACCTCCAGAGTGCTTTGACTGCTGAGCTCGCCTCTGTTCAGAAGGAAGATGAGCAGAAGTGGCTTGTCCTGGGATTGTCTGTGACAGTCCTAAATTTGAGAACTGTGCCGGGCTTGTGGAGGGTTGTGCTGGACTCACTGGCTGCCAGGGACTGGTGGGCTGTCGTGGGCTTGCAGGTCGCCATGGGCTGGCTGGCTGTCTGGGCTGAGGGCTGACAGTCTGTCTTGGGTTTACAGGCAGGTAAGAACTTGTGGGTAATGGGTTAAACACACTTTTGGTGCTGGATTGTTGCCGTGGACTAGACGACTGCCGAGGATGAGGACTGATGGGGTGCTTTGGGCTGGCAAAGTGGGAGGGACTGACAGATGATGGACTGGGGCTGGCAGCGCGTCTTGGACTGACAGACTGTCTCGGGCTGGCAGGCTGACGTGGACTGCCTGGCTGTCTGGGACTGACAGGAGAGTTCAACATGCGAGCTATCTCTGGATGCTGCTGGTTGAGTGAAGCATGATGGCCTCCTGCCAAAACTGGAGTAATAGGCCTGGTAAGACTCTGCTCCAGTTTAGATGAGCCTGACTGTTGGGGTTTTGACTGTAAGAGCAACTCTGTCACCGGCTGCTGAATAATGTTGTCTCCCTTGGATTGTTGGAGCAACTGTTCAGCTATTTTGGGAATGTTTGAAGATTGCTGAAATTGTAGTGGTGCTTCTTGGTTTTTAATGCTGACCTGAGTCTGACCCTGAGCCCCAGGAAACTGGGACTCTTTGTGTAGACCAGCCAGCAACGGTTGCGGCTCCTTCTGGAAGTGGCCGGTGGATGCGGCCCTTGTCTCTTGGGGCTGTGGATGATGGATGATCAGACCCTGGTTCTTAGGGAAGTTCAGAGTTTTGGTATGATCACTACCAGGCAGCCGCAGTACACCCTGCTGCTGAGTGTGTCGTTGCTGCTGTTGGTCTAGCAGCTGCTTCTGTTGTTGCTGTGCCTGCTGCACCAGCTGAAGCAAGAGCTGGTGCTGTTGATGTTGAGATGTATGTGGTGAAACTTCATCCTGCTGCTGCTGTTGCGTCTTCACACTCTGAGATAAGAGCTGAAGTTGAGTCCCTTTCTGTTGCATCTGCTGCTGATTCACCGCTGGTTGTTTTGGCTTTCTCTGCTTTGGTTTTGATGCCCGCTGCTTTTGTTCCTGCTCACGTTGCAGCTGAAGCTGATGCTCCAACTGGTGCTGCAAGTATGTATTTTGCTCTTCCAGACTTTGCTTTGACTCGTACTCAGTTTGGTCTCTCCTCGGCTGAGGCTGCCGTTCAAGCTGCTGGGACTGCCCTGCTGTAGCTTCTGGCTGTGCTTGAATTCCAGAGCTTTGTGTTGTTAGCAGCATGCTAATGTCCCCAGTTGCAGCAATGAGACCCTCGGGCTTCTTTAAGGTTGACAGCTGCAGCATCCCTACAGGGATGAAATCACTATCTTCATCTTCATCATCATTAACAATGGCTGGTGGCTTCTGAACTTTCGCCTTACTGTTTTTAGCACGAGAAGGTCTTTTAGTTGCCTTCGCTGAAGGTCCACTCACCTTACCTGTGGAAAATGATGGCACTGAAGCAGCAAGAAGTGTTTTGCCCTCAGCTGTCTCTTTTTCAGCTGTTGAGATCCGGCTACCCGTTGAAGACAACTGAAAAGCTGATGCTGTGGTAAGATGTGCAGTTGTTGGCAACACTAGACGCTGTGCTGAGGAAAGAGGCATAGTTGCTGATGCTGCTGATGAATGTATGTGACTTACAGCACTGGATGAATGGCTTTCAGCTGGGGATAGCAAGAATGTTTTCAGTTGCTGAGATGTCTCCTGTTGGCATTTGAATGTTGAGTGTATATCTACAGGTTTGTTCTGATTCACAGATGCCCTAATGGCATTTTCAACTCTGCTCTCAGAATTCACTGTGTCACTTTTGTATGCAGTCCTTGACATGTGCATGCCTGATGCTGTGATATCTTTATTCGTACTCAAAGGGGAAGGCTGAAGGGCCATACCTGTCCGACAAATACCAGTTACTGATGGATACCCAGTAGAGGAGAATTCAGTTGTCACAACTGGCTTTATCTGACTACCCCCATTCCTTAATGTGAGATTTCCTTGCATGTGTGTGTTACCATCTGCCAATTCAGATGATGATGTAGTCCTATTTGGCAGCGATGATATGGAGACTGCTGGTGGTTTTGACGATGCAGAGTGCTTAGCAGACAGATTATGATCTCCTAGTACAGGATCTAAGGGACTGCTTGTCTTCACACTTTCTGTGTGTGGTGGCAAAGCAACTGACTGTCCACTCTGTGGTGGTGATGGTGGCAGAGCAACTGACTGTCCACTTTGTGATGGCATGGCTACACAAGGCTTACCAGCATCGCCTGTAATTCCCACATTCAGTGACGTGCTGCTTATCAAATTTATTTTAGAGGATGGTAATACTCTACTGGAACTGACCCCTTCTGTATGAAGCACTGATCCATCTACTTTACTGTCAGTTTCTGAAGAGGGCGACAGCCCTCCATGAGCCTCTGAGGCAGACTGAATGCCGCTAATGCATGTTTCTCCGGGCTTATTATTATTATTATTATTACTGTTCTCACCAACTGTCTCTGGACCCTGGCTGCTGATGTCAGCCACTCTATCTTCACTGTCCTTTATCTGTAGTGAGTTTGTGGCAGTGGATCCGTCATCCATGCCTGTTGATGAAGTACTATTTCCTGCATTCCTCAGACTTTCAGAGGTTTGAGCACCTTCCCTGTCCCCATCAGCTGACCCCTCCTCCTCACTCTTTCCTGGTTCTTTCAGACCTGAAGAGCTGTCAGCTGATGTCTGTTTTGAAGATCCTTGGCCTACATTCACAGAACCTGAACTCTGCTGACCTTCTATGTTGTTGTGACCTAGATGTGAGGTCAAAGCATGAAGTTTTTGTGCCTGTACCAAAGGCTTGCTTGGTGATGTGTAAAGAACTGTTAGAGTTCCATGGGTTTTCTTCTCACTCCCAGTGAAAGCTACAGCACAAGCTGAGCTTGACGTCTGGGCAGAATCCTGGGCTGACTCTGGTTTTGCACTACTCTCTGAAGTTACCTCAAGTTTCTTGTTCACATCATTGTCAGAGTTTACTGACAGATTTGTGATGCCATTATCATCTCCTTTATTTTTGGTTGTATCACTTGAACTAGTAGTATTATTTACTTCCACCGTTTGTGAACTTGGCATCAAATCTGCATCCTTTTTCTCTACAATCCCTTCTTCCATGGCACACTCACATGAGTTATACTGACTCAAGGCATTGGTGGTTCCAGTGACCACTATGCATTAGTATCAGACATCCTTAAGGCTGCATTACAGATAACTGCATAGGTCTCCCATCTCTCACATCAACAGTGGTGTGGTGATGAAAAATGTTCCAGAAAGGGATAAAATCTTCATTTTGTCAATCTGGTGCAAACTGTGGTATGTTTTATCTACATCTGTACTGCCTCAAAGACGTTACAAAAACATTTTATAAGAAACAGTATGCGCAAGCAGGAAGCTGAAAAAGAAACAGAAATCAAGATATGTATAAATGTCTTTCAATTCTTTCAAAGATTAACAATATTTGGGATATATTTAGATTTTGTATGCATTTAATATTTAATCATTTACTTAATCTAGAGTTCTTTAAAATGTTTGTAAAAGGATTCAGTGTAGGAATTTCAACACAAACTAATTTACTCAAATCAACATTTTTACTTGAAAAATCTAAATTGCCCAAACATGAAATTAGCAGATTATAATATTTATAAACAACACCATTTAACTCAAGTACCAGAGCTTTTACACAAAAATTATGATGGTCTACAGAATTACTACATGGAGTTAAACTTAGGAACAAATTTAACTGACCCATCACAATCAGATTTACGGTAAAGGATTTAATAATATGGCTCTCAGCAAACATTAATCATGGCTTAAAAGCTCACATCATAATTAATACGTGTATTACTATCTATGTGATGGCTGTAGACAAGAAACAGAACTGGGCGTAATTTATCTACAGATCTAGATCTACCAATAATGGTCAGGGCCAGGGAGCTCAGGCTGTAAGCAGCAGCAGGGGACAAACTCTACTTCACCTGTATGGACGTGGTGACTCATGACTGTAAAGCAAGTGGCAGATATCATTCATCAAACCTATTAAAACCAGAACACGAAGATTATCAAACCTTTGATGGAAAAGCTGCAAATCAAAGAGGAAGTTTCAATCACCCTGTGAACTGAGCTGGGCCCCAACCAGTAAGTAGTATCTCTGTCCCTTAGATCTAGAACTTTACACTAGTCTACTCCCAAGCTGTAGTGATGATGGGTGGAGAGAGTGTGTGGTACTGGTGTCAGCTTTTGAGTTCTGTCAAGATGATGCCAGTGGCATCCTGCACATTACTTCCTTGCTTTGTCTGGTTTCTTATAACTTGCTGATGGAATGACTGTTGAACTTTGGGGTCTTACGATCTTGGGCCATGCAACTGCCGCTTGCTGGCCTGCATTTCTTACCAACGCAACGAGAAGGGGAACTCTCCTGTCTTTTCTGGTGACTCTCTCCGGACAACAAAGTTTTATTCTTCTGCAGTATACTAGATCCAAATGTGCCATGCAAGCACAAAATACTGCATTGTGACCCCCAAACTCTCCATGTTATGAAACTAGCGGTAAATTGGCAAACGCAGCATCACGGCATTGCATATTTACACAGTACAGATATTCTGTGTTGCTGGCTAGGCGAAAGACGCCATTGAAAGCTAAATAGCTATAAATTTGTTTGTTCCGGTTTCTGTACTCAATAGGAAAACTATTCTAACCCACCTTTCCAACCTAAGGTTTGTCTAAACAGCAAATTGTAAAAAAGATCAAGAAAAAAAAAAGGAGTAGGCCTACTCTAGCTAACTTCGTCGAGACTATTCTGTCTCATTGATAGCATGCTTTTCATGGCCGAGAGGATATGAGTCACCTCCAAAATAAAAATAAAGATACATGTAGCAATTTTCAGGAACCTAAGAAAAAGTAATCTGAAAACAAAATAACGTTACTCTTTTCTTAGGAGAAAACGTAACGTGTAAAAAAAGTCACGTTACTTTTTTCCTCATTCCAAGAGGAACTGTTTGCCAAGTGAAAAAAAGTAATCGCATATCAATGCATTGCTTTTGCGATTCCTTACAGCTAAAACATGTTGAAGAATTTCATGTCGGGAAATAGAATGGGGGAGAGT
>JAWQUT010000614.1:143044-156661 GCA_033807755.1 Ellobium chinense | reverse complement strand
AATCCATATAGGTACATATAGTGCCAGGGGGGCTCCGCCCCCCTGCGACCCCCCGCAAACGGACGCTCCCAAGGTCGCGTCCTTGTACAGTACTCGGCAAAAATATCTATCATTGTTCCGGCCAGGGAATAAGTGAAACTTTTGGGTCTTACCTCGTATTGAATGAGGTCGGGAAAATGGCGTCCCTGGAGGCCGCCGAATCACCAGTTCGCCTAATGAAATTGGATTTATTACAAAGATTTTGAACCAAGCACCTTTTTTGTTCAATTTTAGTGAATATTGATTTGGACACCAAACCTCCAGAAATATATTTTGCGTGTGTAGGTGTTATAATTAAAATTTGGCTGTGAGTTGCATGCGGAAATCTAGCCTCTGTTGATACAGAATCTATACTAATTACTACCCACAAAAGACTAAATAAACCCTGCTGGACATTATTTTTGTTTTACTTGAATCTCAAGTAGAGTAGAGACGGAAGTGTCGGTGCTTGTGTGAAGCAATTTCACATGTTCTGGTGACTAGACTATAGACTAGTCTATTCCATTTGTCTTTGACTAGTCTAGATCTAGACTAATCTACTTTGAGAAGGGGTGGCAAGGAGATAGAATACATAAATTTAATCTGTTGGGTTTTGACAAGGCTTTTGATTTTTATAAGTATTTTAAAGTTATGAAATTAGATTTTCAGACTGACAAACTTCCCCAAAAACAGGGTTTTGTGTTGTGCATGCGGTAATCTAAAGTTAAAGTAAACACACCGGTTACCTTTCTGCATTTCTCTCTACTCTAGACTAGGTCTAGACTAGTAAGTAATATTTAGTAACTAGAGTTTCGGTAAATATCTTTTCAAGTGATACCACACTTGACAGCATTTTTAGTAGGTTTGAATTATAATTAGACTGTCTATAGTTAGTATAGTTACACTGTTGGTCTGAATTACAGATTTTCAAGTTAAATCTCATTTGTATTTTCAGAACACTACATTTACTGATTTAGTGACAAATTGTTCAGGAATGATTAAAATTGATGAAGAAACAGTAGAACTAGAACAGTGCAAACTTGCAACTAAGAGTTGCTAAAAGTTGGTGTATATTTTCTGAGATTAGCATAGCACTGTGATAATTTTCAGCTCTTATTTGGCACTTGATAACAATCCAAAGCTGATAATGTTGAACTGTGTAGAGATGAGAGAGAAAATATTTTTCTATTTTTTATGTTAATGACATGGTTACTTAAGAATTTGCAAGTGTTGAACTATACAAAATCACATACTTCTAGACACATTACATCAAAGGAATAATTGGCCAACTATGCTCTAGGGGCTGATCTTTAACATTGTATTTTTCATTCAGTAATAGTACTGTATCTTTTGCTATTGTAATAAGCAAAATTCTGGAATCCAAATGGAAAGATCTTTAATTTGATCCTCATAATTAAGGTATACTTAAAAAATTTGAACAAGAAAAAACCTGCTACTCAGTTTTGTGAAATTCGCCCTGTGCATTTATGCACAACTCGCACTTTTGAAAATGAATTATCCTTTGTTTCAGAGTGGTGCTGTGAGACAGGCCACATGTTGGCCTACCACCTACCTAGACATGAGCATGTATTCCTCATAGATGACAGTAGATCTAATAACATTGAAACAAGCAGTGCTGTGCCTTCATGCATAGATATGTAATTTGTCACGTATCATTACTGGACACTGAGACATAGTTTGTAGTTGTTGTTTTTTTTAAATATTTTATGTTGTCTGGATGTATAACCTTGCAACTTTCTCAGTATTTTTCTCTTTTCTTAATCAGAAAGCAGTGAAACGCCCGGGCAAGCTCCAGTCAGGTAAAGGTGGTAAGAAAAAGAAGACCACCTTGCGGTACACCATTGACTGCACTCACCCTGTTGAAGATGGCATTATGGATGCAGCAAACTTTGTAAGTGACTGAATGCAAGATACTTTGTAAACTGACTTGTCATATGACTCAGTTTTAGGGGGTGGGGGTGGATGGATAGAAAGATTTCCACTCATGCCTGCACCTCTACGATACACATTGAAAAGAAAATCCCTTCCCAAGTTTATGACTTGAGAGATGGGGGGAATTCACCTCTATCTAATATGGCCTGAAGAAAATGCTGCAACGGCAATGTGTAACAAGTTAGAACATGATATATATAGGGGCCTATACTTCTGTCATATCACGCCCACTCCTTAAATGGTTTCTGTCTTTGTGGTGCAGTGATACAGTGGTGTCCGCTTTAGTCTAAATCACTGAGACCATCATGGGAGGTTCGAACTAGCAGAATTAGATTTACTATTTTAACCAGGAAAGTACTCGTATAGGCATGGTATTTTGATTCATGGTTACACCATCTCCATCACATGGGGAAATTTTAATAATGTCACCCCTTCCAGCCTTGCTATTTTCTGTTTTATAATTTGCAAGCCCTGAAAAAGGCTGTTTGGATCGAGTGTTTTAGTAGCAGTTTTTTTTTTCCAAATAGTAAAATATCACTCTTAATCGAGGCCATGCACCTTAGTTTTCTTTAATTCGAAGATTACCGAAGACACAGAAGCAATATCACCTTTCCCGTTCTCCTGCATGATGCGTGGTGTGAAACAGTGAAGTATTTGATTAGGCCGTAAGCAGAAGTTAGGCCTGGTTGCAGTATTTTCTCCAAATTACATGAATCACCCCGTAAATTTCTGTATTTTCGGACAGGGCCCTCCTTTGAGAGAGGAAGACAAAGTTAACAGGAGACATATCACTAATATTTATTTCTAACAGCAGTGACAGTGATAGAAATTAATAACATTACACCGCTTGAATGAAAGATAACACTTGAGCTATTAGTCAATGCTAGTGCCATTCAAAAATGAAGGGTGTAATGTCTTGCAATTAATCAAAATTTAAAAAAAGATGCAGTAACATTAATTTTCTGTTATGGGCTCCATCATGCAAATTCTGGTCATTAAAAGTTGTGAGCATTAACATAATCGTAGGTAAGTTTGACCTGTGAATAACAAGGAACAGAACTNCCTCAATCTCAGGCATTTACCTGCAACTATACTTGAGTAGTTTTTCAATTTCTTTATCATTTTCAGTCATGAAATGTTAAATCAAACTTTCTAGCCATTACACAAAATTTTGGGTGCAATTAAACTTAATTTCTTTAACTTCATAACAAAGTTGTCAGAAGAGGGCAGAGAAAGAACATAAGCACTGTATGGTAAGCCTAGGGTTGATCTATGTGTTAATGTTCTCCAACCTTGTATATAATTACTGACCAGTCTTTCAACACTAGGGTCACCTTCCCTAGTGTTATATTAGGGTCACCTTCCCTAATATTGGTGGGGTACCATCCCCTGCTCTTTGCCATCTTTACAGGAGAAGTATCTGCAAGAACGCATCAAGGTAGAGGGCAAGACTGGAAACTTTGGTGACCGACTGAACTTGGAGCTTCAGAAGAACAAGATCACCTTGACAAGCGAAATTCCCTTCTCCAAAAGGTGAGTCCACCATTCATGGCCCTAAATTGGACATGACTTGAGTGTCAATCCTGAAAGGGTTGTGGCATTTCATCCTAATTTTATATTTCAGAAGGGTTTTCGAATGTGCATAACCATAATAGATATAGAATTTTCACTAGGTCTACCCCCAACTCTAAAGCTAATTTTATTGGATCCCTAACCCTACTGCCTCTCAAGACAGGGTGCCTAACTTTTAATGCCTCTCAGTGAATATCAGTAGAGATGTGTAAGGCACATTTGGAAGTTCTATTTACCATTCTCTGTGAGAAGTGGGTGTTTGCTTGAAGTGTTCATTGAAATAGTTAATATATGCTCATTTTGAGCTCATGCTAAGAGAGGGTCTTCAGAAGACTTATCACAGGTGCTCAGGTAATGTGAAAGGGCCCAAATTTCTTTTCACTGGTCTTCTCAGCCACCAACAAGTCATAGGAAAAGTTACAGTTTTGACATACAGTGGAGCAACATTTTATACTTCTACACTTCTGGTTGGTCATGAGGTGTATGCATTATCTGTGCTCCACTGTATTTAAACTTATTGTGCAACATGAAACTGCTCACTGCGTTCGTCCATCTCCATCCTGAGCCCTTTCTCTGCAATCTCTGCCAGATCCTTCAGGGCATGATTATGTTCTTGTAACCTGAGCAACTTGAGTAGGCTGAGGTGCTCATCAGACCAATTACTCTTACCTCAACAACCATTACCTTTAGTTGTGATCTTTTGAGAAGATCTCTGTACTTGACATTTATTTATATGAGCATGGTCGTTATAACTGTTATCCGTTTATCTCCCATATTTTAGTATTTGTAATCATTGTCTAGAATTTCTTTATTCTTGTCATCAGATGGTTATTTTTTACTCCTAGCAGTAGTAGCTCAGCCATCTCACACATACAAGTTTTCTTTATCCCATACTAGTATGCAGTCCACACGGTGAGGGGACACTAGATGACTAAATGTGAGTTTGCGAGTTGATATTATGGTCAAGAGCAGTATGCTTAATGCTGTCTTCAATGAAAGGATGACAGTTCAAAACTTAAATGTGAATTTACCGTCCACTGCCTCTGCTGATATGCCTCCATAAGGTGACGTGCCACACCCAGTGATCACTCTTATAACATAGATTACAAGCAAATCATTTTGTTTTTCTTTCTGTCTTTCTTTTTACACCTCTAGGTATCTGAAATACTTGACAAAGAAGTACTTGAAGAAAAACAACTTGCGAGACTGGCTGCGAGTAGTTGCATCTTCCAAGGAAGCATTTGAGTTGCGCTACTTCCAGATCAACCAAGATGACGAGGAGGAAGAAGAAGACTAATTTCATGTTGATATCCACACAGATGTCCCTCACTTGGTTCGCTGGCATGCAATATGTTAAAGTTTATGTTTGTTAATACACATAAATTTGACAGCTTACCAGCAAATAAAGTCTGGACAGTCACACTAAAATGTTTTGTGGTGTTTTTTCAATGGATGCCAGAGTCTGACTGTTTTGTCATAGCCCAAAGTACATAGTTTAGATCACACTTAACATAACAGCACTTTACCAAAAACTGATCAGAAAAAGAAAATTCCTGTCTAGTGGCTTCTTTATGCATAACAGCCTTTGATTAACCTGGTAACAACTTTTAGGGAACCTTTGATAATATATAATAAATGATGCACCGGCAAGAGAGGAAAAAATGAGCCGTTGCGATAACAGTTTTCTCTCCCCAGTTCCACTGGTATCTAGCAAATGAAGCTTAGGTCAAGGGCATTCTGAATATTGCGTCAGTCAATGTGATGAAAACATATGCTGATTAATGCATTATGTCAGCGTTGGACTGAAAGAATTAGACCCTGTACCTAAAAGTAGTGAATATGAGGTAAAAACCTATACTCTTATAGGAAAGTTGCATTGTCCTACAGACCATGTTAAATCATATGATACCCTGTTATTCCAATAAAACAGTCATTTGTCAACATGATATAATGTCTGCCTGCCCAGACAACCTACAGGGTTACATTATGCAAAGTTTGAATTTTTACATCGATGACGCGCGTGGCAGCCATAAGCTTACTTTAAATACCTATGTTCTACCCACTCAGCCACGCTGTTCAGCCAGTGCTCAGCGGACGGGTGATAACACATCTGTATGAATCTTTTAATTCCACTGTAAACAGCAGCTGTGTCAAACAAAATCATGCTGATGCAATAAAAAATGCAGAATACTTTATCTGGCTTACACAGTCAAACTTAACTTTTGAATTTGGATGACCAAAATCTTAATTTAAAGCTGAATAATACATTGTCAAATAAAGGTGTCTGTAGTTGCTTGAACTTCAGTGCCACTGCTGTTCGGGAAAAGGGCAAATCCCAGTCACTCCAGCTGTTTTTATTGTAGCATATTTCACATACATGCGATAACGGAACAGTGCTCTTTCTTTGCCAGATTGTCCGGGTATGCACCATAGATAATTTTCGAGGGGAAAAAGTCCTGGAAAACGAAATTATTTTTGACTTTCATGTCCACATTTAAGATTAAGTTTATGTTTCCAGAAATTTTTATGAAATTCTTTATACTGTACAGTTAAACTTATTAAAATTCAGTCATTTAAACTTGACTTTCAGAGTGCAAATATAAGAAACAAGCCGACTTTTAAGTTCCCTCTATCTATATGGTGGCAGTTACCAGTGTTAAATGTGACAAAGCAATGAGCCCGGTTCATGCAGCAGTCACAGATAAAAAGAAAAGCCTGTCACACTACATAGGACAGTGTTTCCTTTCATATGATGTGCACAGATAAAGAAAGAAGATGCAGGTTCCTTGTGGCGGANTTGGGGGGGGGGGGGGGGGGGGGGTGAGAAAAGGACATGTCAGTGTTTGATGCTGATAGCATAGGATAACCAAGACTGAGCAGCTGTTTAGCATTGTTCAAAAGTCCCTAGAATGCTTTCTTTTAGCATCATGGAGAAAGCACTGTTGAATGGTTACATAACTTCTACATTAGTACAAAACACACTTGATACAGTGAACCTCAGATCTAACGAGGTCGTCGGAACCAACCTTCAGTCCTCGCTGAGGCCAAGGTCTCTGCAAGTCTTGTGAAAACTGGTCTAGTGAGACCCTTTAGCTAAATGGTTACTTAACTCTGCACTTCAAAAATATTGCTGGTTGCTACCATTGACTCCGGACACCATTGGTATGACATCGCAAGCTGATACATGAACCTTGAATACAACGAGCTCGGATTCAATGAGACCTTGCATTCAACGAGGGAAATGAAAATCCTTGTTTTTTTTCCTTATTTGTAAAAGTAAATCATTTAATGACAACCAAGGATGTATTAAATTTAGAACATACTGTATTATGGTCTTATGCAAACCAAAACTAATCTCTGGTGACATTACACTTGCCTTGACCACTCAGTTTACACAGACAGTTGTGTGCTTGTACATTATTGATAGGATCTCTTGCCACAGAAAGAATTACACTATGGCATCTGTGCTGAATGTACTCCTGGTGGTGTTAAGCATGGAGCATGAATGTAATTTCTTTTGATGGTAAGAAACCCCATTCCTAATGCATAAGCTTTCATGCCACAGGCAGGATGTAACAATGGTGTACATGTACATCTGTGAGCAGTTGGTGAACCCCAGGCTTGTACATGATCATAGACTCATACTCATAGACAGCTCTTCTATCTCATTTGAATGAGTTCTTCGGGAGAGGAAAAAATCTGTATCAGACAATGCAAGAAAAGAAAGGCAATTTTAAACTTTGGTGCTGGTTGACATTTGACAATGACATTGTGAGGTAATGTACTTTATCTGTGACATTTGATGGATGTGTTGGTTGTAGCATGCACAAAAATATCCCAGTCTGAGATATTGTGTCATTAGTATTCAGTATTCCTGTGGTGGAGTGAAAGCATGCTGAGCTTGCCACCTGATGATCTTGGGTTCAATTTTTTGTAGTAGGGACAGAAATTTTCTAGTTTGGTGTTTGTTTTTTTTATTACTGTATTAATTTTCTTCTGAAAACTGATCTTTCACTTCACAGTGATTTTGTTAAAGTACCTAGATAGAAGCACACTTTCCAGCTAATTAGTAGTAACAGTTCAGACTCATATTCCTCCACTTTGATAAATTTGATTACTGCCTCACCAACTGACCACATATTTATACTGATATTATATCCATGAAGATAATGTACTGGCGTATCAAGTGTAAGTAGATCAATAGCTGAGCTAAGGTTTCGCTACCAATACTTCGACCAGGTATCCATACAAATATTTATAACATGATGGTCTTTACCTCTTTTTTTTTCACCTTTTAGTACTGGGCTATGTTCAATGCTCCAAAATTTGTTATCAGTTTTGTTGGTTTTTTTTTCATTATGTAAAATTAAGTCCCTTGGTGCCATTGTTATCAATGCTACAGTATACAATGTACTGTACATGCAGTAAATTAGAAGAACTCAGAACAGCTTTACCCAAATTCTCAGTTAATCCGGTACAATAGAAAATATCCATCCACAAGCTCTCTTTATTCAGATTATATACAGTAAAATTTTACAATAAACTCGATAACGTGTTTCAGAGAATCTTTGTTAACACTGTAAGTGTAAGTGATGCCCCGGAGAGAGAGGAAAAAACGAGCCACTGCCTAGCATTATAATTTATCCACTTCTTGTTTATCCCTGGTCTAGCACATGGAGAGTAGGTTTGCTTGTGATGAATATTGTGTCAATCAAAGGTGATGACAATGTTTACCAACCCCCAACAGCTTTCAAAGCCCCAACCTCGAAACAAAGCCATTGAAATTTCTTTGGTCTTATATTGTAATGTAAAATAAATGGATACATATCACAAAGGAAAGTTGTATTGTCCAACAGACCATGTTAAATTATATAATGCCCTGTTATTCCAATAAAATAAGTCTTTCAAGTGTCTGTCAACATGATATTATGCCTCTGCCTGCCCCAAACAACCTACAGGGTTACATCCGAATCCCTGCACCCACTGCGCGGGTGGCGGCCATAAGCGTGTAGGCCTACGTCAAATTCAAATGTACCGGGTACGTTTTTTCCGCACGGCCACGCCAATGCTCTGCGGACGGGTGATAACAGGTCTGTAGGAATATTTTAATTTCACTGTAAAAAACGGCAGCTGTGTCAAACAAAATCATGCTAAGGTAATAAAAATGCAGAATACTTTACTTTAAGCTGGCTAATACACTGTTGTCAGATCAAGGTGTCTGTAGTGGCACTAGTGATGTCATCATTTTTGCTGCTGTTCGAGAAAGAAAGTCTAGACAAGGGCAAATCGCGGTCACTCCAACTCTTTTTTTTTTTATTGCGTCATATTACACACACATGCGGTAGCAGAACGGTGCTCCTTCTCCGCCAGAGTTTAGCGGTATAACATGCACCACAGATAATTTTCAGAAGGAAAAAGTACTGGAAAACAAAATTATTTGTGACGTGAGTGGCCACGTTTAACCAGCAACAATTTGACTGGTTCCTATAGTAATACTGTACCGTGCTAACAACAGTTTTACTGTAATTTACTTACGGTTACTTTGATTAAATAAGTGAGACGTGTCATTTTGGAGACGAAGCAGCATGTATGTCCTCTCCCCTCACTCCTCCCCCCTTAACTCTCTCTCTCTCTCTCTCTCTCTCTCTCTCTCTTTCTCTCTCTCTTTCAACAGCAGCAGCATATTGTCACTATTAAGTATTATCATCATCATCAGAAGAAGGTATCACAACAACAAAAACACATCAGTAAACTTAAGTCTAGTGATGGTATGAGAAAATATCCAGAATGAAACAAGTAAACACTGAAAAAATAAAATGTCAAGTCCACCGAAACATGGCAAAAAAAAAAATAGACAACCTGTACTGGTAAATTGTAAAATTTCAGATATCAATACTTTGGTAACACTGAGTGCTAATGCTATACAGCATGATGCAGGCACACCTGAAGGTATTAAGTAGGCCTACATGTACATGAGTACTTGGTATCGATACCTGCCCAGCCTTATGATCAAGGACAAGATTTCAGAAATTTACATAAGTCTCTCTTTATTAGCCAATATCATACATGTATGTGATCTATATATCCATGCATTTCAATGTATGTTGGACCTCTGTTAACATACAGTAACTATTTTAACAAGATCTGTTCAGGAAACTCCTATTAAACAGTCCTAACTCACCTCACCAAAAAAGTAACGATGTTACGCTATTGTAACGCCACAGCCATAATGGCTCCACTGTAACCTGTCACATGTACACAGTACCTGTCCCCACAGGAATTTGCGCCAAAAACCCCCAAAATTTGCGACAGAAAAGGCAAAATTTGCATGCAGATAGTACTGAAATTTGCAAGAAAATTTGCAAAATGTTTGATAATTTGCGCCAAAAATGTGTAAAATTTGCACCTGTCTATAGGTGTAAAATATGTTTAGATCTATTTTCGGACAACACCAAAGTGAATTAAACAACACAAGATAATCTCACAATATACATTGAAAGTGAAACAAAATACTAGTCTGAAAGCAAAATATCTTTAACCTAAAAAATAGCTTGCTTCAAAATGATGATAAATGCACACACAAGACATTCTGAGACAGTCAAGGTAATAATGCAAAAGATAAAAACTGGAGGTGGAACTGTTCCTACTTTTTTTTCTTGCTGAAAATAAAAAAAAAATATATCACTGACACTAAATGTATTTAAACAAAAGTGCTGTGGAATACTGCAAATCATGCCAAACTGCCTGTGGGTGGGAACAGAAAGTCATGTCATACAAGAATGTAGAGACTATTAAAAAAGTGGCCGTGACAAAATTTGGAACTTGGCAGTGTTCCATCGATAATTGACAAAAATGTGTTTAGTGAGACTATGCAAAGAAAACATTTCCTTATCAAGCAAGTTGGAAAACCTGACAAAATAACATGATATTGCTATAGATCAATATGATATTCAATTAAAAAAGTATTTTCCAGCAAAATCATTGTAGTATAGAAATAGCAAAGCTTTCACATTGGTATGTGACAAGGATCGCTGCCGAGCAGAGACAATCAAATTTATTATAGAGAGAAAAACTTCTCTCTGCATCGGCAGTTTGTTACAACATACATGTGTCTTTGGGCACACTTTGCAAATATTTGCGCGAAATGGCAAAATTTGCAAAAATTTGCGGCGGGGCAGATTTAACTGGCAAAATTTGCAAAAATTTGCGCAAAATGACAAAATTTGCAAAAAATTTGCGCAAAATGACAAAATTTGCAAAAAATTTGCGCAAAATGGCAAAATTTGCAAAAATTTGCGGCTGCGAATTCCTGCGGGGACAGCTGTACGGTGGAGCGTACTGTACTTAATTAGTGCAGTAGAACTTCTATTTTCTATACATAATACTGTAAATAAGTATGCCTTCGTGCATGGAAGAAGAGTGGATAAAACACACTGTGCTTAAAAGGAAGACTGCGTCGTCCTACAGACCATATTAAATCATACGATAGCCTATTATTCCAATAAAACAGTCTTTCAAGTGTCTGTCATAATGATATAACGCCTCTGCTGGCCCCAGACAACCCAGGGAGTTACATTATCCAAAGTCCGAATTACAACTACTGCGCGCGTGGCGGCCATAAGCTTACGTCAAATACGTTCTTGCCACATGGCCAAACTGTCTAGCCAGTGCTCTGCGGACGGGTGATAGCATGTTGGTATACATGTTTTAATTCCTCTGTGAACAGTAGATATGCCAAACACAATCATGCTGAGGGAATAAAAGTGCAGAATACTTTTTCTGGCTTACGCTATCAAACTTTACATTTGAATTTGGAATACCAGAAACTTAATTAAAAGCTGAATAATACTTTGTCAGGTAGAGGTGTCTGTGACTGTTGGAACGTAAGTAACGTCAGCGTTTTTGCCACAGGCTTCTGCTGATCGGGGAAGGGGAATAATTCTGGACGCAAGGGCCAAATCCAGTAACTCTAGCTCTCCCTATTCCGTCATATTACATAGGCGCACGGTAACAGAACGATGCTCTTTCTTCGCAAAATTGAGTCGGTGGGCACCATAGATAATCTTTTGAGAGAAAAAGTATTGAAAAACGGAAAATTATTTTTGACATGCGTGTCTTACTTTAATACTCCACTGAGGTATGCTATACTGTACTTGATACCAAAATCAACCTGAGTAATGAAATGATAGAATTATATTGATATGAATCTGTGCATGAGAAGTTCTTACTTAATAACAAGATAGACTTGATAAAAGAATACCAAATATTGGGGTGAAGTATAGATATTGTTTATTGTATTTGTTTCATTTGTTCATTTTTATATATAACAATCTATAAATCTTAAATAACATATCTAGAAATAATAATAAAAAAAAAATAATACTGTACATAGCATTTATACAGCGCTCATCCCTGTAGATACAGGCTCTGAGCGCTTTACATACAGAGGTAAATAAGATTTATAATATTCGGCTCACACACCCAAGCATACTACACTCTGTAAACATGTACTGCAATATAGATGTAACAAAAAAAAAAAAACTGGTTTCGCAGACTGTCATGGTCAATCAAGATATTGTTTGAACAAACGTGTTTTGAGAAGTTTCTTAAAAGTACTTAAACACTACACACTATGTAGTATGATGCACTCATCCCTCAATCGCTCCGATCCATTTTCACTTGATCTTAGTTATTGCTCTACTGTAAAGTCCGACATAATATACAGTATGTGAGCAGTCGGGAAGTGTGTTAGGGTCATGCGTGAACAGACTCGCACGTGGAAGTCAGAAATTTTATATTTATAGTGTAGGGTTTTTTTTCGGCCTTTCTTCTCAAATTGATCTTCCACAGTAATTTGGTATAATCCCCGGTGACACAGTGACACACTTCCCTAAAATAATAAATATGTAACATCTGAAAAATTATCAAACTGAGCTTACATTCCTCCCCCTTTTTATCAGAGAAAGACTACTTCATGCCTTTCCACCCGGTTACATACAGCAATATACAGTGACAGTATATATTTTTATAGCCTATTGTCACTATAAACTGTTCAATACTACTACAACACTTTAGGCGATAAATAACTTGCACACGTTGTTTGAATTATGCATACAGATATATAAATTTATATACCTTGTTATTGAGTAGGAATTTCGTAAGCACAGATTGATTATTAATATTGTTCTGTTGGTTTTTTTTTTTCAAATGTATCTAAGTACATTAAGTACATATCTCAATAATAAGTACATACTGTTTCCATGCACCATCGCATACTATTTTATTATATTGCGGGTTGACTGTACACAAGTCGAAGTCCCATACCACTCCCCTTCCTTCCCATCCCCTCGTTGCTGGTCTTCTGAAACGCCCCTGCCCAATTTGCTAGTGCAGGAAGAGAAATACGACTTGTTTACAGGATGTACCATCTTTCTTGACTACATCAGCTCACCTGTACCCTTTGCCCCAGCCCACCCCACTCACGCTCACAGTTGTGTAACTCTTGAGACGGTCCTCGCCCTCAACAGCTGCTGGAGCAAGTGTTGCCACTCTGGTCATGTGCTTTTCCCTTATAGCGAGACCTACAGTGCGCAAGATGCTGAAGCAAATTTAGTGGAAAAGATCCTACATCGTTGCTGTCTAAAAGAAGAAAACTAAATATTTTACCCACTTTTCCGTATATGTAATAGGCCTATATTTCAAGACTTTTGCCAGCAGCTTAAGAAAGCGAGGCGACCTTTCCGTAAGTTGAAAAATAAAAAGATCTTCATAATCCTTACATGAAAAATCCTTATACGTGGCAGGCAGCGAGAGCTTTGCCTCGAGTGCTTTGCCCTTACTATGAGTATGATAGTCATGATCTGTTCTCTTGCACCATCTTGGCAAACGTGAAAACGAGAGAAGGACCAAGGGGTCCCATAGTACAGGCACGTAACCCAGAACAGGATGAAACCGTGGATATTTGTACTTTTTTAAAATTTGGTTTGTTTATTCCACCAGGTCATCACAACTATATAATTCCGTTTCGTTTCAGGTTCGATTCCATTTCATTTCTATAGGAGGAGGGGACGATTT
>JAWQUT010000614.1:129687-141651 GCA_033807755.1 Ellobium chinense | reverse complement strand
ACAGTACAGTACAGTACAGTACAGTACAGTACAGTACAGTACAGTACAGTATAGTATAGTAATTTGTTGATACGGTGCTCGACGGCTTCACACTATATAGCATTAACAATGAATGGAAAACAGAATTCCAAATTTTAACTTCATCCATTAAAACAAATGAAATCAGGAAAGCAGCACAAACGTTCTCGTAGGCCTACATTATTTACGGAATCTTGCATCTTCGGTGAGCAGACATTGATGCTAAACCTCTTCTATTTCTATCGAATTTAATGGACGTTGGCGGTCCCGATTGAATTTCACGTACGATTTCGGAGCTTATTGTGTTTGAAAATAATATGCCACATTCCTGGACCATTTTTATAGTGTAGATTTCACTATTCAGGAGTATCTCCATTTTACGTACCTCAATAATAAGCTTGCTTATTTTTATGTTTTAATTTTTTTTAATACACTAAGGTATGCTTTCTACAATTATTTCAAGTAAAATTGAGGAATATCTGCCAATGGTCAGAGATGGAACTCCATTTTAAAGGCACAGGGGCGGGGTCATAGTAAATCAGGGATTACAATTTTCAGTGGAAAAAGAGGACATCCTTGTGACATGCTCTGTTGCTCTCTGGAAATGTGCTTTTGACCCACAGTATTATGAAATTTGATTTGCTTGTATTGGCAAAACATGATTTATCGTGTGTGTGTGTGTGTGTGTGTGTGTGTGTGTGTGTGTGTGTGTGTGTGTGCGTGCGTATGTATCTATATTAATAAAACGCTTCAGCCAAATTTGTGTCACAGATTTCTTGAGAACTACGTAACGTAAAAACATGCGGTTTTCACCTAAATTCGTAGGAAAATACACAAAAGGTAACTATACACATCAGTCCTCTTTACTTTTTTTACCCTTTTAAAAAAAAAAGAATGTGTATAGCAACGAAATACAATCTCCGATAGATCTTTTCAATCCGCCCGATTCGCCAATCGTCCAACTTTTTCATGGAGTCTAATGCATTTGTCTATGATGCGTTTCGGTGCGCTAGGTATTCTTTCGCCGCTGGTGTGTTGCCTGCCTGCCCATTTGTAAAATGGGGTGTTAGTCTTGTATAATATATACTGCAGAGAGCAGTTGCAAACCGGAGTACAGTACGTGTTTATGTAGGTAACCTTAGTTTTATTATGAATTATTGTTTATGACGTCAGCATTTTTACTTAGCCTGGGGTGTGTTTGTTGGTGCGCACCAGTCACGGTAAGGAAGTGTCCGCACTTACTAAAAGTTTGTTAGAACTGACTGTGACCCTTTTGCGGAGACCGGAAGTAACAGCTCGGCAAAATGGTGACAGTCATCTAGACTACGGGTCAAATTTGTGTTATTCATTGTGGTTTCAAATTTGCCGCTGGCACAAATTAACTTCCTGTTACATGCGATCTCCAAGGGACCGTTCTTGTGTCGAAGGAGAATGTTGTAAGGATCAACGGTGGTATGTATGCTAATGAACGTAGAGCCAAGATATTAGTCTAGTCTAGTCTAGTATGACAAACATCACTCGCAAGTCAGTGCATTATGTTCTTGCTGGTTTGCGTGTGTGTGTGTGTGATTGTGATCGTGACTGGGAGTGAGAGAGGGAGAGAGGGAATGACTCTGGAAAATGGGAGAATACGTCGCACGGTGCATAGATGACTAGGTGTGTTATNGGGGGGGGGGGGAGGGGGTAATTGGAGATTTTGGGCATGGTACTGTCAGGGGTGGAGTTGGATAAAAGTTTTGTACGCTGTATTTTGGTTTTTTTTTTTTTTTTTAATGTTTTGTAAAAGATGTCAATGTATAGTAATGATCCCTTTTTTAAAAAAAATTGTTGTAGTTGGTGTGTGTGTGTATATATTATGATAGACTATTGATGTTTTTGCCAATGTAATGTTTTTTTGGCCCATGGCCTAATAAAATATTCCTTCCTCCTTCCTTTAATCGCAGTCATCTTGGTTTACCTAGAGATTGATACTTCTTTTGCTTAGGACCACCCACAAAATAAAGCCCCTCCCCCCTCCTCATTTTGCGTAGCCGCTGGGATCAAACAAACGGAACCTTGGCAGACTGGGTGTGACATTTGGAAAATTCCCACTTGGTTTAATACAGTATGTCTCCGGGACTGGTCCATCCCTAGTACTTATATCAGAGCTAGAGAGAGAGAGAGAAAGCTAGAGAGAGAGAGAGAGAGAGAGAGAGAGAGAGAGAGAGAGAGAGAGAGAGAGAGAGGGTCAAAAATTCTCCAACAAATAGTGTGTGTGTGTGTGTGTGTGTGTGTGTGTGTGTGTGTGTGTGTGTGTGTGTGTGNNNGTGCGTGCGTGCGTGCGTGCGTGCGTGCGTGCGTGCGTGCGTGCGTGCGTGTGCATGTGTGTTTGTGTGCTTCATACTCCTGGAGTCCTGCAAAAAGACTTTGCTCGGGGCCTCGTGGTACTGATTTGACGGCTATGTCTGAGGCAATATCTGCAGCATGAAACAACATTTTTGTCCTACCACTCCGCACTTTCTCTCATTCTGTTGGTCTCCGTCTCTCTTTCTTCTTGTCTTCTTAACCCCTCTTTTTTTTTTTTTCTGTCATTCAACATCTTTCTTTGGTCAGGGGGTCCCTAAAAGAATTTTGTTCCATGCTGTTTGCTCCATCCGACCTAAGCTTGAACTTCCCCACTGTGTGGAACCTACGCGCGGAAAGTTCAATAGCAGCCAGCTGCTTACGTCATCAATCGGGGGTCACCAGGATAGGTTAGAGGTCAAAGTGCACATCGGGGCACAACAACGGCCGAGGCCTGTGATCGAGGAGGTATTTTTTTTCTCACCGGTGATTACAATCTTTTACTACAACTAATTACATGATAATACATGTATGTTGTTTAGCCCTGGTAGATAATATTTACTACTTTGCCCCGTTCGTTCATCCTCCGACCTGTTCAATCCAGGGCCGTAACAATCGCCTCATCCACACACTACAAAATCATCGCTTTGGACCCCCCCTCCTCCCCAACTTCTTTCTTTATCTCTCTTATCTCACTTTTCTCTCACTTTCTTGGAGATCCCTGAGTCTCTCCCACTCCCCCCCAACTTAGAGTGTAGGGACTTGAGAAAACGTTTCATTTACATTTTCTCTAGCCCATAAGTCTGTTAAAGGGGTNATAATACATGTATGTTGTTTAGCCCTGGTAGATAATATTTACTACTTTGCCCCGTTCGTTCATCCTCCGACCTGTTCAATCCAGGGCCGTAACAATCGCCTCATCCACACACTACAAAATCATCGCTTTGGACCCCCCCTCCTCCCCAACTTCTTTCTTTATCTCTCTTATCTCACTTTTCTCTCACTTTCTTGGAGGTCCCTGAGTCTCTCCCACTCCCCCCCAACTTAGAGTCTAGGGACTTGAGAAAACGTTTCATTTACATTTTCTCTAGCCCATAAGTCTGTTAAAGGGGTACCTAGTTATAGGCAGTGGAAGATATTGTCAGAATGCTAGTGATCAGGGCCTGTGAATTGTACCCTCTCTAGGAACTGATAAAGATTTAGAGTTATCAGGCCTGCTGGGGTAGTAATAGTGTGAAGTCGCGTGAGCTGGCACTAGCCTGGATATGAGACTTTATAAACCGCATTTTTTCCTTAACCTTGGACACTCCAGCTGAAGAACCAAAGTACGGTCTTTTCAACGCCTAAGAAAAGTCAGTGAGGTATTTTCAGACGGGTCAGTTACACCACGTGATCTAGGGATTGCTTGGATATTTTGATAACTGACGAGTAATCATATATACATGAGCAGAGCATGTAAACAAACCAACGTGTGAGCAAAATTTCCTAGGTCACGTGATGGAGCTGAAAATACCTAATTAATCTATAATCGTCTGGAACTAACGAAATGCGTGTTTGGAGAGTAGGTGAATCAGGGATGCTGTCGTAATCATCAGCCGCTAAAATCTGGCCTTCCTCCTTCTTTGTGCGTTCTTAAGAGGAAAGAAGTTACTCTCTGGCCGAGAAATTTTATAAGTACAGTATCTTACCAGCGGCAAGATGCATCTGTTTCTATGAACAAAGGCATGACACTGACGTCGAAGAGAGGCAGGGATAAAAAAAGATTTGTTTATTTGATACCGCATAATCCGAGGGAGATCGGGAAAACGTTCACTACGATTAAACGGCGTTATGACTAAACACGGATCTTTGTTATAGAATATCAAAACTGCTGCACATAGGAGGATATTGCACTGAAGGGAATTCACATAACCGGAGTCAATTGTATTGCAGAATGCTGAAAATATATTTTTGTTTTGTTTGATCGATACAATACTGTAGTACGATATGCGACCCATGCATGAAGAAGAAATTTCTCAAACACTATAACAAAGTGTTAGCCTACCTTCCGTGTACCAGTGACATGTGCGATGGAGAGGTTGAGGGATGGGTGACTCCCATGGGGAGAGGAGGGGGCCGTTTAATTAACAACGATCTTATTGTTGTTGTTATTGTTGTTGTTGCTGCTGGTACTGTTGTTATTTTTCTTGTTTCTCGGAAAGGNGGGGGGGGGGGGAGTCCCGACAATTTCGAAAGGATTTATCCTTGGTATAGTTGGAAATTAGACCCTCTGTTTATCGCTACTTTCTCTCTCTCTCTCTCTCTTTCTCTCTCTCTTTCCACATTTTTCGTTGATTTTTGTCTTTCCTATTCTCTCTCTCCCTCTCTTTCTTGTTTTGAACTTCTACTTTCCATTCCCTATCTCTCATCCCCTCTCTTCGTCTTATCTTCCCTTCTCTAGACCCCCTCCCTCCCTCTCTCTCTCTCCCTCCTTTTATTTTCTCTGGCTCCTCCTCTGTCACTTCTCCCCCNTCCCCCCCCCCCTTTCCCATCTGTTGCTGACTCTCCATTCTTCTCACTCTCCTCTTTCATCGTTTCTTATCATCTCATTTCCTCTCCTCTTCTCTCTATCTCCCTCTCGTTATCTGCCCCCTTTCTGTATCTGCCTCAATCACATGGCAGGTCTGCGTCCTCTTCCCTTTCGTTCTCTCTCATCCCCTCTCTCTCCAGTATCTTTCTCACTCTCTCTTTCTTTTTCTCCCTCCCTCCTCCTTCTCTACCTCCGCTCCTCTTTTCTATCTCTCTGTCTGTCTGTCGTCTGTTTCTCTCTATCTGTGTGTGCGTGTGTGTGTGTGTGTGTGTGTGTGTGTGTGTGTGTGTGTGTGTGTGTGTGTGCACACGTGTAAATGAAAGAACTCACATACAAGGGTCGCTCCTACAACTTGGTTTAGTTTGGTAGAGCCAGGTAGTTCATGCGCAGGTCCGGCCGACACCTTCCGTCCGCAAGGCCGTGCTCTGAAATTCGAGCAGTCGAACAGCCGTAATCTGCGCGGACGAAGGAGAAACTAGGCCTGCCTCGAATGAGTCATCGGGTTTGTAGCCACGAGAGGAGAATGTGTGCGTGTGAATGTGTACTGTAGTGCGTGTGCGTGTGTGGAGACTATGCCGAGTGTGCTCTGTGCTCGTTACGTACTTGCCTGAATCATAAACACCGCACGCAGATGGAGAGCATAGCATGCATCCCGCTTTGAGTCCGGAGGATTTTTTTTTTTTTCCGGTGAGATGGATTTTGGAAGGTTGAGCGTAGCAGACATGCAAGACGGGGGCAGATAGTCTAGACCTCGCTGAACCACAACAAAACCAACGGCGCCTAATTCTGTGTTTGCCGTATTATTTCGATCATTACTGGTTCTACCTCTACCACTGTAAGTTATTTTACCAGCCTGCCTCCCAGTGATTTTTGCTGTGGCTGTTTTAAATTTGTGTATATTTCTGAGATGTCCAAAAGAAATGCAAATATCTTAGTCGAAGGTCAAAGGATGGATTAATCTTGATGAACTGTGGTTGGATTTCTGAGTTCAAGATAAGAACGAGGGAGATCTAAGGAAATTTTCGACGGAAAAGGAATAACAACAACAACAAAAAAAGAAAAAAACGGAGATAGCTGGTTCCCGATGTGAGTGGGCCGTTTCGCAACAGCTGTGCTTAGGTTTTCAGTGGTGAGTAATATTATGGTATGTTCGTCTTTGCCAGTCGACCTATCTTGCTCTTGTCAACTGTTCGTGGGTTTGTCGAGGCAATGAAGGTTTATGTTGTACTAATGTCAGCTAAGTGTGTAGTTGCGTGTTTCGTTTTGGTGGATAATTCAGAGAATAGCATGTCAAGATCTAGTCTAGATCTATTACTGTTACTATTATATTATTAGATGAGAGTCGTTTTTGTTGTTGTTGTCATTTGTGGTTCTCTGCTGGCTGTCAATACAGTCCTCGAGGAAGATCTAGATCAAACATATAATAACATATTCGGTAGTATTATATAAGAACATGAATGTGTACATGGTCAGTGTCATGTAACAGTTACACAAAGTCCTTTTCCTTTCCGTTACCGCTGTTACATCCATTATAGTTTGGGTTCTGTTTGTAGTTGAGATAAATTTTTCATTCCCCTAAGGATGGACCGTTGTCTGAAAATTTGGTCCCTTTAGATTTTTATTTTTTTTTGTCTTTTACTTTAGTGTTAGTTTTAGTAGTATTAAAATAATGTTAAATTAGTCTAGATCTGTTCCAATTATTTTTTACTTGAAGACGGGGTCTTGCCAGTTATTTTACTAGTCTATGATATGCGCATGAAAAAAAAATCCAAGACTTATCACATGAGTTATTATTTATACTGTAGGTAGAGGTCTAGCTTACTAAATATTCCTGAATAATGAAATGATAGAACTGTAATGAACCACTGAATGTGGTAGATCTAGTCATACCTAATAACGAGGTTAACAGTACGGTTAAATTATTACTGAGTTGCTTTATAACTCGCCTTCACAGAGTCTACAGTCTCGGACTTAGCGTTAAGGGTAAGGTTTAGGTTGAGAGATAGGGTTAGTTAGGGTTTGAGTTATAACAGTAGGTAGGAGTTCCGGTTAGAGGCGTGCGACTCATTCGGACTTCCTTCCAGAGCCATGCACGAACCCTTAACCTTAACTGAACTCTGACCCTAACATTAGTCCACACTCACCCTTCCCCTAACCTCATTCCAAAAGAGGTTATAGATCGACAGTGGAACTTGGTAATAAGATGCTGGTCAGGACCGTTCTTCACACCTGAGATAACGTGAAAGCAGTTCGTGAGCTTCACGTGAACGTGAACTAAGCTTAATAGCTATTTTGAATGAATTGTTCCGGATCTGAACTATAGCCATCTTGGGTAGGCCTGCTTGATCTGAACTTTAATTTTCTGCCTAAATTTCAGTTCAGTTCATGTCTACTTTGAAAATCAGAACTGAATGCCGATGTAAACACACCAAAGGAAACCACTTCATTTACATTTTCCATCTATACTAAACTTGATTTTAAATTTTATTGTTTTTCTCTGGGTGAATTGAACTTGGTGTGGACTGACTTCTTTGGTGAACTCACCCGAAGAAGTAGGCTACATTGGTCTACAGTAAATCTACCTCCCTGAACCGTTGTCTTATGGTTAGACCCATTGCAATTCGCATTAGTTAGTGACGCTGTACTGACGTCACAATCTTATCACCGCTAACATTATGAAAAACACCATAGATCTTTAGCTTAGACTGTCAGCCTGTAAAACCATGTGCAAGACGATCTTTCTTTACCCCAGCACCACCTGTCAAACCACACAGTAAAAACTTGTACCAGGATGGCAGTATATCTTTACACTTATTAACAGTTTGTTTTTTATTTTAATTATTATTTTGAGGAGGGGTTGGAAGGTGGGAATGGAGTAATCCCAGTCCCGTTATGAAAAAAAATATATTTTAATCTACAGAAAGAGAAGGAATCGAGGACTGATATTTTGTCTGATATTATAACCGAGTTATTACCACCGTGTCTTTTGTAATCGGGTTCAGTGGTACAAGTAGTTTGAAACCCATTCACAAAATGGGAACAGGCCCAGATCTCTCTCTCTCTCTCTCTCTCTGTCTGTCTTTCTCTCCCTCTCCCCCTCTCTCTCTCTCTCTCTCTCTCTCTCTCTCTCTCACACACACACACACACACACACACACACACACACACACACACACACACACACACANCCCCCCACAATCACACTAAAGAAAAGAAACTTCATTTAATTAGATGAAATTTTTTGAGCCACCCGGCATAAATATAATTAAGTCAGGTTGTGACGTCATGTTCGATTCTGCGGAAATAGGGCAGCCTAGCAGCCCTTGTAATGCGGAAGTTGGGGCTTAGGGTATGAAGACCCTGGATAAAAGGAGGGGACATACGGGATCAGAGAAAAGAAAGGAAGAGGAGAGAAGAGACATAATAATGTCTCCCCCCTCTCCACCCGCCCCCAACTGATGTTATAAGGGGGAAGGAGGTAGTCTAGTTTCGGACGGGATAATTGTGTCCCTGGATGGAAATCTAACGTACACAAGTCCTGATCCTCTTTATCTTTCTGTCTGCAACGTTGGAGATGTAGGTCTACTTACTGACAAGACAAAGTACAAATCATTGAAAAATCTGTCAACACAACCGGCACTGGGCAAGGTCACCAAAAAAGTCAGCTCAGATCAAGTGTCTAGTTCATTCTGTGAAAAAAAGTTTCGCTCAACTCTATGAAAATTGAAGAGTTTTTCAGATCAGATCAGCTCCCTTTAGTTTTTTAAATCGGCATTCGTTTCTGATTCTAGATAGGTGTGAACTGAGCAGAAATGTAGGTGATTAAATTTCAGATCAAGCGCCCAAAACAGCTTTTAGACTCTAAAGTTCAGATCCGGATCAATTCGTTCAAATTAGCTATTAAGCTCAGGTCAAGTTCAAGTGAACTGAACTTACGCTTCCAAACTATGTAATCTCAGTTTTGCCCAACCTTGAACACTAATGAACACAACCATTGCTTTGCACAGTTCCTTGCCTAGGACAATCCCGTTCAATAGTCCCAGTTTTTGATTCTCATAAAAAGCAGTAACACCCACATTTAGTAGCTTGGCCCCGGGGTTGGGCAGAACTTAGATCATAGTATTATGAACGCAGTTCGTGAATTAAAGTTCAGTTCAAGTGCTACTTTGGAGGCACTGATCTTGATCTGAACTGTAGCTATTAGGGTGCCTGATGTGAACTTTAAAAACCTAAATTTCCGTTCAGTTCACATTTACCTCGAAAACCAGAATCGAATGCCGATTTCTAAAACCGACGGGAAGTGATCTGATCAGAAAACGACTGAATTTTCATAGAACTGAGCTAAACTCGCGATCTTGGGGGTTTTTCCCATTGGAACTGAACTTGATCTGTACTGACTTTTTCGGTGAACTTGCCCTACCCTGCTTGGTCCGAAGACTGGGTGTGTTAGCAGGGTTATAATACATGTACAGTGTATAATAGTCTACTAGTGAACTGTGGTTAGTAAGTACATACTGTGCTATAAGGTGCAAATAAATCAACTCCTTTAAGGGCAACTCCAGCATATTGTCACACTAATTCGCACAATTTCTGAAGGCTTTGACTTTACAGTAATTAGTTTTGGTTGTGTCTGAAAGGGGTTAATTTGATGGTTGTTTTTTTTTTTCTTAATTGTAGCAGAAATTGGCCGTTGTAAGTCAGAGCTTTTCAGAAATTGGCCTATCTGATATGGCATTCTGTTGGAATGGCCCATAATTGAAGCATGAGACAAGTTGGGATTTTCCACTGACGCGTTTGTAGAAAATCATACTGCATTCTCTCGTCCGCGGGAAATGTTGCGGTTATATGAAAGTTGCGATTAAGCGAATTCGGTGATTCGGTGGAGTTAACTGTACCAAGAGTGATCAGCGGTTACCGTCCCTTGCATTCATAACGGGTCAAAGGGAAACTTTGATAAGGCACACAGCATGTCAGAGAGGCGGGGTATGTTTCCAAGACAGACACACTGCGATGGAGATTTTTGAATGGATTTATGTAAAAAGAGGAAAGGCGAAAGGGATGGGAGGGGTTGCTTTCAAAAGCTATGACTGTGTCAGCGAGGTTTTCTACCCTGTATTTTTTGTTTGTTTGTTGATATTTGTTCATAAAATCATGTTTCTCCCATCCCCCCCACCCTCTAACAATTTAAAAACTACATCCTGCCCTTCCCCTCTCCTGATCTACAGCCAGTTCATATCAATGTCACCCACATTTGTGGAACAGAATATACTTAGTGCAGCTTCTAAGTACACAAGGTGAATCAGAGGCTTACTTTCTGCATTCCTTTGTTTCTTTCTCTCTTTCTCTCTATTTCTCGCTTTCTTTCTCTGAAGGAAGCAACTCCACAAGACCAAATTCTGAGAAATGGAAAACACAAGTCTTGCTAAATGTATTATAGCATGTCATGGAATTACTTCCTTACAAATGCAAACCATAGGATGCGGGTAATCAGAGCACGTTTTATAGAAATTAGCTGATTGGTAGTTCTGGTTTGTTTCGCTGATTTAGTATTTATAGATTTTAACTCAGTTTTGATTTTTTTATAAATAATGGACTTACTTCCTTTTGTCAGTTGACAGCAGTTAACACGTGTGAGCACTGGGTGTCAGGTCTCGTTTGTGAGATTTGTTACTGCAAGAATCTGCCATCTGTGTATGTTAATGAATATTCATGAACGGTGCAAATCTTAATAGATCTTAAGATATTACAGTAGTTACGGTGTAACCCTGATATAACACACTAACTTTTGGGACTAAGCCACTGAGACGGTAGTGAGATAAAAGAAGTTCTGTGTTCCTTAGAGGAATTTTAAGGACAGAGGCAGTTGGACTTTTTGAATGGAGTGTGTTAATAGGGAATTGTGTTAACCAGTGGTCAAGAGATTTCAGTGTTCACAGGAACTCAATTAACAGAATCAAAGCTTAAGACAATTTCCTGCATGGCACACTTCAACTGTTCCGACTGCTTTTTGACTTGTAAAAAAACCCCTGATAACAAAGCCCTCTGATAACACACAGTCAGACGTTTGGACCGAAGGGTGGCTATGTTATCAAAGTTCCATTATATTTTGGTGTCACTAAGGTGATATCGGGGACTTTATCCTTTGTGGAGCAGCGGGGCGGAATGGTTGCAGCGTTGGACTCAAGCTCTAAAGGTCTTGGGGTTCGATTCCCGAAGACGGTCGTGTTGTAGGTGCCTTGGGAAAGCATTTATTGACATTTTCCTCAGTCCACCCGCTATAGGCAGAGAAAGATATTGTCAGAATGCTAGTGGTCAGCGCCTATAAATTGCAGCAACATTGTATGCTTCCCTGGGAGTTGAGAAAGACCCAGAGAGATCAGGCCTGCCATGGTAATAAAAGTGTAAAGACGCGAGAGCGGGCATTATTCTGGATACGAATACGAGACTTGAAAACTGCATTGTTATGACTATGATTATTTTCAAGGATGGGCAGAGATAGTAAGAGAGAGAGAGAGAGAGAGAGAGAGAGAGAGAGAGAGAGAGAGAGGATGAACTATTAATGGTTGAAGAATGTGTAACCATGTTGAAATGCTGGCAGCAGCTCGGGGATTTCCACACCAACTCATTCTTTACCTGCGAATCGAACGAAGGTATTTTTGTTCTTACCTTGTCCTTTCTTTCTTTCCTTCCCTCCTGATCGTTCTTCCGTCCTACCCACTACCTCATTCTTTCCTCGGTGCCAAGGTCGAGTTATTTATGCAATGTGCGCCGTAAATAAAGACGGCGGACCAGCAAGGTGAAAGGGGGGTGGGGGGAGGGGGAAGACAGGAAGGATGAAGAAATCCATGGCACCAAGGGGTTTGATGATTGTTTGTTGATGATCAAAGCTGAACTGACTTGCTAATTTCTCTCTCTCTCTCTCTCTCTCTCGCTCTCTCACTCTCTCCGTCTCCACCCACACACATTCACATTATCTTTCCACTGAAATTACGTTTTGGATAGGAACATTGTGTTTGCTGAGATGAGATCTTATTTTGTGCACGGGGGGAGGGGTG
>JAWQUT010000614.1:113773-129065 GCA_033807755.1 Ellobium chinense | reverse complement strand
CACTCACTCACTCACTCACTCACTCACTCACTCACTCACTCACTCACTCACTCACTCACTCACTCACTCACTCACTCACTCACTCACTCTCTTGCTCCTGTTCCTTCTCTCCTTCTCTCCCTTCTGTCAGTCATTCCCTGCTCCTTTACCTCTTTCAGGCTCCTCTTGTGTCTCTTCCTGCTTTTCTCCCTCCCCGTTCTCTACTAGCAGTACTCACATCCTGTCTTCTACCCCCCCCCCCCCNCCCCCAACTCCTTCCCCGGTGACGGAGGAATTCCAAGTGAGTTACTGTTCTTTCTCCGACACCTGCACGCCACTCACTCCTGGCGGTGTGACGCACGAGTAACATGCATTACTCATCTCTCCAGGAACCTTCAAACGAGTAAACTTCCTATCTCACAATTTCTACTTTTCAAGTCGGTGAAAGAAGCTTGGGATCTACCCGCTTTCCTTGGGTTGCAGTGGCGAATAGAGAAGAAAAGAAGACCACTGAAGAATGTATGATCACTGAAGGTGATCAAGAGAAGCTGTGGAAGTGGTGCATTACAACCTATACTTTTTGTTTTATACTTTTCCAATCAAAAGTGGTGGGTCAGGAAACTCCTTCATGGCGGAGGGGGCACCGTGCCTAGCTTCTAGGTCTTGCCACACGTCCTTTCTACTAACCAGAGAGAGAGAGAGAGAGAGAGAGAGAAAAGACAGTGTGTGCAAGTCCAGGTATACACGCATGAGTATTTTTCTTTATGTATTTCTGTAAACATATTCATTGTAATCACTGTAACAAAGACACATTTCCCTTGTGGACGAATGAACGTGTCTTGTCTTGTCTTGTCTTGACTTGTCTTGTCTTAGGCAGGACATGATATGAGCAGTGTGATGTCAGTATACAGTATTTGTAGATCAGCGTGGCTGCGTTATTAGACATTTTATTCAAGATCATAAAGTCGGGGGTTCAACTCCTGATCGCGGTCATATTGTAAGTGCCTTGAGAAAGCATTTATTTTACATTTGTCACAGTCAGTCCAACTGTGCAACGGGTACGTGGTTATTGAAGGATATTGGCCGAATACTATCAGTATCTGTAAAAGAACAGCGACATTGCATGTTCTTTAGGGAGTTGAGAAATTCTTGAATGACTAGGCCTTCTGGGGTACTTTTTTAATGTGAAGTCGTGTGAGCGGACCGTTGTCTGGATACGAGACTTATAAACTTCTTTATTAGTAGTATTAGTAGTAGTAGTAGTAATATCATCACTATTACGACATGTGTATAAAATTTAGTCAGTGTTGTATTGTCATTCACTAGTTCCCCCNCCCCCCCTCCTCCTCTTCATCATCATCATCATCAACATCAGCTTTGTAAAGGATTTGACACATTCACTGTCGTTGTCATCGTTATGTTCAGCCAGTCGATCATCACGATAATCACCACCACCACCACCACCACCGCTGCTGTTCACACTACATTCATTACCACCACCATCATTGTATTGTTTCGTTTGTTTTTGTTTCTTCTTCCTTTCACTTTGTCCAGTTTTTTTTTTCTTTCCATTGGTACCTAATAGCGTTTGTCATGGCATTTCGTAGGACCATTTTTCAATGCGCCATTTGTCACTTTATCAGTTAGGTAGTGTAGGCCATTTTCTTGCCCCCATTATCATATTCATCATCAGCATCTTCTTCTTCCATGTCATCGCAGCGCTAATTGTCATAACCAGTACCACCACCCCTGAAGTGTCATCGCCATTATCTTTCTCACTAGCTGTCTTGGAGGCGACTTTTGATTAGGTTATGTAGAGAAAGATTTCAAATACATGTGTTTTAAAATGTGAATGTAGACTCCAGTCAGCAAACCAGGCCCATTAATTTTATTCTGTCTGTCTGTCTATAAGTCTGTCTGTCTGTCTGACCCTCCCTCTCTTCTCTCGCTCCCTTGTACAGTGTACACACTGGCACTTCCTGTCTTTCTCGCCCTAACTTCCTTGCGACTCGTTCCCCACCACCTTATTTTCTGCTTTCGGTTCGGTACACTTGTTCCGTTCCCTGTTTTTGTATGATATTCTCGTCTGCGAGTCGCGAGCGGATGGAGTGCCACCTGTTTTTGACATTTCGAGGGTGTGAGAAATGATGATGCCATTTTTTAACAATCTCCTCCNCACTCTCCACGCCCCACGCCCCACACTGCCTGGATGGTTGGTTTTTCAGTACCGGGAAAGGGCGAGAGACGATCGTGTGAGCGAAAGAATCCGAATCGCGAATGATATGTAATGGTAATGGAATGGTGCTGAGTGGTACATATGTACAGTTGTGGTGAGGCGAGGTATTTCGCCGAACCAACCGTCAGGGCTGACTCATCTGTGATTTGTTGTGGCGAGTCATTTAGGGCATTCATAACTCAACGCAGGGGGTTTTTCACTGAGGGGCTGTTGCATCGTGTCTAGGCTGCTATCTCTATAGAGGAATCGCTGTTTTATGTTATTGTTTATCATATTGCGTTAAGCAGGTCGACGCTCAACAACAGTAAACTACATTATTCGAACACGATAAGTCTGTATTAACACACACCTTTTAAACGAAAGGCGCTGTCCCAAAACACTTTGCGAATCCCAAAGTAATAGTCTTTTATGAGGAATAAAACAGACGGGGTTTTTGAAAGAGAGTGTTTTGAGAAGAAGATTGTGTTATGCCACTGTTTTGTTCATAATGTGACTCCACTGTAGTTGGGTAAGAACATGGGCCATCCTCGTCAGTGTTTCTGTTTGATGGACTGACCTAAACGAAGGTTCAGGCTGATGCACTCGTCACGAGGCTCCGCTGAGCAATGAGTGCTTCGGTCTTTACTCTATTATTGTAAACAGTGTGAACGGTTAGCTCCTTAACGCACCACTGTTGCAAGTATGAAAATCGGGATTTCCCAGTTACTACAATATTATGCTTTACTGCGGCGAGTAGTTACAAATTATTGCCTGTTGGTATGTATTCGATTTTCATTCAATAATAACGCGTGGGGGTATGGGTGACTTCCCTTGACATATTGACTGTAGCGCCTTCTAAAGACGTAATGTTCTAGACTAGAATGGAGAGATGTAATTTATCGACAAATCATGGGATCACGTGGTTCAGCAGATATTGGGACATGGAAATCCCATGCAAGTACATCAGTAGTGAGAACAATCTTGGTCTGTGAAAAACGCGATCACGTGCAACCTTTTTCTAGCTTCATGAAACTTGAATCACTCATAGAATTACAGTATTAATAGTTTTTGAATACAAGTACTTACATTTGTTCCGATACGGCCATCAGAACTAGCTTAAAATGCTGGACAAAAATTTTTTTTAAAAAATGTGGAATACGATTTTATACGTCAGCACGAACGATGTAAGTGAGAGCTTGTGCATCAACGTTAGGATTTCTTATCATCGTAAGAAATAGAACAGTGCCTTGGTGCTGAATAACCTTTGGTAGCGTTCAACAAACAGAGTTAATGGAAGTCTTATAATGGTGAGGGATCCCAACGTTAATGTGGAAGTTTTGGAGTGAAGACGAAACGTTTTCGATAATCCCGTAAATTAATTACTAGGCATGGTAGAGATTTTTTTTTTTTTAAATTTTAATTTCCTACAATTTTTATTCGCTGCAACTGCCATTTTCAGCCCCTTGCCTTTCCCCCTCTCTTTCACCCCCCCCCCTTTCCCCGGGCCAACCTGTCTCAATGAACACTGAAGCGCTCATCCATAGCGCACTGGCAATATCTACTTACTTCTTACAGTCACCTGTAGCAGAGCAGAGAATTTAGAACAGAAATTAGAACCCGAAAAATATCATGGATACCGGTACCCGAAGTTCTGATCAGGACGACTACTGTAACCAACGATTACCTTCTTGGATCGATAACGCACAGGTTTACTGTCTGCCACGGCTGCCAGGTCTTCTTTACTTTCATGTGGCGGGGTTGGAAGTGGGAACGAGGAGGGGTGAAACTACACCAGACCAGGGGCGGCTCCAGAAAAAGAAACGAATTCTTCCAAATCATTGACCCCTCCCCGAGTATCGTACAATCTGGAACTCTAGATTTTATAATATACAGTATAAATATTAACACTGCATCGCCCCCCNCCCCCCTTTTCATAATATATATACTGTATATAATATATTATGTCAAGCATATACATAAAGCTACGAGACGAACACCTTCAAGAACCATCGACAAGTGAAATTTATAGGTAGTACTTGTAGTAGGACTAATTACAGAAAATTTCATGAGGGAGGAATTGGGTCAGGAGCACCTGAATCCTCCCCCCCCCACCCCACCTCACGGTGGATCCGCCAGTAGACCACAGAACCCCTGTGACTGTTATGTTACGATCTAATGTAGATCTAGGGCGATATGGTATACGCGCATATATTATTAAATATACATATCAGTGTTTATGTGTTAGCGATGAGGGTCGTGGAGTGAGTGAGGTTAGAAGACACGGTTTAAGATGGAACATGGTATGTCTTTACATTCACAAAACGGCAACACCAACCGCCATCGGGTTTCCCCAGCTAGGTGGTGACCTGCTCAAAGCATGGGTGGTGGGCTTGTAGGGGCCATTTTCTGCCTGCCTGCCTGCCTGCCTGCCTGCCTGCCTGCCTGCCTGCCTGCCTGCCTGCCTGTCTACCTGCCTCCTTCCCTGAATATTGACTTTTTGGACTTAAACTTTGAATTGGCCTAGCGAATCCAGGTATCGTTTCTTGCCTTGAACTCTTCCCACCGCTCCATCCCTTTACCCCCTAACAACATTTACTTTAGTGCCCCCCCCCCTCCCCCCCGATTGGTTAGTGAGTATAACGAAATATAATATCGGTATCTGCCTCACGACCGTGAAAAACTATGCTTACAGATTAGTTCATACTCGTTCACTATATCATTACAATTACGACTACATTACCCTCACTTTGTATGGTATCGACAACTGTACAACAAAGTTAACCCCCCTGCAAGTTACTTGCGACAACAATTATTTTCTACTGCCGATGTCACTAACGCACTAAGGGCGTAGGTCTTTTTTGTGTGAGTTTTACAGTACTTAAGCACGACAATGATTATACTGCAACACACACACACACACACACACACACACACACACACCCACACCCACACACACACACACACACACACACACACACGCACGCACGCACACACGCACGCACGCATAGAGTGTTTCTCTGTCTCAGTCTCTCTCTATTTCTCATGCTTTCTTGCTTGTATGAGTACGTCGGTTACGATACGGAAATGCTACTTCGGAGCGTACAGATACATCCACCTGTTATTTGCATCAGGCGGTAAGGACGTATATGTAAGGCATTGTGCGTAGCAAAGGGTTAACTGATTTTACACTTAAAGTTACAAGTAGAAGTAGCTCTTTGTAAGTACCAGTAGAACACAGATAATGCGTACCCCTTGGGCCCGATCAAAAGTGAACACATTAACAGAAATACGTATCAACCATATAAATACCCTTAGAGAAGGAAAATCGGGTCCAAAAATACTGTTCTCAGTATCCGTGTTTACGTATTAAGTGTCCGTATGAAGTGTGCTATAAGCATTGTAATATTGTGTTGAAGAGAAGAAAAATAAATAGACTACATGATAGCATGCACGTGCATAATTTCTTGTCGCAAGCTCACAAACCTAACATGTCATTTTAGGGACGGNAAGGGGGAGGGGACGGAGGAGGAGAAAAAAGGGGGAGTGGGCGGGAATTTAATTTTCGCAAAAATTGGAAATGGTTTTTCGCGATAATCTAATTTTTGCGATGAAAGGGAAATACTTTTTTGTGAGGATCTAATTTTTGCGATGAAAGGGAAATACTTTTTTGTGAGGATCTAATTTTTGCGAGGCCTGCATGATGCTAGTCTATACTCATATGTGTAAGAGTAGTAAAATCAATAGCAATCTGGGCTGACATTGTAAGACTCCCGATATAACGTATTTCAGCACGCTCATTCCACTTTCGCCTAAGTCAGTTTTGTTATGATTTAGTCTATTAGTCTACTATGGTCTTCCATTTGCTTTCTTTTTCCCTTACAAGCAAAACGTAGAATTTTTTGATTCGTTATTATACCCAATTTTACAAGCTAAACCACATCTGCCTCATTGTTTCGCTTTGAGCAACAGGTTGAAAGCGCAAAATTTCTCAAAACCTCAATTTTTTTTTTTTTTTAAATGGCATAGACGAATGTGAAATGAGCATGAGGATTTGGTAAACCTGTGTTGGACAGACAGAAGCACAAAGATGGAATCACTTATGTTTGAACAGTAAGGGGTAGTAACTAGGAATAGTTGCTAACGAGACGTTAGTCATTTGAACAAAAGTACTAAACCGAAGTATTTTTTTGCGGGATGTAATTTTTTCGAGTCAAGCTGATCTTGCGAATCCTCGCGAAAAAAAAAAGAAAAAAACTCCTATTGAGTTGTCACAGAAGTTGTGATCGTTGAGATGGATATTATATGCAATTTCTGAGAGAGAGAGAGAGAAAGAGAGAGAGAGAGAGAGAGAGAGAGAGAGAGANTGAGAGAGAGAGAGAGAGAGAGAGAGAGAGAGAGAGAACACGAGAAAGAGAGAGAGAGAGGTGGGGGGACTGTGATGAGTAAAGTCAGGTCAGGGTTGGGGTTAACTAGGGTCAACCGTGTGTCGCCCAGTAGCTATGCAGTAGTTGTGTTAATCTTGTAAACATTCATGGACCTAAATTTCCTGGTGCGAGAGGGTTGGTAATGATTTGTCACCAAAGGGTCACTAATCCCGTCATGTATTGGTGTTATGAGGACAAGGCATAGCATTTTACATTTTGCGGCCTCCACTGGTTCAACTCCGGACTTTAATAATTTAATTACCAGTAATGTGAGAGTTAGTAGGTATGTGTAGGTATATATATGTGTGTATGTGTGTGTGTGTGTGTGTGTTGGGCTTGTGTGTGTGTGTGTGTGTGTGTGTGTGCGTGTGTGTGTGTGGGCTTGTGTGTGTGTGGTTTGTATGTGTATGTGTACGGATGTGTGTGTGTGTGTGAGTATGTGTGCGATGTGTATGTGTGTGTGTGTGTGTTATGTTTGCGTATTATGAGTCAGTATGACATTGTATGTTAGTTTTATAGTTTTATACCAGAGTTCACTATTGATGTACTGTTTGTTAATATAATAATATTGTCTTTGTGCACTTGTTCAAGACAAATTTCCGGAAGGATTAATAAAGTTTATCTTATCTTATCTTATCTTATCTTATCTTAATACCAGTCTTGGTACCCTTTGAATTATTTTAACTATCACGTCAAAGGAGAAACATCGGTGGTGGAGAATCCGGTAAATAAGATTACTTCTTAAATGAACTTGCGCAATAACCATAGGATTTCTTTTCATCATGAGAATTACATTAACTCTGCATGTTGAACGCTACCAAGGATGAATTCAGCACCAATATACTAATGTAATTCTTACGATGTTAAGACTAAGAGATCCCATCGTTAATGTGCAAGCTCTCAAGTATGATCTATCACTATCAGTACGCGGTCCGTACCTCTAGATTAGGGAGCAGCTAAGTGTAGGCCAAGAATTCGAGAATGTGAGGTTGAAAGTCCTGGGGTTCTGCTAAATATACACAAACGATATAGAGAGCTTGCGCATTGACGATGGGATATCTTATCATCGTAAGAGGGCCCCTAGTGCATCGATGCTGAATGCTCTGTAAGTAGTGTTCAACATTCATAGGTAATGTAATTCTTACGATGGTAAGAGATCCCATCGTAAAGCGCAAGCTCTCAAATACCTGACATTAAGACATTCTGATAGACCGTGGTAATCTTTACCTGCAAGTGGCTGTTGACCAGTGTTGCCACTCTTAAGAATTTTTCCCCAGGCAAATGTAAAAAAATAGTAAAATGGCCTCACGAAAAGCCTTCTTTCCCCTGCAAGGTGAAAAATCGCTTTTTGTAAGTTGTAGGAAAGAACCCTGAAAATGTATGATAAAGTATGTAAAATTCAAGGCAGAAATCAACAATGCGTGTACTATATCTTCACTAACTTTGCTTCAAGAATCGTGAGAAGGGCAATAATGTGGGGATAAAAATCACTGTCGTCGTAAGAAAAGTACCTGACCAGAGTGGCAACACCGCTACTGTTATACTGAGAGACTGCACTAAACTGTACCTGCCAGTGCCTGTTAGATCGCGGCTCATTCCGCACACTGTACTGGCATGCTTGTGAAATTAATCAGAGAATGTCTTGACTCACTCGGGGTGTGGTTGCCAACCACTGACTCTACCCAAGATCAGCTGGCCGGCACTCGGTGCGTGACATCCCCACAGAGGAGGATGGAGGGGGTGCTATATCCCTTCACAGAAAGTCCATGTCCCCAGTGTGGCCTCCCCCCCTCCCCTCACCCAATCAGCCTCAGCTTAATGCCATAAATGATGTAACTTTTTACTTTAAAAGTGCCCGTCCCTACAATTCATGTGCCCCCCCCCTCCCCCTCCCTAAAGCCCGGAGACATCTCGCTTCGAGTTACTTTTTGGGGGTTGGAAGATGTGCCCCCCCCTCCCGCTCCTGTCCCGAACCTACATGTAGGTTATTCATACTATATTTCACCAGGAAAACCAATAAAAACAAATTTCACGGTTTCGTCTATTTGTCCATTCATTTAAGACCCCACCTTTCTCAATCTAAATATATTCGCCATATACCACACCAATAGTTTGCGTTTGTAGTAACTTCTTTTTATCCTCGTGCCATAGGTATCAGCGTCGTGATTGGCTGTCAGCAATCAGGCCATCTGAGGGTAACTCTCAGTGATTGGGCCGCATCTTCTTTCATCAATAACGGCTGACCAATAGCGGCTTTGAGGGCGTGGCTTGGCAAACAGTGTGTGACTATGGTCGGTTAAAATCTTTCCCCTGCAGCCACGTTGCAGGCTGTTTAGAAGGTGAGTATTATACGAGTAGTCGCAGAATTTCTGGAATTGTATTAAAAATGCAAAATAAAAAAAAAGTGCGAAAAAGTGATCATTTTATAAATCCAGCGGAATTGCTAGACCAGTATTCAAGCTTGGTAGTTTATCAAACGTTTCGTCCACATTTAATTTAAAAAAATTCTAAGCGAATATCTTGTTAGGGTAAGTTTTAGGTAGCATTGTGGCATTTGAAGCTAGTAGATTATTAATGATGATAAAAATGATGATGATAATAATAATACTGTATTAATAATATTCGCCCTTGTCCCCTTCCTTGCTGGATGTTTAGATTTGTTCGAGCTTTTTTTACCCTCATGACTTTGCTTTTTATATTAAGAAAAAAAATCGCAACTCATTTATTCATGGTTCATATTCGTCTGTGTTCGTCTATCAGCTGATGAAGGATATATATCCGAAAATTTATCCAGTATTAAATCCTTGTAGTTTTCTTTATTTAGGCCTACTTATTTATATCCAGTGCTGGACTATCATTTTCAAAAGCAATTAAAAAAAAATAATAAATGTAATTCAATGATAATGACAATAATAAAACCCAGGGAGACTCGGTCAATGTTGTTATGAAATCATAAGTAAGTCACATTGGCAATATCCACTAGACCAATCCTACCCAGCTGTCACTTTGAGACCCGCTAAAGGATCGTAATAAGCGGGTTTGAGCGTCATTCTAATTGCAAACCATCGTCGGAATGTAGTGGAAAATGGATACGTATCTTTTTTTTTCTGGTAGGAGGACGCCCAGATTAATTCTCTTTTTAGCTGGGGAGATGATAGTGAGAGTTGGGGTGAAGGGGTGGAGGCGGAGATAGGGAGAAGGAGACTGTGAAAGTAGGCTTTCTTTTTTTTTTCCTCTCTTCGGAATGACGGTTGGGATTGGGGAGGCAAACTCCTATTGCCTACATAATAATCACAGACGAAAAAAAACCCCAACCAATTACGCACACACGCACGCACGCACACACGCACACACACACACACACACACACACACACACACACACGCACGCACGCACACACACCCACATACACACACAACACACACATGCACCATGCACACATGGAAGCACATACGCACGCACGCACACACGCACGCACGCACACACACCCACACCCACACACACACACACACACACACACACACACACACACACGCACACACACACACATCCACACACACACACACACACACACACACACACACACACACACACGCGCGCACACACACACACACACACACACACACACACACACACACACACACACACAGAGTGTTGTATGGCGGGTTGGCTCATGACCTTTCTAACTAGGCTATGACGAGATGACTGGAGCGGAACAGTCAACAGTAATAAATGAGATTTGGCTGTAATTGTGGCGGTTCTTTTTTGTTTTTGTTTTGTTTTGTTTGTTGTTTTGGCCGTCTCCACCTTCCATTCTGTGAGTCATGGGTGAACAATGTCATTAGGAGGAGACAAGGCGGAGGTTTTTTTTGGGAGGATTTTGTTCACAGGATACAGCCCATGAAGGGTGGAACAATGGTGGGTAGTATCGTTTCTGAATATCGTCTGGAGACTCAACAGTTTCGATGTCGGTATGGAAACTCCAGAGTGTTTAAGTTTGTTTGACTAACAGTAGTATCGAAAAAGTATAGAAGGGTATTGAAAGATCTCGAAATGAGATGACAATGTGTAACTTTGTATGGCGCTGTAAAATTATTTTCTTACGGGGTAAATAAAATCCTTTTAAAATGAGCTGTGTAACATTGTATGGTGCTGTAGAACAATTGTCTTATGGGGGTGAATAAAATACTTTTTTTTTTCTAGTTTCGAATAAACTGAGTATCAGAATCGAAATAGAATTGATACGTTCGATACTCACGGCACGAAGACTAGGTATCGCAATACCTAAAAATTTGGGTACCCGTCCACCAGCAGGTCTGCCTATTATCGGTCATTGTAATTCGCCCAGTACAGTACACTAATTAGTGATGTGCTCATTGGTATGAACATGAACTTTAAGATGTTTTTATAAACCAACCCCACCTTTAGTGGGAAGATGAAAATGTTCCCCATAAATTATAGATCATGGGCCGTGTGCCTACTGCTGGATTACTTCTGCGCATTCGCGCTAACTGCGGGAAACCGGAGAACTTAAGAATGACTGTAGGCTGTCCGAGGAAACTCCCAAAACATTCGAGATGTTTCCCGTAATCATCCCTCACGCGACAAGGGAGACAGTGTTGTGCATTCGGTCACAGGGGCGAAGGGTCCATATAATCAAATAATCACTGATTACCAACCGAAAATGCCGTTGGTCGACCTTGGCCTTCGTGGCAAGATAACAAGAACACCGCCGAATCCTGTTTATTTATTTGCTCTTTGTCAGGCCTACTCTTACTTTGACCCACGTTCAGAACCCGATATCCCTCAAATTTTCTCTGCTCTGTTCACTGATTAAAGGGATAAAGAAGAACCTGGACACCCCTACAGCAAAATGTGGAGTGGCCTCACCACAGAGTTCTATTACTGGCCAGTAATAGAACTCTGTGGGCCTCACAAAAAAAAAANCCTCAAAAAAAAAAAAAAGCTCAGCGAAAGCAAGGAGATTTCACCGGCTGGTCAAGAAGTGCTGCTAATCAAGGTCTCAGCTTGATTTGTGGTACTTTCACCTATTGCGGTTTAATGTGATGCGGAACAAAAATAACACACTGGTAAAACGAGACACTATTCGCTATAGAATTTAGTGAGATTCGTTATTATCAAGGGCCTCTTTCTTCGACAATAATTAACACTGTTGCTGGCAAGTGACATTCCTTCAGTCACAACAAGTTTATGACCACTTTTATTTTTCGCTCAGTTTAGAAATGAACCCACACTTACAGAAAGCCACATGAACAGTCTCGCCACACACGTACCTCCATTCACAAACCCAGTGCTGGTGTTGCCAGGTTGCATATGTAGCTGGTTCTCAAAATCTTTGGTTGGGGAAAGCACCTTGGGGTAGATTTATTTTTTTTATGAAGGGAGGTTTCTGGCATTATGAAACATACAAACAAACTCATTAAATAAACATAAATTCTTCTTTGGATCTATATAACATGAATGACAAAACGTCTTGGAAAAGTAATTCAGTTGACCTCCTGTTCTCAAAACCGGCACGTTTTTGACGATGGCATCACCCACCTACGCCTTCCCATTTGCAAAAAGGTCGACTCGGCTTCATGGTGTAGACTCGGCCTGAAAATTACGTTTTCAATAAAATTAATTTCTTCTTATTTTAGTCCTGGATATTTGGCTAGAGGTGGAAACGGGGGAGGGGGAGGGGGGTCGCTGGGCATAAAGCAGTTCGTCCAAAGGTGGTACCCAAGCAACCAAAGGTCATTATTTTTAAAGCTTGAAAGATTGTCACTCCCCTACGGTCTGGATGGGTTCTTCCTGCAAGGTCGTGTTCCCAGTGTTTAATTTATTAGCCTAGGGCCTAGGTCTGCAAGGCCTAGCCTAACTGGACTCCGCCATTACACCTTGGTGAGTGATTCGTATACATGTATTTTTGTGCGATCCTGGCCCTGTAACTAATCTGTACTTTTTTGTGCCTTTTCAGCCAACCTGTTTCTAACTACTCAAACTTTTGTTGTAGCTTTTCAGGAATTGTGATGATGCCTACGGATTTTTTAAGTCCATACTCTGTGTTACAGTATCATACAGTGAACATCGAGTGTGACTCTACGAACGGGTATTATAACACTTTCGACTAATACCGCATGCGTGACTATAAATGACAGTCATGTTCAACTATGATTACCCTGTTGAGAAAGTCAGCCTTCGCCCCTGTTCGGTCCCTGTGTGGTATAGCCCCTTTGTTCATTTTAAAAAAGAAATGTAAATAAATCACAAACATTTGCAAATACTGTACTATTATGGGTTCTTGGCTGTCACTGGGTAAGAAGTGCTTATTATGGATATTTTCGAGGAAATCATACCCCCCTTTAACCGCCCCCCCCCCTTTTACATTTGGAGATCTATTTTTAGGTCTACATTATAAATCTCTAGGTCTATAGGCCCTCTTTTGTGTGGCCACATTTGGAGATAAATCTTTAGGCCTATATTATAAATCTTTAAGCCTATAGACCTACATTATACCTATAGGTCTATATCATAAATCTCTAGACTTATATATATCATACATCTTTAGGATATATCATGAATATTCAGGCCTTTATAATCATAAATTTCTAATTCTATATCATAAACCTCTAGGCCTATCTGTTGTAAATCTCTAGGCCTAAATATAATAAAACTCTAGGCCTGTAATATTATAAATCTCTAAGCCTTCATCAGTAACATCATATATTATCGCAAGACCTATATATCACAAATCACTAAACCCATATCACGGAGACCATCCTCATTATGGAAGAAAAACTGGAGATTTATGATAAGCTTGATCCCAGGGACGAAGCACAATTTTGTCCTCGCTCCTGTCGCTTTTACCATATCTCTCAAGGGCGGCACATCCTCTCCCCCCCCCNCATCCCACTTCCCCGTTCGCTGCTGTAGAAACGAAGTTCCTGAAACCATTTTTCCGATAGACGCTAAGAATTCAAAAATTAATGCGCCAGATGACACACACTGTGAGAAAAATCTTTTCTTTCGGGTTTCTGAGTTTGTGGGGCGGAGACAATAACTAGAGCGAACATTTATCTGCGCTAGTAGACCTCTGTTATACCAGCGGGTTAAAGGTCCGCCTCGGGTATAAAAGGAGCTGGGAGGCATGGGACACTTCACTAATTTGAATTCAGAGGCACTGCAGGTTCACAGAGCGTGAAAAAAAAAATGTTTTTGGTCCGAATTTCACGAGTCAGACATTCGATACCGGCTAGAAACTTTGCAGATTATGAAGTTCCTATTGTGCCTCCGAACAGTGCGGTGTCTAGTATTTTGATATATGAAAGAAAATCTATGTGAGTCGAGGTAGCATCCACGGTCTGTTGTAAACGGACCTTTGTCTTCTGACGGTAATAATGGGATCGTGCATGCAGCTCTAAGTGAGTGTATATTTCTCACTGGATAAAGAATAACATGGAGCCAGTGTAATAAAGTGGAACTCTATCAACACAAACAATGATTAATACAGTCCCCCGCACAGCACACTACCATTCAGCAATCCCAACTGCTTTGTTCCATAGAAAAAGCACGCACACCGGATAACACGAAACATCCTCAAAAGTTTGGTCCGAAGGGTGATTGTGTTCTCAGAGTGGCACTTTGTATTCTCTGGTTGAATAAGGGTAAAGACAGGCGACTGTCTGTGGACTTGAAGATAAACTTTCTTTTCCTTTCATCCTTGGTTTATTGTATTTTAAAGTGAAGATTCTGTTCCTAGTTGTTGACGACTGTTAGAGTCAGGACTCTTGGCTTCCCCTTACCTTTTCTAGTACTGCCCGCAGTGATTATAAGTACTCAAATGCAGCATCCGAGGTCAGCTTGCTTCTACACCGCACGCACGCACTCACACACCTACGCCCGCACGTGCCCCTTCCTCTCTCTCTCTCTCTCTCGCTCTCTCTCTTTCTCTCTCTCTCTCTCTCTCTCTCACACACACACACACACGACTGTAGATGTAAATACTTAAGACCCACGCGACGACTTAAATAGAATCAACTACCACCACTGTTAAGACTTTCAGCAGCTTGATGGTCGTACGAGAGATTAGCGACAAAAGTGAAAAAGGTGCTAGTAGCCAAATCTAATTCATTTTGTCAGACAGCTGTGCTGGTGGTAGTCTGTAATTAATGACGCCAACACGATTCGGATATCCGTGAGGGTCCGGTTCAACTCCTGCAATAATAGCACATCTAATCTGTACTGCGGAGAAATGTACAAGAGATCTGAAGAGGAAATGTATGCAGCGGTGAAAACAAATGGGGAAACCCTTCCTCCTCCCACCTCTTGTCGCTCCCCCTCCCATTTGCGTATTTCCCCATTGTGTATTGTCAGTATATCAGCCTCCTCCCCCTGGAGTAGGGGATTGGGAGGGGGGGNGGGGGGGGGGGGGGGAGGGCTCCGTCTGTTTGTGAATTCAAAGCATTCCAGTCCTTGTGTCCATTTAAGAGTACATGTATATCCATAATAACTCTCAAACTCCATAAATCTGAGATGAATGTACATAGATGGGTGGATGAATAATTGAAACGGTGAAAGAGCGAATGACTGCGCGACTTAATGAGGAGAAGAGTGCATAAATTGATGTTTTAATAAATGAACGACCATGCGTATGAATTAAAAATTCCCCCCC
>JAWQUT010000614.1:83718-113762 GCA_033807755.1 Ellobium chinense | reverse complement strand
AACCCATCACACTTTCCCCACCTACCTATTAATTACTCCATTACCACGCCACTGTATGTTAAATCCTGTTGAACAGTCAGATGTTGGCGTCATGATACTTAAAGGACTTAGACGAGACCTACACTAGATGGGTCAATCATTACTGTTGAAGTGTTTGGTTTTTTTTTTGTTTTTTGTAAGCACAGTTAGACTTTTCAAGCCACCCACCCAGTCAGCTTTCAATGAACACTAGTGGTAATACATGAAGGAAGAGTCAATGGACTAATTATAATGATCTCCACTCCCATCTAATTCTCTTTAGACTGGGTTCAGAAAGTGGAGGCGACTAGCCGGCCCGCCCACACGGTGTGAATAATGTGATAAAAGGCCTCTAGTTCCTACCTACCTAACTCACTACAAGGAAGATAGAATATGTGAACGACAGACAGAGAGAGAGAGAGCGAGAGAAATAGAGAGATAGAAAGAGACAGGTTGTGGATGTGTTAGCAAGCATAGAAAGTAGCCAGGTTTGTACCAGTGCCAAAGACCACTACAACATTCTTTTTAAATGGTATAAATATGTTCCTTTCTTGAGGATGTTTACAAGGTCTTAACCAAAGGTTTTGAACTATATTAATTGTGGCTATCTTCAGTGATCGTTAATACAGGTACTGATGATCAGTGTTTTCATACACATGCCTTCTGCCACCTGATGTATTTAAACTGATGTTGTACTGGGATATCAGTGAATGATAGAAAGACTTGACAGAGGATCTTGTCAGTTGCTGTAGAAAAAGTAGAAAATCTTCATTTAGGTGGAGCTATTTATCTGAGTGCCTTATAAAGAGTGACACCCTGTATGAAAATATTCATATCTATAGAGGCTAAGGAAAGAGCAGTGGCCATTAGCGTAAGTGTAAGCATTCATTCATTCATTCATTCATTCATTCATTCATTCATTCATTCATTCATTCATTCATTCATTCATTCATTCATTCACTCTGTGCATCTGCACATCCCTCCGCATGTCCATTTATTTATCTATCCATCCATCAGTTAATTAATTAATTTACTCATGGATTTTTTTTCTCTCTTGATGTTCCAGAGAAATGGGTGCTGCACAAAGTAAGAAACGCCGGAAGGAGAGAAAGAGGAAGAAGAGGATGCAGATGGGCTTAACCTCAGATTTTGATATGCCTCGTAGTGCCAGCGCTGACATCATCCGAACTCTGAGTGTATCAGTGACTTCCTGTCCTCTCTGTAGGCAGAGAAATGAGAGGAGAACATTCTCAGGTTCGCTAGAGAGTTCCCGTAGCCCTCTGGACCACATCTGTTTGAGGGGACATTATGATGATGTAAGCAGTGCAGCAGATGGGTACGAATCATGTCCAAGTTGCTCCACGTCCACCTACTGTTTGACTTCCCCTTCCCCCACTTGGCCTCAAGATATTGAGAGGAGCACCATGTCTCTCAATAGAAATTTGGTGGGAAGAACTTCCAAACTGGCCCAATCCAAGAGCTCTGAGTTTGCGGAGCTTTTAGATATACTTAAACATCAGGACAACCGAGGGCAGACATGGCCATCTGTTAGTGCAATACAACCAGTCCAGATTGTGAGAGAACCAGAATGTGACCAGACTGACATTTCGACTACAGCGGCTGAGACATCAACAACAAATTTTACATCTTCAGTCCCCCCAGCACCTGCATGCACAGAAAACCCTGCACAGACAAATAAAAAAGTGATCAGCATTTTAGAGGATGAGGAATCCAGACTTGCTCGCTGGGAACGGCAGAAACAAATGGCACATCAGCTGAGGACACTTCGGAAACACATCCAGCAACAGGAAGCTGCATGCAAGTCCTTGGTGGCACCGTTTCCATTCATGAACACTGCACAGGATGCAGATGAGCTTAACCTGAGCATTTCTGCTTTTGAACATGGGGCTGCTTCTGCTGGAGATGAGCTCAATAAAGACACATCTAACACTGGTCTAAAGGAATTGCCAGTGGCACCTAGGCGAGGCTCACGCAGCAAATTTTCAAAAATGAGCAACTATCGATATTTGGACAATCATCCTGTTCTGTCCAAACTTCAGAATGAACAGAACAACAGATTAGAGAGTATGGAGAAGAGAATGAGAGAAATTCGAATCAGTGCCATGCAAGAGGCAGAAAGGCGGAAGTTTGCGGAGATTTTCCCTGCTAGGGAAGATAACAAAGAAACTGAAAGAAGATTACAAGAGGCAAGGGAAACACTGGAAAAGATAAAAGCTGAGAAAAGAAAAAGAAAAGAACAACAAAGTCACCTTGATGAGTTGTCATCTAGCATAGTGGGTGAGAAAAACTTTTCTAACGCAAATGAGGGAGATTCGAGAACAGAAGATGACTCAGGAGACATTATCCCTGTTCACATTATACCAACCAGGGGAGGTAAATCTTCATCCAGAAATGGCAACAACGCACAGCAAGAGGCACACACTTCAAAGTCCTGTGACAAAGATGTGAAGTTGTGCGAGCGGGACAGCAAATCTCACTGGCTGAATGAGGCCTGGCCCAACATAAATCTGGGTAAGTAGGTAGAGAGTATGTGTTGAGGAACAGCACTTGGGAATAGTGTAAAGCCATAGTATAGCTGTGGTAAACGATTCCACGCTAGTGGTGCTTTAAGAAGGAGGGGGTTGCATCAAATTATGGTTGAGTCAGCAGGGTTGCACTGTAGCTGGAAAGCTATCACAGAAAACAAAGAGAGATGAGAAGAATCAATAAACAAGAATGAAAAAAGTAGATGGCAACATATCAGGAAATACACTGAGCAAGCTTAATGTGAGGAATAACACAACTATAAATAATTTTCAGAGAATCTTCCTTCCTCTGATGATCTCTTAATGGCCTTAAAATTTTTTGTGGAGGTTAAGTCTCTTAACTTTCATGCTTGATATTTAGATCCTTAAAAATCCTTTAAATTTAATGTTTGCCTGTTTGAAGTCATGTGCCTAAGAGAAAAGATAAATTTTATTGGGTTTGGCAACCACATGTGATTTGGTCTGTCCTGTTGGCGAACCTCCCAGACTAACACAAACCATGAAACTTGTGAAATGCTTGATAGCATGGATACTGTTTAGATTCTTAATTTATGTTTTAGAAGTCCTTACGAGCTCCTTAAATATTGTTTTTGGAAATACATATGAACACTGTACATGGAACTGTTCTCTATTTTTCTGTCCTTTAAGGTAAGAGCTATTTTGTGTCAAAGTTCGTAGCATGTTAAATGATTGTTTGTTCATTGTGAAATTGTTTGAGAAACAGCTCCAGTGGCATATGGCTAAAGAAGATTGAAGGTAAACTTTGCTTGAACTAGCTATGATGAATTCTGTTGGTCATGAAAGGGCTAATCTGTGCCATAAGAACAATCTATATGAGCAATTCCTTGTGCTGAGAAAACTTGTTTGCTGTGCCCAAAGGAACTCCCTGATATAGGATGCATTTTAGTTGAAAATTTTTTCTTGTGTATGGAGGTCATCATTATTATAAGGGTTACGCCTTTGTTCTTGTTCTATCTGAACTCCCCTCACCTCTCTCTCTCTGTTTTCTTTAGTGAACTCTTATCGAATCCTTTTAAATTAGCACCCCTATAAAGTCTTAGGTCTCTTCCTATGTCTTCTTCTTCCTTATCATTATTATTATTATCATTCCTGATGAAGGGATTTTCAATTCCGAAAATTTGACATTTTCTTATTGTGTGCTTCTTTTTGTAATTTAAATAAAATTGTATAGTACGACACTGGTGGACGCTATTATATTTTATTTTGTGTGAAACAAATTATCATAAATAAGGAAACATTCAGTTTTTTTCACATGAAGGCACGGAAATGCAGACAATTTCTTCTACCATACATTGCTTGACTTTCTTTAGCGCGTGAGTATGGGCTGACAGTGACCCCAAAGGCAGACTGATGTATTGTCAAACCACAACATCTACATGTACATCTCTTCACCTTTGGAAATGCAGATTTGTTGTTCTGCCACTGGTTTTCTAAATGCGGTTATTAGCTACATTAGACTGTCAATTTTGACATGACTAGAAGGACAGCGGATATGCTGTCCCATATTTGGCACAGTAAACCTAGGTGTGGGTCAATTCCAGAGAGATACATGTACAGTATTAGTGAAATACCAACATGTCAGGTAGTCTTTTTGCAATAGGGTAGGGATCTGTCATTAAAAAGTTTGCTCGTTAACAGACAAGGGAGACAACAGTATTAACGATTGACCTTGACTGTCTTATTCCCCAGGTAACCCAGTGACCTGGTTTTTGTTGCCGTTCCTGATGTTCCCCCTTATCCTGCGGGCTTTGTTATCCCTCATCATCAGCGCCAGTGGCACCAACAGCAGTAACAGCACCGCCAGTAGTGGTGGGACTGCCAGTGACAGCAGCAGTAACGTTGTGGACACAAAACAGAAAAAGCCATAACTGGAAGGAAGGAAAATGGAGCTTGTGTGTTGGTTGGTTTGTTAAGAAATGTGATTTAAAAAGTTCCTCTCTCCTAAAGGATATCAGTTGAATGAGAAAGTGCCTGCCACTGGCTTCAGCCTGGACAGTTTTTGATCAAGAAAGTAGGCACAAATAGGAGCTTTCTTAAAGTGGTCAAGTGGGTTAGGTTTTAGCATCCCTTTTCAGCAAGGTTATGGTTACAACAGTGAAGAGGCTTGAATTCCCATCAGTTGACGAGTGGGTGCCTTTGAGATAATATGAAAATAAATCCAAGGAGAAATTCCCCCCAGCAGGATTCAAACCCAGAATCTTTCGCACTAAGGGACAAGTGTTCTACCTCTTGGTGGCCCTGCTGGCTGGAGTAATGGAACAAAGTTTGAAAGTCAAACACTGAAAAAAGACAAAAACTATCGGAAGACTAAGCATGTGATTAAACTCATACCTACAACCTCTGTGTTGCCACTGATCGTCGTGCCACTTGCTTGAAATCAGGAAGACGTGAACCCACAGTGACATTTATTGGAACCTGGGAAAATGTCAGTTTGCCTTTTCTTCTTGGGAAAAACGGGAAACTAAAAAAAGTGATAAATAAAATAAATAAAGTGTCAAATTATGTGGCAGTGGCAGTTTGCTGCTTTGTAGGTGTTGCTCAGGTTTGCTTAGTGTCTTACGTTGTGTTCTTATTGGCAGAAGCTAACAGTGACTGAGGAAGTGGGGGGAGAGGGTGACTCTCAGCCAGGGGTGGGTATATCGAAGTCTAAATACCAATATTGATAAATGTTGATGTTTTCAGGACACGTCCATGATCTTGATGGTTTATGTTTTGTTAAAGAACTGATAGAATATTATGGTTTTATTGATATCTGGTGTGGTTGCCTTTTGCACTGCTTAAAGAATTTCTTGTAAAACACTAACATTGTGGTCTCTCAAGAAAGACACCTTTATAGGGGTTTTTATTGGAATTAAATTTACAGCTTTTTCATTTATTGAATAATTTCCTTTATCATTGTTTTGGAAAATCAGTGTTTTGCTATTTATCTCACAAAACATCCGATGTCAATATTTGTGACTTTTTGCCAGATATGACCCACCCCTAATCTCAGTTTCTCTTCAGCTTTTAAGAAATGATCCAACTGTCTGGAACTAGAACTCACTGCTCAGTGCTAGCACTTGTTGTCCAACACAGTTTGGGCTGCACCATGCAGACATTGTTTCAAACTCTAACACAGGAGAGAGAAACCTCGTTGTATGCAAAATAAAACAGTGATGTTGAAAGGAATTTTCTAATTTTTATCAGTGCCTGATAAGTGAGAATACTCATATTATTATATTTCAGCTTATCTTTTTACAATATTATATTGTACTGTAGCAATATTTATCATCGTAGGAAGAATGTTGTGTCTGTTTTATAGCAACTATATGTTTCTGCAGAAAGACAATTAGTTGGAGTGGTCTGCTGTAGTCAGTATGTGTAAGTCATCCCCGTAGAACAAATCTGCTTAGAGGTTATCTATCTTATACACATACATAAGAAGAATCACTTCATGTTATGATAAAAGATGTTACTTATGCTGACCAAACTAATACAAAAATGTAGATTTTTGCCAAATGTTCTTTGGAATTCAGTGTTGAGACAGTGAGTGAATTCTGAGGTTTGTGTAAACTGGATCTGAAAGTGTCAGAATGCAATTACCACATCTCAAAATGCTTCAGTAACGTCTTTTGTTTCTGCTTTAAGAGACAAATAAACAAAGCTGGTTTTGAGTAACAGTGTGTTTGAAAGAATGTGCCATGTTTAGAGTTTTCTAGATTATAGTTGATGTCTTGTGAGCTAGGTTTTCAGTGCAAGTTGGATGGAAAATATAAACACTAAATTTTAGTCACTTTCATAATGTGAATTAAAAGAGTTAAACAATTTATATTAGAACTTGAAAACATAATTCATTGATCTTGTCTACATGTACAGTAAAAATTTGTGACCTTGAACTTTTTGTACACGAATTGTTTTGATTGTGCATTGGAACGTGTGGCCCTTTGTTTTAAATTCCAATCTTCAATTTTCTTTAAGAAACTGCTGTATTTGACAAACTTGAATTTCTAAACCGGTCCTACAAATTCAACTTCTTGAGGTGGTACATCAAATGTTAACAAGCTTTGCAGATTACGAAGGCAAATCTGATTCATTATATATTATTATATATATATGAAGGGTTCATAACAAGATGTAGTATCCATCCAACTAAGTTTTTAGCATAGAGTACTTATTTTATGCAGCTGTAGGGGTATTTAGTATGCAAACAAATTTCCAGTTCATAGAATGACATTTCTCCTATGTCTACAATAGTTCAGAAACATTCTGCATTTCTAACAGAAATCTGCTCCAAATCTCGTCTGGTTTGCTAAGACCCCTCAATGATATGCAATGCTTTTATCATGGAGCCCTTCATGTGTTTGAACATGTTTCATTCAGAGATGATTGTTACAGCTGAGTGGAGCATTCTTTCAGAAATGGAAATATTTTACACCTGAATCTAGTCTAAATGTTCTCTGGAGGACAAGAAAGGGTGAGATTCAACAAGACATCTGGAAAACATGGTTGAAAAAAAAAATGAATCAAACATCAGTATGAATAATAAATTTGTTGTTTTATCAACCAAGCTCTTTAATCCTACAGGAACGTCTTTGAGGCTTTGATACAGAGTTGTGGCTACGCCTTTTTTTTAGGAAATTTAGGAAACGTTTTGTCTATTAGACAAGTTTTTAAGTAGTTATTGCACGAGCAGTACTAGTGGTTTTTTTATTTGGTAAGGATCTAATTTGCACAAAAAGTCTGAAATGGTTTTAATAAAATAAGGATCTAATTTTTGCGAGACTTGCTTGATGGTTCTTTTATATAGATGATATTTTAGGACTGCCTGTAAAACATATTTGGCTCTTCTTCATTCTGAAAGAGACACTTACTATAATCAATAAAGGTTTGTGACATCTATTAGAAGGGCAAATCAATGATTGTGTACAACCCAATTAATCCGCTAATATATAAAATCCCCCTTTTTTGGGGCCCTGCCAGCCAGTGTTAGGGTGTAGAAATGTGTAAAATGACCTGTGATTTAAATAAAGCATCCAATTTTAAAGTTTCAAGTACAATTTGAGCCTTCTAGATAAAAAAATAAAATGTGTAGACCTATGTATTCGCACGCGGTCAAAACCAGCCAAATGAAAATTTGGGGATCAAATCAGAATTTGAGGTGATCTTTTTCAAAAGACATTTGTGAAAAATTTTGGGCGTTGACTCCCCTTTTTCTTCCTGTTAAAAGATCGGGCAAAAGAAGTACTTTAACCTCCATGGAAGAAATTTCCCCAAATCACAGTGGTATATTTAGAATAACGCAAAATGTTAATAGGGTCAAAAGAAGAAAAAACAATAGGTGTCAAAGACCTAAAGTTCAAATAATGAGGGGTTGTAACGGGAAATAAAAGCATTTGCATTGCCTATGAGGGTTACTACCTCTTAAATAAGTAATAAGTCCTTTGAGCGGAACCATTTCTCATGGGAAGTATTTTTCGTGAGTGAAGCTGAACTCACAAAATGTGCAAAAACTAGATCCTTAGGGAAAAAAAAACCACCTTTACAGTACTTATGTACACTATATTATACCAGATTTCAAGACACAGATTCACAAAACTGAGATAAGACTTGATACTCAAGAAGAAAATTAATGCCATTCTTTGCAGATATGTCCATGTCACTTTGTCAGGCTATTTTATTTGTATGTCCTAGTCAGTGTTATTTTAATAGCTGTTTGCTACTTAAGTCTGATGTGTGATTTTTTTAACATAGAGGAATATGTGAAGTTCTTGCTAAGCAAGTCAAAGATATTGCTGAATTTAAAATATAAATGTGATACAGGTCTAGTCGCCTCATTGCTTTATGCATTCTATTATAGTACAGTGTATTTGTACTCAGCATATATGTACTGTATATTGTAAGTAATGCATTTAATCAGCATGTGTCTGTGTGTTTGTCAAACTCCAGTGTGGTTTAGAAAGTAGCATTATACTGACATTATACCATAGCTTTTATTTTCAGGTTTCTAGACCATTATAATAAATGTAGGAATGTGCATTTTTTAATGCATTTCCTGTTACTATGATCTTAGCGCATATGACGAACTAGATGGGAAATTCACATATAATTCTAGTTTGTAAGATGCAATATGGGGGTAACACCAGGGAATGTCATATGTGGAAGGCTGCCTCTGCATCATAATGCACATTACAAACTGGACATGAAATTGACATCTGATTCTAGTTAGTAAAATACAATACGATTGTAACACCAGGAAATGCCATACGTGCAAATGCCCGCCGCCGTCATGATGGTCCATAAGAAGAGATGGGAACTTGCAACTAAAGGCTTCCTATAAAGATAACTGTGGTATCGCCTCAAAGCTGTGCGTAAGATAGCTGATGCTGAGGAAGCTATAAAAAAAAACCCAAAATATATTCCTCTCCTTGCATGAAGCAATTTTACTTTCAGTTTTTAATGTTCTGTATATTTATGTCAACTTAAAAGTGCAATACTTGCTCAGCTGATTGTTTCAAGCTGGGACACCTAGTCTGAATCTTGGAATGTTTTGGCTGAATCTGAATTTGTTTTTTTTTTTTTTTTTGATACTGTGTTTAGACTCCAGCTAGACAAACATTTGTTTTTTAAAACCTCTGTAGGCTGAAAATCAGTTTTACAGTATTTATTTGCTCAACTCCTGCAGGATTTGGCTTTTCAAATCCTTAGCATTTTTGTAGTTATTGTTTGTTTTTGTTAAAGTTTCCTTTAGAACACCTTTAGGTCATTCTACCTCTTGAAGCACTGTGGAAATAAAAGTGTCTTACTTAAGGTTAAACATGCTCGCTGGCGATGCTGAGCTGGATAGAATTCAAAGCTTGATACTGCTGTCCTTTTACCGACAAAATATAACATACATTTTACACTATGTTCTGTTGGAAAATCACAGTGCCATGTGGTCTAAATGTTTTCACAACAGCCTTTGTGAACTGTATGCTGGAATATCTATGCAAATGAAGAGATGTGGTGCCTTGCATATTTATGACATATTATTCAAAAATTCCACATAAACCTGCAAATCCAAGCTGGTTTTATGTCATAAAGCGACGATTGTCACAGGAAATATACTAATCATACAGTACATATTTTGGTTCTGAACATTTTTGAGAAGTTGCTGCTTGAAAATTCACAAATGTCATGAGCCAAAATTTTACTTCTTTGCAATTAGGTCAAATCTGGATAACAATCAGAGCTTAGAATATTCTTCTCATCCCTAGAAATTCATAATCATGATTTTGGAACATGAACATTTTGCTTTATTTGTATCTGGCTTGCAAGGGCAATATTAGAAGAGAACCAAACTGCACAATGCTTTAAATTTTTGCTTACCATCATCAGTTTGGGACCTCATTGGCTACAGTTTCCATCTATTTCCACTTTAGACGCGCTGAACTGAAATCTGACATTCGTTCAAGTTGGTAAGCAAATGATTAATGGAACAAGTGCTGCATGTCTTTCCTCCTGAATGGATTAGATATTTAGGAACATTTCTCCCAGATCAAACTGCACTGTTTGTAAATATTTGTAGTCAAATTTTATCCTAACATTTTAACAAACAGTATGGTATATAAGGCTGGTGTAACCATGTTGGATAGACTACATGCCTTGGAAATGGTATGCTACGCATAACGCGCCTCAGTCTATTAGGATGCTGCGAGGTAACTTTGTTATTACTGTATCTAGTTAGTGAATAAGATTTTGTTTCGACATGATGGTCTGTACATGTACATGTAATATTGTATTTATTTATATTGTAAAAAGTTCCTGTTAGACAAGCTCTGAACGAAATGTTGCCAATCAGCATGCCATAAAGTGAGAAAGTTTTCTACGGTGTCACATGATGAAGCGAAATATTAACTAGCAGTCACAGAGGGAACAATTGCCTATCAGGTAAAATCGAAATGAAACTTATGTGATCATGTAATAATATGATAGCTGCATCATTCTTTCAAACTGGAATATCAGTCCTGCAGATTTAAGAAGTTCTGAACGTCACTTTGGAGAGAACCTAGCAGACATAATGAAAGATAATGGGTCTTATTTTCAAATGGATATTCTTCAGGCTGAGAAGGAATTTTCTGGAAAGAATTGAAATTTTTCTGCCTCTTAAGTGCAACATGGTAGATTATCTAGCATTTCGGGAAAAGCAAATCCATCCGAGATAGTGTCATTCATGTCAAAACTAAATGCACTATTGAAATTCTGATGGTTTTCCAGTTTCCTCTTCCTCCAGGAATGGTGAGACATGTATAAGATGAATACATGTTGATGAATATGATTTCTTACTGACATTTGGAGCTGAAGTGTTAGGAATAACTCTACATGTATCTTATAAATTAATTGTAAGCAGCAAAAGACTTGTGAGGAATAGATGAGGCTAAAGGAAGTTTTAGTTCTTATCTCCTATTTTTAGTGTGAGATACACCCCCTTAACCCAGACATGAGATACCTGAAAGGGATTCCATATCTCATATCAATTAAATATGTCACCTCATTTGTGTTAGGTTAACTACCTGGGCAGTCCAGGGATATTAGTCACACCCATTACACATTCACTGAATGAGCATCAAAAGGCAACAGCTTGTACCTGCCTGCCAGGATATGTACTGTATTATCATTGGGAATTGGTGATTTTCACTAGTTCAAGAATGGTGCACCAAGAAGCTCAGCAGCCCAGATATCGTCAGCGTCATTCCACAATCGCCTAAGTCGATTTTTAAGGGTGTTTAGCTGAAGCGCTCAGCCCAATTGGTAGACTGAAGAGATCCTGTCAGTGAAATTTCGTTTTGATTCGTTCACTGATTCCTAGTTTTTAACGAAAAAAATCACAACTGCCCAAGTCTGCTTCCTATAAAAATAAAATGTTTTTTTTTTATTTGCTCAAAACTGCCAAATTTGACTTGGGCGATTGTGGAATGACGCTGACGATATGTTAATTCGGTGGCACACCATGTTTACCCTGACAGAATCATCAGGTGCAGTCAGCAGTATTCATGGGCAAAACCAGCCAGTTACTTCCAGCATTAAAAAAAATGTAAGGAACTGATAAAATCTGTACCAGTGTTAGTTCTAACATAGTGCTTTCTTTATATATGTTGTTGAAATAAGAAAAGGAATCCTCATCAGTGTTTTTAGTTTTATGGGCTCTCCTGATCTGGTAAGGACTGAATTGCTTTTTGCTGAGGGCATGTGGAGCCTCGTAATTTGCACTTCAATCTAAATTTTGCTTGGGATCAGTCCATGAAATAAAATAATTGGCGAGGATCCCCCGTGTATTTGCATTGTCGAGGCTATTAACAAAGTGACAGATAAACTAGTCCAGTTTTTTTTTGTTTGTTATGGACACCTGTGAGTATAACTTGGAGTATGTGTGTAGACTCGGACTAACATTGTGGTTATGTTGGTCCTTGTATTTGTAGATATTTTCCAGTATTATTTCTCATTGTTCAAAAGTTAGCAAATTAAAGTATTAAAGTTCCGGTTGTCATGTTTGTTTAGCATAATAATGCCTGGAAATACTAACAAATAAATTTACCTACTATGAGAGATAAAATATTTGTCTCTGCTATGTTTTTTTATTTTGTATGTGGTTCTTCAGGTTTTATGTCATGTCCAAGCTGTGCTGACCTGAGATTGCACACTTGACCATTTAAGAGCTTTCTTGGGGAACTGAGTGTAGATGATCAGTTGGTATTTGATAAGGGCATATATAAAGACACTGTTTCTCCCAAAAACAAGCTATTTTTTAGCTGAATGTTGATGAAGAAAACTGTGGAATTTCTGGATCTACTGCAGTTCTGAAATGCAAAAAGCATTCAGAGCGGACAAGTTAACTCACTGAAAACAGGTCAGTTTTCAACTGTAAGGGAATTAACATTATAAAATGATATAATTTCGAGGAACAATTCAGGACATGTGTTGTGAAAGAGTTGGACTAGCCTAGTGAATGAGCACACTGTCTCATTAAAGCATTAGTACCGAGTGGTGTGTGTGTGAGAAGATGACACCATAGTACGCTGTTAATCCTCGAACTGTGCATGGTTGAGAACTCACTTAAACACATTCCGACTACAGTGACGTAACGTCCGACCCAAATCAGCTCCCCTGGCTGACATTAAATAAAGCCTCATTACTCAGAGTCAGATCTTAAAGGTTTGTGACACCTATTAGAGGGGCAAATCACTCATTGTATACAACCCAATTAATCCGCTAATATATAAAATCCCACTTTTTAGCGGCCTTGCCAGCCAGTGTTAGGGTGTAGAAATATGTAAAATGACCTGTGATTTAAATAAAGCATCCAATTTTAAAGTTTCAGGTACAATTTCAGCCTTCTGGATAAAAAAAAAATAAAGTGTGTAGGCCTATGTATTCACACGTGGTCAAAACCAGCCAAATGAAAAATTGGGGACCAAATCAGAATCTGAGGTGACCTTTTTCAAAAGACATCTGTGAAAAATTTTGGGCGTTGACCCCCCTTTGTCTTTCCATTAAAAGATTGGGCAAAAGTAGTACTTTAACCTCTATGGAGGAAATTTCCCGAAATTACAGTGGTATATGTAGAATAACACAAAATGTTAATAGAGCCAAAAGAAGAATAAAAAACAATAGGTGTCAAAGACCTAAAGACACGATGGGAGACAATCAACCTTAACATTACAATGGGAGACAATCAACTTTAACATTACGATGGGAGACAATCAAACGTAACATTACAATGGGAGACAATCAATAATATTAATATTAAACAACACAGATATTCAGAAGAATAAACTATGACATACATAGAGTTTATTTGATTCTAAATGAACCACTACACATCATCAGCGCAAGTGTTAGTAACTTGGCAATCATAATGTTAGGAAACCATGATACACACAGCATATATAACATCCAAGGAAAATTGACTCACTTCTAAAGTAATCAAAGTCATTTGTTACAATACGGCAAAGACGAAACAGATGCTCGAAAGCTGTATGGAGGCAAGCAGGATATTAACTAATACAATTTATTGTTGGTTTACTTGAAACATCACCTTCGTAAATCTGGGCACCACCTTTCACTTTGAAGCTGGGTGAGAAGTTCCATTTCGTTATTCTAAATTAACTCCAACACCAAAAGTAGCTTCTTTACTGATTTTCGCCCATCCTTGTTATTAACAGTTAAGTAACAGTCTGCTCTTCTTTAACGACGTTCATGTGAAAGAGAGTTGCCAAAACAGCTTGTGTGAGGTTATAAAACGCAACAGGGCTTTTGGGCAAGGTGCTAAATATTCAAATCATAAACGATTTCATGAGTGCAAAACACTAACCCAAATAATATGCTTAATACCTAAGAAAAAGCTTGCAGCATTAAAACACATCATAAATTCCAAGACAAAATAATCCAATAGAGATGAGAATACTTATCATGGAATTCAAACGACATGCTAAATGTTGGGTTATTGAGGACATTCCCAGTGATCTAAGCCAACAATCAATGGGAGACGTATCAAAATGCTACTTCAGTAGCTTTATATAAAAAGTTTTTGTATTTATATAATCATACTTGATAATATTACAAAAAAGTATGGCCTTTCACTTAAACAAAAAAAAAAACAAACCCAAAAACATTTGAGTTTTTGACTTTTGGGGAATAGAATTCGTCGCCTTCCACACGAAAGGGCGTATCCCGATTTTTGATGGTTTTGAGTTATTACCATCAGTACGTAGTGCTATCTCAGAACTATGGTCACACGAAACGGTGTATCCCTAGCTCAAATGTAGTAACAAAGATATAGCATAAAATTCCTAAGGGCTTCAGGTAACTATCAATATGATCGAATCAGACGTAAATCGCTCTCTTAAAAACGAGAAAAACAGGGATACGCCCTTTCATGTGGAAGGCGACGAATTGTTATCTGGTAGTGCCAAATGTACATTTAAATCCACTTGTTACCAAATACATAGGATGCTCTGAGTTGTTTTCTACTCAGCATATTTACCTGTATCCATGGGATTTATAATGCAACTATCATTAGGCCTTGCAAAATATTTTGAAATTGTGCTGGTTTTGTTGAAAAAATTGTCACATTAACTTCACTCAAGTGAATGCAAAAAATATATTGTGAAACATGTTATTTTTCATTCATAAAACTCATTGCAGTGACAGCTGAATAAAACTGTTTTCGACTTGCAGCCATTCAGAATCAGACTCTAGCTGCCTGTTGGCTGAATCAAATTATAGACATGACATAAAAGCTGTGTGTGTAATTTTACTGTGAGAAAACATTTTGGCCTTGCATTATTCTTGCCTATTCTTGTGTGAGATATAGTTGTCTGAAGTAGAAGAGGGTCATCTGGAAAATATTCTGAGAAGACCAACGATTAAAGAACAATTTTATACTGTATAATTAATTATAATCAAATATACCCTGCAAGAACTCAAATTTGTCCACAATTACTGACCGTTTGCCATAAAATTAATGTTTTCAAGTAGGGAAATGATTTTACTGTCAATTTTTGCAACAAGGAATTTGACAATGGATGATCTCGTTCATCTTTAAAGCCTGATATCACAACCTAGTCCAGCAACACAAGTCTCATCTTGACTGGCTGCAAGACACTTCATTCTGACACCCCTCACTATCTACTAAACTATTTCATAATATGGTGTGATATGCGATAACTCTTGCAAAGATCACGTTCTTGCCTACAGATCTGTTGATTCAATGGAACTCTTTAAGTATCCAAATTTTGATCACACTCCTTCAATTCTGATCCAGTATTTGGGATCTTCCTGTCACGAATTCGTATATATGCTGATTTGAATTGACTCAGATTAATGAAAGTGTCAGAAATAATTCGCCACAGCTGAAATTGCGGGAATGACTTAAATATAGATGGCAAAACACACGTTTCATTAGGATGCACAGAATCAGGGGATAAAAGTTCATATCAAAATAATGCTGCTCACTTACACTCTCTTCATAACCACAACTGACTGAGTGATCCACATTCACATGGAGCTGTGATAAAAAGGAGCTGATTGTACCTGCAACCACTTCTTGCTTTGCTCTTAAATAATAATTTTATCTTTTCAGATACTGCCTTCCCACTTGAACAAATAAACTGACCACCAGACAAGCAATATCCATCTAACGTTCATTCATTGTTCTGCAGCTCTGCAACCTAATGAATGTAGAGCATATCAAAACCATGTATCAACTACACCATTTGCAACACTTTACATCTTCATGGTGAAATTTGTGTTCTCCATTCCACCTTGCCTCACAAATGCAAAGTGTGAAAACACAGGGGAGGGAAAGGAATACACATTCTATAAACATGAACAAAGACAAATAAATGTGTTTAGTTTGTAGTGTCATGCTCTATCATGTACTAACAACACCAAAGTTGTTAGGAATAAATAATTTAACTAATGTATGTACAGGTTACCTCGTAATCTTAATACCATGCAAGACAACACATATCCATATCTCATCCTCAACAAAACATCTTCACTGAGCCACCTGCGGGACTTGCATCTTCACCAGATCACATCTGAGGCCCATGAAAAACTTCATCAAATCGCGACCACAACACATGTTCATCAAACCACATTTGGGATCCTAGACACATCTTCACCAAACCAAATCTGAGGCCTGACTTATACTGTCACCTGAGTGCTATACAAACAATGCAATCCAGTTAACATCATTGAACTGCACTGCTTACTTCAAACTTCCATATATAACGCAACTCAGTTTTGCATTCACTATATTTATCATTGCCTATTCAATACAAGGATGTCTTTCCTACACAACTTCCACACTGGCTACTAAGCACAGAACTCTCTTGACTGAAAGTACTTCTAAATTTTCATTTGATAAAGGACAAAGCCTTCTTAGGCAAAAAAAATAGTAAACTACTCAGATAAACACAATTTTTGGTGCCTTTGTAATTGTCCGATAGCATCCCTCTCACTGTGCACAAAAGTCAACGCACTTTCATTCAAATTTGATACTTTAGTGCAAGCACAAGAAGTAAGGACTGTGAAAGAACAACACATTATATTCACTGCGTTACTCACACTGTCTTTCAGACTGCAGAATACCTCTAGATCAGTACAGAAAAAAAAATCCTCACAAAATCAAGCTACTTGATCATTCTCTTAACTTTTTTCTGAAATAACTGGACTAGTGAAGCTGCAGTTGAGAACAGTCAATAAAGAACGACAGTGCAAGCTATAAATTCAGATACAGTATATTAAATTTTCTGAAACTTTCCTTGGTCTGTCATTTTATTAGGAGACCGTACAAAGTTATCTACTATGACAGCTCTGTCACTGTATTAAAGTAGAGCACAAAGTTATCTACAGTGACAAAGAGAAATTACTCTAGAACATTGAATGGTATGAACTTTTATGAAGATGAAATATAAACATGACATGTTGATACATCTCCTTGGCTCATTTCTAAAGTTTACCTTTAGGCAACTAATCCCATTGGTAAATATTTCCTCTGGTTATTCACCCAATCATCACCAAGGATGCCTTTCATCATGTTTCACAAAATTCTCTGAGCTTGTTGCACATTGACTTCTTTCACTACAACACTGAAAAAGAACATCAACGGCAAGCTGTGAAGGAGAAACTAAAAAGAACTTTTTTTAGATTTAAAAATTTTTCTACTCAAGCTGTCTCTCAGACTAATGTCAAACAATAATCTCTGAAAGACACCAACATTCTCTGAGTTTAGAGAATTGTCCAAGGAGCGGCATCCCTGCTTTCTGTAACACAGAGATCCACAACTTTGAAATGAAAACAGATTCCATGCAATAAGGAAAGGCAAGCCGTAATATAAGTATCTCAAACATAAAGTTATTTCAGTGATTAGTTATTCTGGGCGATATCTTTGAAGTCACCTAGAATGAACTTGCTTATTTGGAGACTACCAGAAAATCTCAAAATATATTTATCCAGGTGAAGAAAATGAATGATTTACTTCACAGTTAGCTGGTAAGAGGTGATACAATATCAGGTCATAGCCCAATCGTTACTTTATTTGATCGACAGATCTGGTACCTTCTTCATATCAAAACTAGCTTAAATAAAACAAATGCAAAACCCCACAAGCATGCACACCCATACACACTCACACAGATTTTCCAAGTGATGTAATTTATGATTTGATAACGTAATTTACTGATGTATTGATGAAAACACCATACCTAAACCGGCATCTAGAGTCAGGACCTCACTGAATCTGGTCATCTGTCTCATTTATATATCTTGTTCTTATGTTTCACTTTCACATTTTATTCAAACTTCAGACACAGTGACCAAAATTTGTTGGGCTTGACAAGTTCAAGGAAAGTATGTTCAATAATTTATACATGAAAGAAACCAGTCTTTCATTCAAAACTGTTTTACAAACTGGTAAGAGGATGGGATGGTAGTTCCTGTCTCACTGTAACAGACCAAACTTGTCGTGATTGACTGTGACCTCTTGTCAAAATATTTTCACCAGTCATGACTTTACAAACAAACCATCACTGAAGAGTCACATTCATACCAGCATTTCAACACATCTATAAAGCGGAACTTGAGCAACTTGACTTCTCTCCTCTCCTCGTCACAGAACACATGAATTCTCAAATTCACTAAAATAAACTTTCAATGCAGTCTTAGTCCAATGAAGTTCACAAAATACACTTAACTCATTGTAATTCTTTATATTATTATTATAAGTAATTTGATTGACTGCCATTTTAAAATCACTTTCAAAGAGTTCACCTCTCATGCACTTCAATGCTTGTGTGCATCAAACACATATCTGATGTCTCTACTATGTTATGGTCAGAATCTGCCCTCTAAGTATATTCAGTGTTATAAACAAGCTGCTAAGACAGGGTCATTCTGTTTGGACAATAGATATACAGTCATGGATGTATATTTCTATTAGGGGTAATGTTGAAGGTGAGGCATGGACTTGGTTCTGAAGCAAACAAATACACACACACACATCTGGGCGTCCTTGTGTATATTGCTTCCCTCTGTTCATAAAAGGGTTGACGGTGGTATTGAAAATTCCAAGCATTCATACATACAGTACTTACATATATACATACCATCACTGTGCTCTGTAACAGCTTAAGTTATTTTTCACATTTCTGAGACAAAGCGAGAAAAAGTTTTTCATGGCAAAGCAAAAATAGCCCGCACGTATCTTCACAACTGCAAGTTTTGGCCAGAAATTTCCGGCCTGTTTTAATTTCTTTAACATATCACCAAGGACCTCAAGCTGATATAAAGAAGTCTAAGTTAGGCCATTTCTGAGGGACAGAAACAAGTTTACAGATGGACCCCAACAACAACAATCAATCCTGAATCATAAAAAAAAAAAATTCCAAAAAAAAAAAAAAAAGGACTGAGCAACCATAAAAATGTGTGATAAAAAGAAATGATATCTGTACACTGTACAAACATTATCCTTTGCTCTCATTATCAATGAGATGAGATGTAAGTTCACCAGAAATGCATTCTCCACTATATTATGAAAGAGGCTGATAAAAAAAAAGCCTCTTTGTTCCAACACAGACTATACAGTTACATGCAATAGTTCAGTTTAGCAGTGTTGTCACAAAAAACATTCCAGTGTCTTCTCCAGACTGTCTGATCTGCTTCTTAAATTTCAAAATGTCCCCTAAAAAAAAAGAAGGACTGAACATTAGCCAATCTCTTCAGAGTTTGCATTACTTGAGAAAAATCTAAAGTCCCTCTAAAAATGTACAAATGCTCCCTCATGGGAGTAATATCTCCCCTAGCTCATGTGATCTGGAGAAAACACTGACACTCTGTAATACATTCAGAAAATCACAAAATTTAAAAAAAAACAACCAAACCATGGAAAGGAAAGAACAAATTAAAAAAAAAAAAAGAACAAATTTCATCCAATCCTAGGTCAACAGAAGAGAAATTCTTGGAAGGTTTTGCTTGCACAACAGAATTTAAAAAAAAAAACAACAGGGAAAGTTCAACTCAATCGATATCACATAGACATTTTGGCCATAAATATAACTACAAAGGCATGCGAGTGAACATAATGAAATAAGGAACACAACTCCAAAGCAAAATATTTGCTGGGTCAGGAAGAAAAAAATCAACAGAGCATTGTCAAACAGTGTAGCAATTCATTCTGCAAACAAATCATCAAAATATAAAACTAAAGTTGATAAAAGAAAACTTTCTCGATTCTGTAAGTGCTTACACAGAAATTAAGATAAACTCGTGGTGCTTACATAGAATTTTATAGAATTAAAAAAAAACAACAAACTAGTAAACACCAAACAAAAATAAAGAGAAATATGAACTTTCTCTCTTCGCCTGAATAAACTGTGATGTGAGTCAAAGTGACACCAAGTCAGGGCTGGATTTCCCTATCAGCTAAATATGCTACCATTTTAGGGTTTTGTAATCCACTTAGGCCTCATAAAATTTCAGAAAAAAACATTTTTTTAAACCCCTTTGCTTATACTTGAGATAGAATCAATTTAAATAACATTTGAAGTTCATAAAGCATATTACATATCATCCCAGTCACAGGCAGTTTGCCATCTCAATTGAGTGAGTTTTTCAGAAGAAGGAAAAGCAGTGTTAGACAGTGCAAGAAAATCATGTCAATCTCAAGCTTGGTGCTGTTATTTTAACCAGTGACTCTGTGACTTACTTTGTTTATGACATCTGATGGATGTACGTGTATTGAGTTATAGCAAGCACAAAAATAACCCAGTCTGAAAATTGTCTATCTCTGAGGTGGGCAATCTGCCCGTGATTGTGATGATCTGTTTCTGGACAGGCTGAGCTCTAGATCCAATATGGACAGCATACTGTAGGTTGTAAACTATGCACAATGGGAACACCAAACGCATGTTACCAGGCATGTTGAAGGTCACTGGTTAATATAAGTTGTAGTTTGCAATTTAAGTACATTGTCACTGATCGATTAAAAGGCATTGTCTTTTTCCAACTTGCGTGGAGTTCCTTTTTTTGGCATGCGACTTCATCAAACATTCTCGTGTAACAATTAAATGCAAGCTTTCTTAGCTTGGGCGTCACATGTCTAACTCCAGCACTCAGCACATTTGGGCCATTTAGAGATGTGCCTCCATCACTCTCAAAGTTAGTCAATCAATATTTAAAAAAAAACAACAAAACCTTAAAGCAGCAGGTTCACCTACCCATCTTGTAGTGAATCTGATCAATCCCAAACAAATGCACCTACGAGTCTTCACTTTATGTTTTCACATCCAAATAACAATAGAAATCTCAAGAAGTCTCTTGCTTCTGTCAGGTGAAATCATCTCCTTCGGTCTATAAGATGTGATACATAACTACAAATATACACCTGAACATGCTTATAAGTTGTAATGAAATAAATGGGATGCTGGATGCTCATCTCTATTTAAAACAAAGCATATTTTGAAAATCTTTAGGACTAATGTAATCTAACCATCACTTTAAGGCTAGTAAAATGTTTGGGGATAGTGCCAGTTCTATATAAAGGGTTTCCATGGTAAGCGTGTTTGAATTCATTCACTTGTGGGCACTGTCTCTACAGCCTGGGGCATCCCAGATGTCAATCACTAGAGCTTCTTCCTGTAGTTTTCACATGGTTCACATGGTTAGAGGTCAAAGGTCACAGCTACACAGGACAAACAACTCCATGAGCAAAGCTACCAAAATGCAGACAAATTTCACTAAACTGCAAACTCCTCAGGAGAACAAATGTAACTGTTGTTACATTATCCAGTGACTTTTACATAGACAATACAGTACTCTGTTGTCAGTTGAGATGATGGTGAGTAAGTGGAGTTGACAGCATCATCAGATTTCTGATACAGAAAATATCTCATGACTTTAAAACAGCGTGTAATTACAAACCATGTGTTTGTTCATTATAATACTCTCTTCCCAGAGCTCCCCTTGACTTCTAACTCAAACTTGGAACACCTTCCTTCACATAAAATCACACAGCAGTTCCTTTGAGAATTCATCCTGTGAGATTCTCCTGCTCTGCTAATTCCACTGAAGGAAATCTGCTTTGTTCCATGTGCAGTGGCAGCCATCAGAAATAACTGGCAGCCATCAAAACTGACCGGTAGCATCTACAGTTTGATCCTTTGTGCATTACTGCTGTAGCAGTATTGAGCATTTCTTAGAGTGATGGAAGATTTCTGATGTCCATTACATACAAACAAAAAAAGTGCGGTAGCCAAGTCATTTCTCCTATCATACAGGATCCAGAAGAAGCCCCCCTCCCCCCATTCCACCCTCTCCACCTTCCAGATACTGATGCAGGACAAATTTCATTTTTCTAAAATCAGTGGCGATATGCTTTTGGCCTCAGCAGCCTCTAATTCGATGGGGTCCCGACAACAGCAATATTCTGTACAAACATAAATGCTATTCTGGTTTGAGCCTTGTGGTACAGACACAAATTAAAGTAGAACTCTGTTAACGCAACCACTGCCTAACACAATCCTCTATTTAGCACCTTCCCATTCAACAGCCACAATTGCTTTGTCTCTTATAAAGAGCACGGTGAAGAACACTTCTAGTCTGAGGAGTGGGTATGTTACAAGAGGTCTACTGTACTCTGCTCTGAGCTTTGTAATGCTTCATTTCAGAGGAACTACATAGCAATCTCTGGCCCGTTCCTTCACTTCATTCTTCATTTCATTCACATTTGCCTGTAACAGCTGGCAGATTTCTTGATCATCAAGATCAACCATGACGGATGATTGATGCTCACAAGGGAGTGTCTTTTCAGTCGAGAAAGCGAGGCAAACACAACCAGCCTAATAATGAGTAACACAGAAGGACTGCAAACACTGAAAGTCATCACAGATAACTTGTAACAGTTAACCCTCTAGGACCCGCTATCATTTCTAGTAGTCCAAAAATTCTGAAACTTACAGCCCAAAGACCCACTGACCTAACTAAGAAAAATATATAAAAAGATTCCACAGCCCTTCTGGTGGTTTGTCAAAATCAGTCAAAGAGAGATGAAGCACAATAGCAAGGAAACAATCTAGTTAAGCATTTATTGTGGACTTTAGGGGTCTCTAAACATGATGTATCATATTTGATACGCTGAGGCCTAGAGGGTTAAGTCATATCTTGATATCAACCAACTCATTCACACAATTTCATTTGTTCCGGGTTTTCACTACACAACTTCAAAACCAGGACTCCTCCAGATCTTAACACAAGGACGAAGCTAGAGAAACCGTTACAGGACAAAGTTACTTTTCATCAGAAGGTTTCCTGTACCTCAGGGACTGTCTCATATACAAAGACTATTTAAAAACAAGAAAACAGATTTGCTTCTTGTCCCAGTCGATTACACATTTGTAAAGAATATTCCCAGCAAGGCTGGAGAGTACGTGGGACTCACCGTTGAGAATCATAATGAATGTTCAGTTATAGTGTTCAGTCATAGACACTTGGGTATAATGTATTTATTTCAGTCTCTTTATCTCATCGGTACGACTTCAATCAGGATGGCTCGATCTATGAGAGACTTACAATAAAAAACTTCAGCTGTGAAATATAACGGTGAAGCTCTTGAACGAGTGCAAGGTGAAGGTCAAATCTGGCAAAGAACATGTAGGAAAAACTTCGTTTCATATCACAGCCTGGGATTAATTGTGTTTTAAGTCCTTACAGTCATTTAAGAACTTACGACAGCATTATTTCCTAGCAGCAATATGTAGACTAAGTCATATAATCTTTGACTTGCCAGGACGTGAGAATTTTGTTGTTCTCCTGCTATAATGTATATCAATCCTCTTAGATATGTATGTGTCCTCCATGTAAAGGTATGAAAATGCCAATAGCACCTGGCATAAAAATATACAATTTTAAATAGTTTCTATAGTCTCTATAAAATCAGAAAACTGGCCATGGGGAGGGGGGAAAGGCTTAGATAGGTGCAAAGACTCAGAATAGGTGAGGTTTAGCCACTCAAGTATAAAATTTGTGGTTGTTGCTAAGTGGGTATTTTTCTGGGTGTCAAAATTTGGAGGAAGAGTTAAACAACATGTTTGGAAAGTATTTTGACACGGGACTCCTGGATAAGTTAATGAGAGAGGTAAAACTAATATAGCCAACAGTCAAAAAAAAAAACATGGGCATCTTCATCCCTAAATACATGGTGATTACATTTCATTCATGCCAGAAGACCACATGGCCTGGAACTTATAAGGTGCCATGGGAGTTTGTTCTGAAATATTGTCTCTCAGTCCCCTGATACAGTTCTAAGAGGTAAAAGATATCCATGTCAGTGCTATGATATTGTGTGGCATAATAACCTGGTGAAACACAAGTAATCTTTGCACTGGGGGTCACAATATTAATTTAACCCTTTCAGGCAGTAGTGAGTATTTATGCATATTTTGTTTCTAATTTTGACAACAGATGGGGAGGAAAGGCTTATCACACCTATTTGGGCGTAGGAGCTGCCACTCCCTATGTGTGTGCCATCCGTCGCACAGTTAAACCGTCTGTATACATTTGTTTGTCAACTGTAATCCTTCAACCGCTGATCTGGAGTGAGAGGCGATTATCCAGTGACTTTTATATAGAAAAAATTCGGCTGATTAAGCTGAAAAGGCGATTAAGTGGAGGGCGATTAAGTGGAGTCGACTGTATTTCCAAAACCTGCAATCTCAGAACATTGCCACAGTTTGTATACGCCAAGTTTCTTTTCAACAACACACTGATACCACTGGTTTTGTTTCACATGAGGAAAAACACACACACACACATACAAAACACAAACAGCACTTTATTTTGACAACCTTTGAAGGTATTTGTGGGTATTTCGGTTACCTAAACTCTTTACTGTGAAGATGGGTAGGAGCCATGTGAGGGGTAAGAAAGAACCCATACTTTTCATCTATGTATAGTCTCGGAGTTTACTGAAACTTTCTCTGACAGACTTGTGAGTTCTAGCATGTATCACATTTTATATGCAGGGACGGCAGCGGCCAATGGAATAATTTTCGGACACATTAAATAACATATCGTGGGAATTATTGATTACACTCTTAAGTCCATTTGTCAAAAAACTGGAATTACAATGGCATACGATGCCCATTCTACTAGTTTCTGTTCAAAGCTGGCACTGGTTTTACATTCTTTCTATTTGTTCCTTCATTAATAAGTGTTAATTTTTGGATTGAACTTTAGGTTTTCCAAAACTGTTCCGCATTCTGCTAGAAAGTGTGGGTAACTTAATGCCTCACAAAGATCTCCAAAGGTGACAAGTGATGAGTGTCCAAAAGGGGTTTGCAAAAAAACATTTCTACCCAAGCTTTGTTATTCAAATAAAGCACTAAATTCAGGAGTACGAACATGGTAGATGAACACAAGAAAAGAAACTGAGTGATGTGACAAATGATGCTTTCCACAACTCTTGGTGCTTCTGTAATTTCTGCAGGCCACCAGAATCCATGGTCACTTCTATCCTGAGATGGCCACTGGATTTCACACATTCATTCGCTCCGATTGACAAACAGCTTCACTTTTCTAGGTCTGTGTTGTTTCGCTCCAGCTGTGTTCCTCACTGATTGTGTGTCCTTCTCTTTCCTTCTGCAGTAAAAAATATCTCCCATGATTCCTGTGTTTGGCATGTCGGTCAAAAGTGCAGTTCATCTCCCGAGCAAGTTGGTTCCTTTAAATCCTTCCTCTGGGCCAGTGGGGACTGAAACGGCAAGTCAAGAGGTTAACAAGATGGTAAGTAAATCTTTTCATTACTTCACTGCCGATCTCTAGTTATATCTACTGTGACATCAGAGGACATTTATTTTCCATGGAGGTCAACTTCTGGGTTAGTTAGCTCATAGCTTTGACAGGGAAAATAGCACACCATACTGTTAGATGGTGCATTGTTGCTGGCGTAGCCCAGTTTGAAAATAAAAAATTGGTGATGCCACTAGTAATAGCAATGACAGTTTGACCCAACGACAAGGCCTATTGAATAAAACAATAATATTGTGTTCCAGTTGTTTTCTGTCAAGTTTAGTTTGGTTTCAGACATGCGTCACATGGGGAAAGATACAAAAAAGTGTTACTGATTTACACTGTGCTACAAATCGCTCCTTGTTGAAAATCAATGCTTTCATGAGTTTGGGGAAAGAACACAGGCAGACTTTTATCACAGAAAAGGCCAATAACTCTAGAGGAACAGGCCTGTTACAAACTTACTAAACAGCCTTGCATTTTCTTAGTCTTGGGATTCATAGCCACGCTGGAAATGAAGTGATCAGTTTCTTGAAGATACATCATGTTTCTGATTGCCCAGATGGTCCTATCTCTTTCCTCCATCCCCTCCCACCCTACTCCGCTCTTTGCACACGCAACTATTACCGGTAACCTTTCATATTGACTCAGTCTTGTAAGCTGTAGACTGTTGTTAGCAATTGTTACGTTAATCTTCAGGAGTTGCACGCTGCTGACAGTTTTATTGTGGGTGAAAAGAATGTGTAGTGATTTTAAGGTTCACCCTGACTCACCACTTAAAAAGTCATCCACTGAAGCAGTTGCCTCCCCTGTTGGTTCATCAGCCTAGAGAGTTAAAAATCACAAATCATGAATATCTTGTCAAACTGGATACTTGAAGAGAGGCACACTTGTGTCTCCCACTCATATGGAACTAACACTTGTCTCACAACTCCTAGGGAACTAACATTCGTTTCCCAACTCATATGGAACTAACACTTGTCTCCCAACTCCTAGGGAACTAACACTTGTTTCCCAACTCACATGGAACTAACACTTGTCTCCCAACTCCTAGGGAACTAACACTTGTTTCCCAACTCATATGGAACTAACACTTGTCTCCCAACTCCGAGGGAACTAACACTCGTTTCCCAACTCATATGGAACTAACACTTGTCTCCCAACTCCTAGGGAACTAACACTCGTTTCCCAGCTCGTATGGAACTAACACTTGTCTCCCTACTCATTTGGAACTATCTGATATTTATGGTGAAAGAAACTTTTCAGTGTAAACTGAAACACAGTCATATTAGAAGGAGAAGGAGATGCTGACAGTACCATCAGACTGGACCTGTTAAACTTGTGAAGTGAACAGGAACTACTGTGCTTAAAGACAGATTTGCTCATCAAAAATGATTTTCCACCTTTAAGGGCAAGTGCGGCACCCTGTACGGGTAAAAATTGGGTCAAAGTGTGTAAAAATGAGTTAAGGGCAGTTTCTTGAACGGCGACATGTCCTTTATCGATTCCTGAAGTTATTTTCATGATACCTGTCTAAAAAGTTTATTTGATGCAAAAGGAAATGATTACCCTGTCTCAAATGCATCTGTCGGGTAATCTTTATCGTCAGTTATCTCAAAATCACAGTTTTCGCCACTCCATCCCTTCGATCTGACTTTTTTCTGGTCCAATTTACATAAAATGTTGCACAACAACTCTCCAAGCCCCTGTTTTGAGATTGTCACAGGGTTTTTCTGATATCTTGTGTTTTTTATTTTTTATGAATTTTAAAAGTTGAAAATTCTCAAAATTTTCAAGGTTTTTTCATGACATTTTAAAAAAAATTATGAAAAAAAAATATAGTCAAGTAATCAAGAAAAGCCAGTGACATTCTATTTTAAATAAAGTGATCTTTCAAATGGAACAAAAACAGCATCCAATCATCTGTTGTTCTCCAGATCGAAGGATTCATAGTTATGTAAAAGTTATGCATATTTTCCAATATGACGACCAAACAATTGGCATTTCCATAGCAATGGAGGGAGGAAATTGCAAAACATCCCTGTTTATCTTCCTTCCTGGCCCTATATGACCCATTTTTCACCCCAAAATGACAAAGTTCCCTTTATTAATGAAAATGACCTAGTTCTGCCGCACTTGCCCTTAAGTACTTTTTCTCTCTGAGAAACATCTAAAATGCCCACTGAACCAAGTCTGCAAAGGAAAAGCATTGTTCTGTTCCTGAGCGGATGTTCTATGATGCAGTAAGGGGAGCTTGTGTGCCTGGGACTTGGTCATTGCATCAAGAGTTAGGCCTCTTGCTCAAGTAGCAGAGGCTTGTGGGCAAAATGATGATGATGTCTGACTTGCAGCACTTATATAGACACCTCTATAAGACAATGTATTATCTGGATAATCATTCAAATTCACAAGCTAAGTTCGATCGTTTAAGCCATGTAAAGTATACTGCATTTTCATTGTCTCAGTATGATTTGTTTGACATATATCTGCGGCTTACAGTAAAATTCAAAGATTTATGCTGATGTATTATCACCCATTTGCAGAACACTGGCTGGAGAACTGGGCCATGCAGCTAGAATATATTTAACATAGGTATTGTTGACACATATATACAGCTGATGTAAGAATTTTGAACTTTGTGTAATGTCACTATGTGAGTGGTCAGAGGTGTTCCACATTGCTGACAGTCACCCGAAAGACCGTTTCATAACACTGATAGGGTATCAGAATGTTTGATAGGAGGACAGTTCAGCTTTTCTTTAAATAAATGACCATGCTGTGTGTACTGGCTGGCAAGAAAGCCAGAGGTAAGGAAGTGTACATCAGCATTTTTACACAACCAATTTACTTCCTTTGTAGGAGGCACAAACACCTGATTTAGTAATCTTATACTGATGCGGATTTTGCTCATATTGCAAACCAAAATGCTGCGTTATTGGGTACCTGGCTATAGGCAGTGGAAGATATTGTCAGAATGCTAGTGATCAGCGCCTGTAAATGGCAGCGGCACTGTATGCTCCCCAGGGAGCCGAGAAAGTCCTAGAGTGATCAGGCCTGCTGGGGTAATGATAGTGTGAAGTCGCGTGAGCGGGCATTAGCCTGGATACGAGACTTATAAACCGCATTATTATTATTATTATTTTCTTGCATGTTTATCTCGAATATGATAATATTTTGATAGGAGAAATGAAATCTTAGGTCATATGTCTTGCTTACTGGTTTGTCCTGGGTTTGATTTGTGACTGCACCACAGCAGCTCGTGAACACATGCCTAGATGCAGTCACAAATCTTGCCCAGGAAATGTCTGTATGATGAACAAGAAATATGGTCTAGGATTCCTCATGTCTTTTTCTTTCCTTAAACAATGATCCACTTCATCTACTACTATGATACACTTCACAGAAAATTCAAAGTTTGTGACATGGACTTGAGCTATGCCAGAGAATGCAGTTCATGTACATCAGTACTGCCCCACATACAACCAACAGCAGGGAATTCATCGGCCTGGAAGCTCAGCACTGCAGTCAAAGATGTATGGGATAGCAGTGGATCTTAGGTGTGTAATATCATTTATACAACCCACTGGCCTAGTGTTATTAATCTACTTCACTGAGCCAAAGTATTCTGCAGAGAGAGAATATGGAAAGTGTTGCGGCTGACGCTCACCTTGAGGAATATAACACATTGTGGATAGACTCTGAGATCCTGCAGCGTGGCGTCGTCATTCTTTAAACTCCTCCCATCCAGAGACAAGTTCTGATCAAATGGAGGAACACTGCATACACTGAATAGCTGCAGAGAAACAAGACAGATTGCTATAAGAACCAGGCAAGAAAGGGGATTATATTTCATTCACACATAATGAACAGGATAGATAAGAAGACAAGGTGAGCTTATCAGACCCACCTGTATTTTCAATTCCTTAAGAGTCATGCTGGAAGAAACCACCACCTCCTTCTCTCCCCTTGTCTTGCGGTGTCTCGAACTTTTCCTCTGGACGACACTGTCCAGCTTCGCCTGTTTCTCTGGGGGTGGACACGCCCCTCGACCTTTGCCAAGCTTCTGGTGGGGCTGTCAATTAGAGAAAATGAGACAACAATTTTTCACAATCACTTCAGACCACAATCCTTATATCATTACCATCAGGCAAGTGATTGGACACAAGGTTACACATGTGTAAAACTGTGGATTCTGATAGACTGTACATTCTCTGAACTACACAAGTATGAGGGTGATTCAAAATACAGTGGAACCCGCTTAAGCGGGACGGCTCCGTTCCCGACGAATCGTCCCTCTTAAGCGGGCGTCCCGCTTAGGCGGACTATCCATTATAAAGTGATTTCTTAGCTAGTTTGTGCGTTTCATTCAAGTTAAAGGATATCATTACTTGTTGCTAGTGAGGTGTGACAACAGAGTAAGATTTAAAGTGTATCTTTACTGTTTAAAATATACTTGTTGCAGTCTAACTGCATTTTCAGAAGACTTGCAGAGCATATTCTTTGCAGGGAATGGGATTTTTGGTTGGTTTCAAAGAAGCACCTAAGCCTTCTCACCACTCTCCTTTGAAAATTAAAAATCAATTTCTTTTAAAGACAAGGACATGTCTACATCAGAGGGAAAGAAAGAATACATGTTAAATTAAAACTGGAGAGAATATG
>JAWQUT010000614.1:50399-83708 GCA_033807755.1 Ellobium chinense | reverse complement strand
TAATTTGGGATCAAATTTGCATGATCGTAAACACCGGCAAAGATAAGCGTCACACTTCTCGCTCCACATCTGGCCAGAGCACGACGCGAGCGGCGTGTGTCAAAAAGCCTTTACGCAATACGAATGATGGTCATGCCTATGTGACCGACACCCTGGCTGAGTGTTGTGCAATAGAGCAGGTATGGCTCGTAAGTGTCAGTCACTGCCTAAGCTGAAGAAAGGATAAAGTGTGGCTGACAGGGGGCGGGGCTTACTTAATCCTGATCCGTTGATGCTTGCGCGGGTTAAATGACCAGCGGCTAGGATGTCCGCCCTGATTCGTCCATGCGTGCGCCGAAGGCTCAACTGCCCGACAGAAGGCTATGGGGAGGTTGTGTTGTGTCAATCACTTCTCACGTAACGTAAGGGGGGGGGTGTGGGTGATCAGAGCCGTCGGTACAAGCTTCTTTGTAGCTCTCAGGCTTTCAGCTAATGGGCAAAGGTATGAGACACAGTACGATAGTGACAATTTGCAGCATTCCTGTCAAAAACAGCGTGTATATTACGGAAATCTGGCTCCAAGTCGTCTCGCTTAAGCGGGTTGCCGTCCCGCTCACATGTATAGATTTAAATAGCAAAAGTTCCGTTCCCCAAACATTCGTCTCACTTAAGCGGGCGTCCCACTCACGCGTGTCCCGCTTAAGCGGGTTCCACTGTATTTCTTTTATGCCACAGCAGTTGCACACAATTTCGCTAGGACAACCAAGTGCATTTATCATGGTAACAAAAGCTCACAGTCATACTTACAGGGGCACTAAACTCTGGGTCATAGTTGTATCCCTTGCCATTTTCCTTAGAATCATCTCCCTTTGCATCCAAATTGCTGCCATCCACAATTTTTCGTATGTAGATGGTTTGTCGGGTGAAGATGAACTTCCCTTCTTCCTCCTGCCTGATTCTTTCACTCAAACATGTGCTGCAGACATCTGGAGTAACACGGAAAAACGAACACCTTATACAAACTATACAACCTCAAACACTTTAATTTCAGGGGTCTGTTTGTGTTTATTTGTTTGTTTGAGTTAGATTTTAATGCCACTTTTCATTGAATACAGAGACAAGGTTTAAACGTTCATAAGATCACCAAAAACAGGATGCCTTCTCATAACTGCAAAAAATACCTAAAGAAAAAGTTGCTACCAACAAACTTTTTCCATTCACTAAAGGAATATTTTATATTGAGGGTCTTTTGTATAAACTTGTAGACTGAGGTGATGACCAGCTGACCACTAGCCCCCCCTCCCGCACATACCTGGTGTAGTGATCACAGTGCGCTGTCCGTCCACCTCTTCAACCTGGACCACCTGGATCTCCACGTCATAGGCAAAGTAACCAGTCAGTTTGTCCCACTCCTCGTCCCACACCAGCGTGAACCTGGATTTACAAACAGGAAGTCCCCACCTAAGTAATGGCAGGACATGGCATTTATTCTTTCTTGACAGCAGGCACCTTAATAATAGGGTGTCAACCAATCACATCACCCTCCCTTCCCTCTTCCCCTCATCCTTTACATTCCTACACTTCATGTAACAGGTCTGTGAGACTGGAGAGTGAGGTCAAAAGGAAGGGCAGGCGAGCTACTGAAATGCTGCTACTACTATAGGGATGTCATACAAGTTTCATGAAATTCAATTCACTTTCTGCAGTTTCATGGAGACTACATCATTTTATTTTTCTCATTGTGATGATCTAATTCTATTTTCACACAAGCCATAAAGGCTTTTTGCAAGCAGCTAATTTTCATGACTAGTCAAAGCACCCACAAATTTGCGGGGTTATTGTGTGAAGCGAACGACCAAACTACTACTGCAGCATTTACACTGCTTCTCTTTTATTATTTATTATGCTAAAACATGTCCTTGTAAACATATCGGTTAAACTAAGAAAATATATAACACACCAAATGACTTTTATTGGCACCAGCCTCCTTAAAAACCCACCATATTTGAGGAATTCTGCCTCATGACGCCAAGTTGGCTGCAGACCCCACAATAGGCTATGCGCAAAAAGAAGTGACGCCATGCGCATATGGATGTCAGAGTTAAAAAATTAAGCCGGTCACTCGGATGTGGGAAATCCATTTTGTATAAATTCGGGGGCAGAAGATGAACCATCACTGACCAAAAAAAGAACCATCTGCACAGAATTTGTGACTCACACAGTAAATCTGAGCAAAATCAGTTGAGAAATAAACTCATACGACTGCGTACAAAGAAAAGCTTATTTTTGTTAATAATATGATTCCTGCATGATGGTTTTCTCATATGATATGAGGGTATAACCCTAGGGTCATCAAAGTGACATTGCAGGACTGCTGATAAAACATTCAGAGATCCTTCGTCGTTTGATACAGAAACATTCAATAATTGATAACTACCAAGAGAGTTGTAACTAGAAATAGTATCATTTGCATTTCACCTGGGGAAAAGTTTTACACAGATTTTTACTAATAATACCTTTGCAAAAATTTTCAGATTTTTTTGGCGGAAGTAATTATACAAGTGAAGCTAAACTAGCGAAAATTTGATCCTTGCAAAAAAACAACAACAACAAAAACAACACGTACACAGAAATTGAAACATATCTTTATCACTGGTAATTTACAAAAATCTAAACTGCTACTGTTAACCTTTCAATAGATAACACTACAGACAGAGAACATCCAAGGCAAGTATTCTGCCATGAAAACAATTCAAAAACTTAAAAAGATTTTAATTCTTCTTTTCCTGACTAATTTCCTAAAATGATGTTAAGAGATCCTCTGTGACCAAAAGAAGACATTCTCTTATTTCAAAGAATTCCGTAAAGACTGGCATCTCTCTGTTTTACTGGACTTCCAAGAAAAGAACTGCAAAATTAAGATAGACTAAAACATCCACCTGGATTATGTAACCGGGTGGAAAGGCAAATAGTAGTATGGTATTCTTTCTCTTAAATTTAAGGAGGAGGAAGGTGAGCTCAGTCTGATAATTTTTCTCCAGATGTTACATATTATTTTAAGGAAGTGTGTCACCAGGGATTTTACCAAATTACTCTGAATGATCAATTTTGAGAAGAAGGACAGAAAAAAACCTACTCTAGAAAATTTCTGTCCCTGCTGGGGATCGAATCAGGGTCTCGCAGCTTGCAAGTCTGAACGTGTTACCACTACACTACAGGGACGCTTACTTCACAGCAAATACCTACTGCCTGAATCGGTCCCTAACTTCCACGTGCGAACCTAGTGTTCACCCGTGGCCCTAACACACTTCCCGACTGCTCACATTTAGACACCTTGATAGATTACAGCAAGCTCAGTTGTTGAAAGAATATTCAACCACAGATAACTGCTCTGCTTCCTTTGATTGTTCTGGCAATATGTGCCTGATCCTTTGAACCTAAACGATCCAGGGGTTCTGCACCACACTGGAAATTTTTTTCCAGGACTTTTCAAGGACTAAATGGTCATTTTCCAGGTCATGTTGAGGAAGTCAAAAAGGAAAAAGAAAAAGCAGACAACAAATTTACCGCAAGTTAACAGAAAATCGAAAACATGTCGGCGCGACCTCGAATGCGTCCTGCTTCATCCGCGAGCGAAATTTTTCAGCATAATTCTTGCCAGAAGCACAAATTTCAGGACTTTCAAGTATATTTTTACAATTTCCAGGACTTTTCCAGGATTTTAGGCCCCGAAATCAAATTTCAGGACTTTTCCAGGACTACCTGGAATTTCAGGACTGCGCAGAAGCCCTGATGATCAATATTTCTGTCTGACCTTAAAAAAGGATCTCAAGAGAAAGAAAAAAAACTTAGGCTTCATGTCACGACTTTCATGACCCTGCCAGAAGCCCAGAGGAAAAGGGATGTATGGGAGGGGGAGGGGGTTAAAGGTTCAAAAAGATTAAGGTATTGTATTTGACCAAATCGGATTGTGGGTGCGTAGTAAGGTCGGAAGTGAAGACATGGTGTTACTAGTCCAAAGATTACATTCCAGTTAACTTATGGTGCACTACCAAAGGGGTGCCCAACCTTGTCAGAATGTAGGCCAGTAATATAGTTGAGAAAGTCGTTCTACGCCATGGGTGTATGTTGCATAATAAAATCAACTCTTCTTAATCACAAGTCATCAGGAGCAAGGAAAAAGTTGCCATTAAAAGAAACTCTGATAATCCGATAATTTTGTACAGATATATAACATTTTGTTATGCAGAAAATGCTGTTTCTAAGAAAGGGTTGCAATAATACAGATTCTGGTTAAGCAGAGTCAATTGTACGAGAACTGTAATGAAAATCAATGATATAGAGCAGTCTTTAGTAACTCTGTCTGCCATGTTATCCATGCATGGCAGGTTATACAGTGACCACAGGGCTAGCGACGGAGAAACTCCACACTATTATACAGCACAGCCCCACACTATCATACGTCGACAAGGCCAGACAAGAAGCAAATAAAAGACAAATAGCCAAGTTTGTCCCAAGTACTTCCTCCGCGCAGGGCAGGCAACCAGCAGCAAGTCCGCCACCAAATCTGCCAGCCCTCAGGTGGGAACAGTGTTGGATAGTACGAACGACTGGAAAATGGCAGTAGATTTGCCGGGCTGTCAGACGTACTCTGAGGCAATCCAAACAACCCATATGAGACCAGACATCGTCGTGCATTCATCATTCAGCAAGCTCGTAGCAGATGTTGTTGATTGAGCGGACAGTGACGCTTGAGTCCAGGATGGACGAGCAGCATGGGTACAAAACTGCCAAGTACAGCGACCTTGTTCTCGAACTAAGAAGAGTAGGAATAACGGCTAGAGTAATGGCTGTCGAAGTAGGGGCAAGGGGTATGGTGAGCACCTTGGTCTTCGACCTACTCAAGTTGCTCGGAATATGAGGATGGGCGCGATCATGTACTCTGAAGGATCTGGCAGAGGCTGCGGAAAAAAACTCATCATGGATGTGGACTAAGCGTAGTGACCAGTGGAATGTTGCACAGTAAGTTTAAAGTAAGACACGCACATCAAAAATAATTTTCCGGTTTTCAATACTTTTTCTCTCTAAAAATTATCTACGGTGCCCACCGAGTCAGTTTTGCGAAGAAAGAGCATCATTCTGTTATCGTGCGCGTATGTAATATGACGCAATAGGGAGAGCTAGAGTTACCGGGTTTGGCCTTTGCATCCAGAATTATTCCCCTTCCCCGATCAGCAGAAGCCTGTGGCAAAAACGCTGACATCACTTATGTTCCAACAGCCACAGACACCTCTACTACTGTCTACCTGACAATGTATTATTTAGCTTTAATTAAGGTTCTGGTACTCCAAAATCAAACATAAAGTTTGATAGTGTAAGCCAGAAAAAGTATTCTGCATTTTTATTGCCTCAGCATGATTTTGTTTGGCATATCTACTGTTCACAGAGGAATTAAAACATTTATACCAACATGCTATCACCTGTCTGCGGAGCACTGGCTAGACAGCTTGGCCATGTGGCAAGAATGTATTTGACGTAAGCTTATGGCCGCCATGCGCGCAGTGGTTGTAACAATTCAGACTTTGGATAATGTAACCCTGTGGGTTGCCTGGGGCCAGCAGAGGCGTTATATCATTATGAGAGACACTTGAAAGACTGTTTTATTGGAATAATAGGGTATCGTATGATTTAATATGGTCTGTAGGATGGTGCAGTCTTCCTTTAAATATAACTAAAATGCAACTTCCACTGTGGCTTCATGGTGGCAGAGATGAAATGAAGCAAGGAATTAAGGAACTGGAGGTTGCGGGTTCAAATCCCTCCTGAGGAGGGAAAAAAAAAATCAGCAGAAGGACACTTGGGAGCCATGACCCAAGTGTGGCCCAGCCCCTTTAGAGTGTCAGAAAGTCAAAGGGTCAAAACACTTGTTAAACAGGGGTATCTTTCTCTGAAGATCTTCTGTTGCCTCGCTCTCTGAGTAAGAGTTTTTCGTATTTACAGAGCAGCCCCACACTATTATATAGAGCAACCCCACAGTTTTATAGGGAGCAGCCCCACACTATTATACAAAGCAGCCCCACACTATTATACAGAGTAGCCCCACACTATTATACAGAGCAGCCCCACACTATTATACAGAGCAGTGCCAGTTTTATAGGGAGCAGCCCCACACTATTATACAAAGCAGCCCCACACTATTATACAGAGTAGCCCCACACTATTATAGAGCAGCCCCGCACTGTTATACAGAGTAGCCCCACAGTATTATAGGGAGCAGCCCTCACAGCCAGAGCTTACCTTGTGGCGTTATCTGGTGAGTTCATATCTTCCGGCTTGTACAGCAGTAGGTTGTGCTCACACAGGAGAGGAGCATTCACAATCTCCTGCACTGAGTCGCTCTTCATGGAGTGTCTGTGGAGAAAAGACAGAAAATGCCAAGGAATGAACAACACGTCCACAGTCAGGGATGGAAATGAGGGGTAACAATTAGTTCTAACATGTAATGTAAATTGTGGAAAATTCCTGAGACAAGGACAGAGCTATGTTGGAGGAAACATTACTGATACAAAGTCGATACTACTGATAGCAAAAGCTGTAATCCCATGGCGACCACTTCAGAAAAACATGCAAAACAGTGAATGATTTACATTCCTGCAAAATTTCACCGGAATGGAAAACCTCTGGCCATTATGAAAACAGTTCTGACACCATATTTTCTTTGAGATTTTAGATGAAGTACTCAATTTCTAGCAGAAAAAAGTTCATGAACTTTCTTAGTGTATTCCTGAATCTTTATATGGCCTAGAAGCCTGCAATATTCAGCAAACTACGACTGTTGGATCATGGAAGAAACATGTGGCTTCAGTCCAGCCCTGTTTTCGTTTTTAGTATATAATGTCCCATGCTAAGAAAATGGCCGAAGTCAGATAATTTAAAATTAAGGTACCATGTTGTTAGTACGATCATGGCCCATGTTGATATGTTAAAAGCAACTAAAATGCACGAATATTTTCCTGCCAAAACTGCAAACGTAAAGATACATGGACTTCGGCCATTTTCACAGCACACTGAGGATATACAACAAAGATGTGTCAACAGTGTACTCTTACTTGACAAACTTCCTCCAGCCTTCCACAAAGTTGTAGCTGACGATGAACGCAATTCTTCCTCCCCAATTTTCTCCGATCTTGGGTCTACTTTTGTTGTGGTAAAGGTTCTGTAAGACATCCTTCTGCCCTTGCCCAGCCAATTTCCGGGACTCTTTCAGCTGCTGTTCAAACTGCTGCTGGGCCTGGGAACACAGTGGAAACGCACAGAGTTTAACTGCAGTGCTTTTATTTCACACCAATATTGCACACTGCAGAGGCATTACTATACTCTGCAAACACAGTGCACAGTGTGAGGGTCTGCGCATATCTCTTCCTGAAATAATTACAATAAGAATATATTGATAGCTACTCTTCCAATTTGATCTACAAAACTTTACCTTAGCAAGCGTAATTTGTGACAAACAGGTCTATCCTATACATCTCCTCATTTGTAAACTTTACGACACGTAACCTTGGCAGGGATGCCACTCACTTTTCATAAAATTCTCTGAAACTTTTGCGGCTTTGCGGGAAATCATGTGGACTTGGTGTTTCTAACCTGAAACCTCCATTTTCAAAGAACGCCAACCATAATGAAACGCCTATGTCTATTGTGAATGCTGATCTAACTGTACAGTGGCCGTACCGAAACTTCCGCTAAAATTTTAGCTCTCGGGAATCTCCTTTTTCCGACAGTCGTCACAGATTCTTGGACGGACCTCGGATGGCATTCTCAGATCCGCCGATATTCTCGGAAGAGTGGCATCCCTGCCTTGGGGAACTTTTACTGTTCGTTTGCTTTTATTCTGTGACTGCTTATATAAGTTAACTGGCACTAACCTGACAGAGGAATGCCACCAAAGAATTACTAGCACCTTTCTGTCACACTTAAATTTGCTATTATATTTTCTGACTACGTTCATTAATATTTAGATTTGGCACACAAAATGATCTACAAAATAAAGTGGACTGGATGGTCAGGGAATAAACAAGGCCAAGATGTAGCTTCAACTCTATACATGTACATGTATGACACAGTTAACTATGACAGGATCAACCAACACCAACTCGCTCGCCTACACCTTCCTCTCATAAGCTCAACGGACTCACCAAGATGAGAAAGAGCTTGAGAATGCCATATACATACAACACATTTTTCATGCAACAGGAGGTCAAAACTTTTCTTTTGGAATGTAGGGGCTTTCACATTGAAAGGAAATTTTTGCCATTTTGTCGCACTGATTCAATAAGCATGGACTTAAATTAGTAAAATAAAATAATGAAATCAAATTAAATCTAATAGGTAAATCAAATTGTAAATAAGAGACAAATGAACAATGGAAGTACATAAAGGATTATACACAATGTGTACATGTATAAACCAAAGAATGAATGCCAAAATTCATTCAGTCAAATCATGACCTGCTAATATATGCATAAAACTAAGAAACAAATAATGCAAGAAGGAAACAAAGAATGAAAGAAAGAAAAAGAGAAAGAAAGAAGTAAGTAAGAGAGGGAGATAAAGAAAGATGAAAGAAAGAAAGGAAGAAAGAAAGGAAGGAAGGAAGAAAGAAAGAAAGAATGAAAGGAAGAATGAAAGAAAGAGAGAAAGAAAGAAAGAAAGAAAGAAAGAAAGAAAGAAAGAAAGAAAGAAAAGAAAGAAAGAAAGAAAGAAAGAAAGAAAGAAAGAAAGAAAGAAAGAAAGAAAGAAAGACAAGATGCAAACTATATTATCACCAGACTCTCATAAGGTAAAGCTCAAGACCAACTTACCAAACAATCCTCACACAGTGAAGAATACTGAGTAAAGGGCTGTAAATGGGGGAAGTAGTATAACAACCGTTCCCACACCACCCTTGACACCAAACGACGACCGCTTTCATCTATTCTTAGGTTACCTGTCAAAACAAGAATACAGACCACCATTCCACTGACAATGATGAAGCAATTTTTTTGTATGTGTGATTGTTTTCAAGTTTTAATGCTTTGCTGGTGAAAACACAAGATATCTGTTAGTGTTAATAAAGATGTTGGCAAGTTAGTAGACTGGACTTCAAATACTCAAGCCAAGTTGGTAGAAATGGGATAAATGGAATGTTGCCAAATTGGTAAAATGGATACAGGGTGACGTGGGCAAGTTGGTAGGGTAGATATATTGGATGATGCAGTTAGGTCGGTACTGTGGATATACTGTACTGGAATGATGTAGCCCAGATGGCAGAATGTATGTAGGATGGCCTAGCACAGTTGGTAGAATGGATAATTTTGAGTGGTGTAGCCGTGTTGGTTGAGTGGATATATTGAATGACGCAGTTGAGCTGGTAGAACAAACATAGGATGATGTAATCAACTTGAAAGAGAGGAAATATTGGATGATATAGCAAGCTGGTAAATTGGATAATTATATGACGGCTTAGCCAAGTTGGCAGAAAGGATGAATATGAAGTGCTGTAGCCAAGTTGGTAGAGTGAATGTACTGGATGATGTAGCCCATTTGGTAGAAAGGATATAGAGGATGTCATGGCAAAGCTGATATAAAAAAAATATATTTTTTAGTATGACATAGCCAAGTTGGTAGAACGGATACACTGAATGATGTAGCCAAGTTGATAAAATGGATGGAGGATGATGTAGCCAAGCTGGTAGAGTGGATATAGTATGCTGTAGCCACATTGGTAGAATGAATGCACTGAATGATGTAGCCAGGTTGACAGAATGGATACAGTATGACGTAGCCAAGTTGGTAGATTATATACACTGAATGATGTAGCCAAGTTGGTAAATTAGATAGAGGATGATGTAGCCATGTTGGTTGAGTCGACGTAGTACAACATAGCAAAGTTGATAGAATGAATGTATTAGTTCATGTAGCCAAGCCAGCTGTAGCTGTACTCACCATGTTCACAAAGAATATCATCATTGAATTTTTCCTCTTTTTCCTCATCATCATCATAATCAACTTCCGCCAACTCTCTTTTCTGCCTTTCTTCACTGCTCCCTTCTTCACTGTGATTTGCTCTGTCTTCCTTCATCCCAACTCCTCCGTTACATAACCTGCTGCCCATATCTGCATCCCCAAAGCCTTGATACATCTCCATAGCCGATCCCTCTGGTGACAGTCTGTCCTCTTGTGTATCTGACAGCATCTCACCACAGTCATCAATGGTTTTTTTTAACACGATAGTCCCACTGTCTGGACTTTCACAAATGTCTGTGCTGTTCTGAGCCTGAGTGCTAGTACCAAGAGTATATTGACTGTCTTTATTTGAGCACGGTGAAAGTTTGTCAGATGATGGCCTCTTGCGTGAGTTTCCCAGAAGGGTCTGAGTGTGGGTGTTTCCATCACCACCTTTCGAACTTCTTGAAGGAGTTCTGGAACTATCGGCATTGCATTTATCTGATGGTGAGGAGGTGGAAAGCTGAGGGGAAAACTGGTGTGGTTCAGATGGCTTTGTGCACATCTGTGATGGAGAGACAGACGCTGACTGTGGCGATGATGATGCTGATGAGAATAATGTCACTGAACCCGATTCTTCAAAAGTTAAATTTTCATCTTTCTTGGAACTTTCAGCGATCTCTTGGTATGTCATGGACTGACTGATGTTAGCACTGCAACTGTTGCCGCTGTTAGAGGAGGGTGACACTGACGATTCTTCCTGATCACCAGACAGACAGAAAGAGGGCGCTGTGTCACAGCTTACCGGCGAAACCTCTTCCAATTTCCCTGAGGCTGATACAGGCTGGATGGCGATCTCACCCATGGCAAACTTTTTCCAGCTCCGCAAATGTTTTGTGCTGACCCAGAAATATTCTTCACTGAAAAAGTGGAGTAAGAAAATATGAAATAAATTCGCTGATGAAAACTTAAACTTCTAAAAAGCTGAGGATCTTCCATTCATTGCAAATCTTCCTCTTCCTTCCATCTAAGATACCAGTCTCATCAATGGTCACTGGCTTTATTGTGTTTAGTGCTTGGTAGTATGTAATATGATGTGATGATCGATCATGGTATGATGATGTGATGTGATGTATGCTGTGATCAGTAGGCTGTTTGGCAACCTCAGAATTCAAAGCATAGAGAACATCATTTTTGTAATTTCCATATCATTCAAGCGTCTCCTAACTTCACTTGACATGTTCTCAGCTTTGCATGGACTCCTTAACCATATTATCACTCCACATAAGTTTTATCATTACAATTATATGTAAATCCAATCAATATCGCTGTCATCATTATCACCGCCATTTTTCTGTCTTCATGTTTCTTAATGACAGCATCTTCTAAGATTTCATTAATACAATCAACTCTTTTATTAAAAATCACAACCTTTTCTAGATCACAATATACTGCACTGTACTATAGTGCACTGTCTGTATAAAAACACCAGTTAGTCACAACTCTTCCCTTGTTCCACTTCCCCTCTCACAAACAAGTTGCAATTAAACAGAGTTGAATGTGTTAACATCTGATTCATCACCGTGTCATGTAAAGTACCTTGGGTCAATAGCAGTCGTGTTCTTGGTGCTGGCAAATAGTTTATCATCATCTGTCATGCATTTGCGAAACCGGATTTCCCGACATTTCTGACGGATACATTTCTCACACAACAACGTCTCCCTTTTGGAAAAAAGAAATATGTTGTATCAAACAGAATGCAAGAACAACAGTACTGTTAATGAACTTAGCTGAGTCAGCATATTATCAAGAGAAGTACAAGGATCTGACATTTGAACGTTTCTGAAAAAATATGAAAGTACCTGAAATGTCTCTCAAAAATGTCTCTTTGCATGTTGGCATTCAAAAGCCGTGAATTCCTGAACAATCACAAAGATTTATCACAGACTTTCTAAATAGACCTATCTATTGCTGAAGATCATTTATTCATTTCAGCAATAGTTCCTGTGCTTTGCTTGACTATTAACAAAGGTAGATGTGTCAATTTGACGTCACTGTTTCTGCTTGTGGATAAGGTGTGAAGTCTTTTAAGCTTGCAGGACATCATGCTTACTGTCTCAGATGTCAGCTTCTACCAAGGAATATCTGGTAAAAAGCATAGGTACTGCCCTTCTTCTGTAAAATGTAGTGCAATATTGTGGTGTGCACAGCCTTTTTCTAATTTAGGACATTTTTCATGCAAAAATATGCACCAGAGTGCTAAATAGTGCATTTTTTCTATTGTGGTTAGTGATATTATGAAATCATTACCTAAAAACACAGTTGTTACCTGGCCACCAGATTTCACATGTGGATCTGAGGAACATTAACACATATCACAACAGAGATATTTCACTTGCCCAAGTTTCCTTTTTATTACATCTGTTTGAGAGACAGAGCCTTTCTCTCAGATACAGTAAACCTCATACTAACCAGGTTGCTGGGACCGATCTTCAGCCCTCGTTGAAGCCGAGGTCTGGTTGAACGCAAGGTCTCTGCAAGTCAGGTGAAAACTGGTCTATCTCTAGTGAGAACCTTTAGCTAAAAGGGTACTTAACTTTGCACTTCAAAAATATCGCTGGTTGCTACCCTTGACTCCAGACACCATCGGCATGATATCACAAGCTGATATGTGTACGGATTTATTTTAACCCCTTCGCTGCTACAAGCATTTTCCCCTCATGTCATCATTCTCTAAAAACAGAAACAACTGGCTTTCAGAGGAACTAAATCTCAATGTTCAAAAGTGTGATTGTGCCTAGATATAGGCGAAACAAAACAGTGATTTAGCATGACGTATGGTGTACGTCAACGGCGCACTGGACCGTCACAGATTTCATGACGTACAGCATACATCAAAAGAACAGTCAAGGCGTTAAAAAAAAAATTTCTTGTGTGTGTAGACAAACAGTGTAATTTGAGAAGTGAATGGTTTCAATCACCATCTCTGAGTCTTGTGATTAAAATTTCGCAAAAGGCCTGGCCAATCATCAGCTGAGCATGTTCCATCATTCCACTGTCCATTTTCCCCTCCCTTCCCCTCGCCCTTGCATTGCAGAGGCTTCAAGGCTTTAATTACTCTTCTGCTCCCTTCTGCTGATCGCCCAGTTGGTCCTATCTCTTTCCTCCATCCCCTTCCTCCCTACTCCGCTCCTTTGCATACGCAACTATTACCCATAACCTTACATGTTGACTCAGTCTTGTAAGTTGTAGACTGCTGTTAGCAATGTAAACCTTCGGGAGTTGCTCACTGCTGAGTTTTATTGCAAATGAAAAGGATGTGCGACAGCCTAACTTCAGGTCGATGACGTCGTTAGAGCCGAGGTTGCTAGAATTTTGTATTCGTTGGATCAGAGGTACATTTACTATTACAAAAAAGGGAAAAAAAAACAGGGTTTTCATTTCCCTCGTTGAATGTGAGGTCTCGTTAAATCCGAGCTTGTTGTATTCAAGGTTCACTGTAGATGTAACTTGTCTTTCAGATACAAAAATTCAATATTGCTCTAATATGACATGCATTTATGAGTCTTAAATACATGTGTGATATCTGGTGATGGAGTAACAATTGTAATCTGAGACGCTGATTGCCTAATATTAAAACAAAGAAAAAATGCATTATTTAGCACTCTGGTGCACAATTTTTTTGCATACAATATGTACTGCCTTAAAACAACAAGAGCAGCGCACACCATGGCAGTGCACTGTAATCGACAAAGAAAGGAGCGCCTGTTTCCCTTAAATCTGACTTCACCGGCATGGCAGGCGCCTAAACCAGGCAGGAATGACGTGGCTAAAGTTGTCAGTCTGTAGCAATGTCAGAAAGTGGAAAATACAGACCGGTCAGACTTGTGCAAAAATGCTCATATGATAAGATAAGATAAGATAAGATAAGATAAGATAAGATAAACTTTATTAATCCTTCCGGAAATTTGTCTTGAACAAGTGCACAAAGACAATATTCAAACAATACATCAATAATGAACTCTGGTAGGCTATAAAACTAACATACAATGTCATACTGACTCATAATACGCAAACATAACACACATACACATACAAACCCCACACACACACACACGCATCATCCATACACATCTGTGTGTAAGCACACTTCCAGCTTTAATAAAATATAAACTCATGATCTCATTCAAAATTCATGTTTCTGATGCTCTGGCAATAAAGATGAGAAACAAACTATGATGGAAATGAACAGAAATGTAACATACCCTGCGTATCTCTTGTCTATTTGATATCTTGCAAATAATAGCTCCGCCTGAAATAGACATTGTTCTATAGAAATCCAGAAGAGAAAGCAAACACCTACAGCATGACATACATCTTTGGATCATAAATTATCATATCACAAGTTTTGCTCATCTTTTTCGCTTACTTCTGTTGTTTGCCTATAATCTGACACAGGACTACCACCTGCATATTTGCATGTACTGAATATGTAAAATTTCTCTACTTTACTTCTTTATTTGCTTATTTATGTCCAGTGCTGGATTTTGGTCTTCTATAGCAATGATAAACAATTTGTAAAGTGATAAAAAAATTGATGGTTATAGGTAAACATTCACACAGTAAACCCTTTGAGTGGTTACTAAACTTTTTTTGTATGTATAAGACTGTGATATTAAACTGAGAGCAAGGATTTCACTCGAGGGAGGGGCGAGTGTGCCATGCCCCTGACAAAGTATATAGCAAATTGTTACAAACAACGTGATGATAACAATGCCCTGTGATGTATTACTCACCCCTTCACTAGATATACACTTCATCTTGAACACATCCTCAGGCAAGAGTTTGTTGTGAGGACACCTCGGCACACGATTGCTCACCTTCCCAATACTGTTGGGGTCAGCCAACCATTTGGTCAGCCACTCAGTTGATACCCATTCCCATGGTTCATCTGAACAAATTTGAAAGAAGATCAGTGCTGTATTTGTATTTCTTTTCAGGAGTTAGTGCAAACATTTCGAGACTCATTTCATACATAGGTATTCTAAATAAAGAGTAAAGAACTTCCTTTAAATTTCTAGCCTTCTTCTTCAAGACTACATATTCATCTTTATTAACTGTGTAACATCATGCAAGTCTGGAAAAGATGAGTGGCAGGCAGGAAAGTAAAGTTGGCTTACCTGTAGACCTGACGGGCAATGCTGCGTAGAGAACTTTCATCTCTTCATGGGTTTGTTTCACATCGTTAATATTCTGATCCTGTGAGACACAATCTATCACTAGAGGTCAATTATTCACTTAATATCCATTCATTCAACCATCTACTCATATCTCTCTCTCTCTCTCTCTTTGCCTTCTCAACTCATCTACCCATCCATCTGCCGTTTAATCACAATGTGTGTGGCAATGAGTAATTCACAAAAGGAGATGAAAAGATTGCCAGCCAGACTGTTCACCTATCATCCATTTCAGTAATTCAAATACACCATTCACCACTCAATGTTCACCCAGTCAAGTCATTCTTTGGAAAATTTACCATCACTTATCATAAGATTAGCGCTATGACTTGCAAAGTACCATTCAAACACATGACATTGCTTCTCTTTCGCACCAACAAGAGAACAACTGCTATAAAAACCGAACAACTGAAAGTAAAGCTAAGATTAGCTGTCTGAAAACTGACTAGGTTAATTACTTGGGACAGGCCATTCTCACAAACAGTGCAGTTGCAACAGTTCATTGCCTCAGTTTATAAGTGTCATACATCAATTTTGATATAATATTGGGACTCTCCCAGGGTGTGATTTGGTTAGGGTTAAGAACAGAGTCTGGGAAGGTAGGGGATCCCTCCAAAGTCTCTTTCTAGGAGGCTTGTTCCTAACCCTGATCCTCGCACTAACCCAGGTGCATCTTGGAAGAGGCCCATGATTATACCAAATGGACAAATGACACATGAAAACTGTAGTGCCAAGCTGCTAACCCTATGCACATCAGAACATTACAATAGCCCATAGCGAAAATGCTAAAGAACACTCAATAGCTTCTTAGGATATGATTTATTGTTAGGCCACAAGCTTACAACTGTGTATCTTCTTTTGACACAGCACATTAGAGCAGATTTGGGTTCGCATTGAAGATATGTTTTGACTAAGTTCACAAACAAGCTGTGGAAGTATTGTGTAGCCTTGAGTATAAGGTGCTAAATCTGGCATTCCTGTCACCAAGTGCTCTATCACTCTCTTTGTGGTGGCAGTAGCACTTTGTTCTCAATAAGAATACATAGGAAACTGCTGCTTCACACAGCTCCCACCTGAGTTTGCAGCATCTCGGTGATCCAGTTCTCAAAGTCCTGGTTATCATTCTCAACATATGCTCTCACAGCTGCTGGAAGCAAGTTTTCTGATACTGATGCAGCTGATACTCTTTCTCCTGGGTAGAAAATGAACTTAATTAGTACAGTGCACTTCACTGAAGGACCCTCCACTCCTCTTTCTGCTATGCCAGTAACAACAAGAATAGTTTTATTCAGTCCAAGTACATTACATGGCATATATGATCAGGCATATATCGTCACCGTCCCCTAATACTGTCGTAAATGCAAATCTACCAAAAATCAGTTACGACAGTGTTAGGAGACGGTGACGATATAATTCAAATGAAAGTAAAAATATATTGATATGGATTTGTGCAGGCAGGCATGAAAGCTACAATGAAATGACATTTGGTATTTTAACCATTACTGTGGGTTCCAATCACACACGTGAACTTTTCTGTTACTTTTCTTAGAAATTCTCCGCATTGTACGCAATTTCATGTGGATGATACATGTATTTAGTTGAAACATCATTTAGTTGATACATGCGTGTTATTTAGCAAACTTAGATACAGCACGGATATTTTAAGAGACAAACCTGTGTATACATAAACAGCTAAAAAGATGGACAGGGAAAATCCAAAGTAAGCATTTGGGATAGAAAAAAAGATCACAAAATGAAGGAAAAAAATTTAAAAAAACGCAAAACAAAGAGGGACAAAAATTAGTGTATGATTTTCCTGTCCAAGATGTGTCTTGAACTATTATAAGATAACCTTCTGAGAAAGGTGGAAAAAAAACAACAGTGCAGCCATATTCAAATACACCATTCACCCCTCAATGTTCACCCAGTCAAGTCATTCTTGACCAGTTTAAAAATTTTCTCAAAAGTCCAGCCCAAATTACTCAAGTTTTGCCAGTAGGTGAATTATTTCATCAACAAATTTGAAGTTGAAACATCTCTTGCATCCTCATAAAACAAACAAACTAGGTACCCATTTCTAATTATAATCGCATTACGGGTATCCTAATATTATCTCAGACAGTTTCTTAGACCCTCTACCTTGCCCGCCCTGCCCTGGAATAGGGTTCTTACCACCATCATTTGGCTTGCATCTGCGATAGACCAGCATGTAGGCGTGTCGAGAACTGTGGTAGCCTTTACTTGCCTTGGGAGCTTTCTCGGAACCACCCTCTGAGGCTGGAGAACAGCAAGTCACCATTAAGGCTATTAAAAAACTCTCTGAACTTCAGCTCTGGCTACGCTTGCTTTTAGTACAGTTTAAAAGTTTTTTACAGCCAGGCAAAATGAGGTTCATGTCTCATTCTGATGATATCAATCTGTTGGTATCTCATAAAAGCTTATTTTATGTTCTTTCAGGAAAACACAGCATCTGGACTGTAAATATCTGAAATCTAAAGGGATCACAGTACTCCAGGATCTCCATTTATTTTAAGCTCTAAAGATTCACTAGGAAGTTGGTAAAAATTTTATGAAGGATTTTATATCAAAATTCTTCACTTGGAAAGCCTGATCAAACTATTTAACTAGGTGACATTTTACTCAAATGTTAATAATCTGACTAAAGAGAAAGGATGTACAGACCTGCCTAGGTGAAAAATAAAAAAATATGTAACAAGGAAAATTTTTATCAGTAAGTAATTGTACACAAAAATCTGTAACATCCAACCATGTTCAAAATATAGCACTTTCTTGTACTCACCATCTTTAGAAGATGATCGAGATAATCTGATGTTTCAGTTTCACACGAAGAAGGCTGTTATATGAATCCATAACATTATTTGGGTATTTACAGTCTTGGTATCTAACTGAATGTGCCTAGTCCTTGGACAAGAACTGGACACATGTCCCCTTCAGTCTCTGCAACTGCTGGAGTGAGAAGCTTTGCTTTTTTCGGTTAGCTACTTCTCGGTTTTCATCATAATCCGTAATCTGAACGCTGTTTTTGTAACTTCGTAATTTGGAGTGGATTTCTGTAATACTAGGCAGGTCTGGAAGTATATATATTTGGGGGAAATTTTTGTAAATTCTGTCCTCTATTCTCTGACAGCCCAAATTCTCTACCAGTTTCACTGACAGGGCAACAGTTTAGCAATGCAGGAACATTCCCAACTACAAATGATCTCAGAAATTTAAGAGAAACAAAAATTTGGGAAAAATCTGCAGATTCAAGGATTTCAGAAAAACAAAAAACCATTCAGAGTCCAGTGAGCCCCACATTTACATTTCAAAATGAATAAAGTTTGTTACCATAAATCCTGACAATTTAATCCTTTGACTGTCTTATGTCTGAGAAATTCCCGGGCATATGGTATCTTCTTTCTTTCATAAGGATAGAAATGGAATAGATCGCATTACAACTACATTTACTTCTTCACTGAACCAGTATTGTCCCTTCCTTAGAAAAGAAATTTGTTATTAAAAATCTTGAATCCTCTCCTTTCCATGAAGAATCTGTGTATGATCCCTGGCAGTGAAGGGTTAAGTTACTCTTCCTTACCAACAACATCTTCCTCCTTTCCCAGCTCCAGTTTCTTGCTGTTCATTTGTTCTATCTCTTCATCGTTGTACTTGTACCAGGCACCGCTTGCTTCATCTCGGATGTGAGCAATGTAATGTCCGCTAGATGATAACATCAAATCATAACATAACGTGAGTAAACTACTGGTGCCAAACATTACTTGTGACTGAGTGGCCATCCAAAACTCTGAAATTCTATCAGAAATTTACTTAAAAATTGAAGGTATATAGTACCTTTTTTTTTGTCTGTTCAATCTTTGATTTCTTGTCCTCTTTGATGGAGTTTAAATCCACTTTATGTGGCCAGCTTTGGAATGCTTGTAACCTATGACCCCTGACATACTTCATCACACTGACAAGCATGTTAGACATTATGAATCAGCCATAATAATAATAATACTGGTAATAATAATAATAATAATAATGATGATGATGATGATATTCATACAAGCAGAGCCGTGAACACATTTGTCTATTATTACCCAAATGATGACCTGCCAACCTGATCAAAATAAATCTGGATATGACTGACAGAAAATCAGAATCTGAGGATTAAAATCTGGATTACGCATAATGTAAAATTTTCAGAATTTCTTATCAAAGAACATGAAAACAAAGTGATTAGTCTCAGGCATGCCCTGTTGCCCAATCAAAGAGTTTGCCATAAGTTTTTGATCACTCCACAGTGACTTAGTTGTTCATGCGAAATGTTTTTTTTTTTGAGTACAGAAATGGATAAAACAATAATACCAAAGTAAGCGCTGATTTGGGCTAAGTCGGGATTCACTGAGCAAGACTGAGATATTGGGAATGCAATGAAAAAATTCATGGGTTGGCAGGCGTGCAACTGAATGTTTTTCTATCAACTTCCAAAACATACAGTGCTGTTGCCAATTTAGAGATATTCATATTTTTTTCAGATCACAGTTTTAGCTGCCCATGGCTAGATACCAGTGGATGGACTAAAGGATAGTTTCTTGATGTTCTGTCAACATGACCAAATCAGAGATCCAACCCACAATCACAATAAAGGGAAACACATGGAACAACTTGGCCAGTAAGTGCATTTCTAGTTTATCATATACATTACATCAAGCTGGTGGCGGAGAACCGTTTAGAGAAATATTCTCAAAAGCAGTCATAAATGACCCCATGAAACTGGGCAAGTGCTGGCATATTATCTTTCTTCAGGTTTGTAACCACACAGGAAGTTTGTCTTAACTTACACTTTTTAAATTTTCTCTTCATATGGTTAGACAAGACATCAATGGTGGTGAAAATTTTGCATATTCATAAAGTTAACTGGGACCACTTTAGGAATAACAATTTGAGGCTCACTAATTTATTATTCAACTGAAAAAAAACAAACATATGACATCCTAACAATAAGGTATGGTGGTAATTATGTGAATGTATGGAAATATTCCCAAACCCATGACCCTCGATTTCCTGGTTTCAATAAATTTACTTCAGAGTTTCAACCATTGAATTACTATTAAAATATATCTCAATGTGTAATGCAACTGCTTTAATTTCTTTTTTATTATCCTTTTTGTCTGCTTGAAATTTGTGCTTGAAACAGTCAACAGCCTAAATGAACTTCAAAGGTGTTAAATATTAGACAAATTATCTAATGCTAAATCAAATATGGGAGGCTAAGAAGTCAAATTTAGCAAACTCGCCCGCAAAATAACAATTAAAGTTGGACCCTGACACCACTCATATCTCTCAACCAAGTTTTTTTAGAGTGTGTATCAGAAGGAGCTGTCAGCCATAACGCTTTACACAGAGTCAAAAACTGGGACTTTTGTACGGAGAAATTACAGGTAAGTGATTGACCTCAGCTGTGATTGTGTTTACAGGGAAGTGTAAAGTAATTTATGACCTTGATCAGGCCTCAGTATTTTGCAATTATTCTCACGATCAGGCCTCAGCATCTTGCAATTATTCTCACCTGTATGCACTAGGCCCCCTATGTATTAAAACTGCTGTCAGCTCATAGATGGCCTCCGCCTTGTCCTCATCCTTTTCCAAGTACGGTGACATATCCAGAGTTTCCGGAAACTGAATGAAACTGCTCAGCTTTTTCTTGTGTCCCTTGTTCCTGGCAGACAGAGAGATAAAAACTTACAGGCTCTATGCCCAAGCAGTGGAAATCATTCGCCTGGGACAGTGCTGCTTTGCACCCAGGAAATTCACATACAGCCTTGTCTTTATACTTTGATGATTAATATATCTCCAGAAATAAGCAAGAACAGTACAATAATAATTGGCTAAAAAGATGGTTTTGTTAATCTTTTAATTTCAATATTACAGTTCAAGAGCTCATTGTCTCACTATACTGGGTTTATGTGGATTTAGCCCCATTAACTGACAAAGCCCGTTAAATGATTGTTGTTTAAGGTCATGAAATGGACAAGGTAGGTAAAACTGAAAGAAATCCACCCACTGACATCTTCTCCTCTCTTCCCCCCCAACCCTTCCCCCTCCAAATTTACCTGGTATAGATAAAGAATTTTCAGGAACCCACTGTGACAAAGCTGACCCCTACTTCACTGATATCACTTTAATTTGACTTGTGGCCTAATTCCAATAATTTGCAAAAACCAGAATAAACTTCACATGCAAGCAGTACTGTTTAACTGACATTTACATTTAATCCATTTTTTTTTTCTTTCGAAACAATGATCCCTTGTTCTTGCAATTAAGCACAGTCAACTCTATTTCAGTTATGTACAGAACTTCATGACACTGGAATGTTCTTAGAGAGTGAGGAAGCAAATGACATCACTTCTAACGCAAGAAGATGACCCTCATGTTACTCCTTCTCAAAGATAGCAAGACAGACCACAATCTCAACAAGGTAAGTCCAAACTTTTGCTTACAAGTAGAAGTGGTTTATCCACTCTCACTCCCCCGTCCCTCCCCCATTCCGATATTGCTGATAAGTGTCACAAGAATAACTGAACCATGGCACAGAAACTGATTTAAGTTTCAGGGATTACTGGGGCGGCATTTTGTCTGAACCACAACTGCACAATTCGCCCCTTAGATTTCAGAATCCCCTGGGTGCATGCCATTCTCCCCTTCTTTCCTGCACTCCAAAGTTTGCATTTCTTGAAGAAAAAAGCTAAAATCCTTCTCTCTGAAATGCTACAAATCCGCCCTAAAATTTATGACAAGGGGAAATGTCTCCCCCAACTGATATGCCTAGGAGAAACCACTGCCCAGGGGTAAGGAAAAAAGCAGACAAAGCACACATACTTGTCAAAGACAAATCTTAAGAGCTGGAGATTGAGGACAGGCGGCAGTTTGTTGAGTTTGATCACTCTGGTAGCATTCTGTTTACTGTTACACACACTGCACATGTACTGGTTGTCACCCTCCAGCTTCTCCTCCTGCACACATGTGGAGAAAGAAACAATGATAAAAGAGTGAGCCAGGATAAGGAAAGACTGAGGAGATAATAAAAATCATCACTGTGCTTCATAAATGGCTTAAGTCGGACTCAAGCCATTTTTAAATAAGTGTACTGTTGTTTTTTTTAATGATATTATGGCCCATTTTGACAAGTAAAAAAATAAAACATGCCAATATTTTGTCCCCAAAATTGCAATAATACACACTGATTCTTTTTGCTTTACTACAAAAATGCCTCTTCTCTCAGAGTTGTGACAAATTACTGAAGTCATTTTCAAAGCATGGTGAGGATATGTTTATTAGTTTGGAGTTAAACACTTTTTGGGGGTTTAACACAATGACTCTCCCAAGCCAGATTTTTCGGCTTAAGCCGAAACCTGTTTTGGACCCCAAGCCGGAAAATCCAGCTCACTATTTAACAATATAATCTTCGAAAGAACGAAGCGCTGAAGATATGGAAACTTCTGCGCATGCCTGAGTTTATTATCGACAAATTCCTTCCACAACAAGATTTGATCTTAAAAAAAATTATATGCTTTTTAGTAAGGTGCATGCTGAATTTGGGTCTGTTGGTGAAAATCCTATGGGGAGTCACTGAGTCAAAACTTTAGTTTAGCCTGTGAGTCTGTTTTTTAAGAGGAAGCTATGGGACTTGATGGTAGATATGCATAAAAAAACCGGACTTTCAGAAGCAAGTCAGCACCACCACAAAAATATGATAACTGTCTGGGAACAGAGAAGAAGTGGTTTAAGAATATGACTATCTTCATATGTTTGTGAGTATTCACATTCACCTTGGGGAACAAATCAATCATTATAAATGAGGACAACTGCAGCAGCAGCAGCAATGATTCCAGTAACAGTACCGACACGGTGTTCATGTTTGTTTACCTGCAAAAAGTCCTTGATGGACGCTGCTAATGTTGAATGGCCTCTGATATTCAGGTCCAGCTCGTAGAAGGTGGCTGCTCTCTCTGACTGGCTCCCACAGTTTTGACATCTGAGTCAGTGAGTATATATCATAACATAATCCTTAATAACTTGCAGAGGACAAAATGATGAAACAAAAAAACCAGTTAACTCCATTATCAGTGGTGTATGAATATATTCTCAAAATGTTGAAATATTTCTCCCTTGTTTAAAGTGATTCACTGTTACAAATAAAATCTTCTGCTTCCAGGGAAAACACATTTTTGCATTACACATTGGCAGGTACCTATAAATCAGCTGGGTGGCCTAAGACCGAGGCAGAGGTACTTGTGACCGTCAATATTACTTTAAATGAGGTAATGCTTTGAAGAACAGCAGCTCCACCAAAGATCATTGCATCTCAGACAATTAGCTCAGCCCTGACTGAAGGGGAGGTGAGTTGTACACATGGCCCAAAAAAAACCCAAAAAACAGAAACTGGAAAAAAAATTACTTCAGCTCTTTTGTACAAGGTGTATTTTTTTTAAATAAAAGGGTCCTGACACCTTCATGTAAAAATGAATGACATAGCAGTGAAATTAGGCCTTTCAATGAATGTCAGAATTAAAAATTATACCTTTAAAGCAGCCATAAAAATCCTTAACCCAATACAGAAATACAAATCATTAGTTGATTCTACTGTATAATCAGTCAATAAATGAGAATCAAAATCAAATGATTCAATCTGACAAGCTGAATTCCTGTCACGATCACATTGCAAGTGCCTTTTGGAAAATGTTTCATTCACACATTCAGTTTCCTCAGTTCATTTATCTGTAAAATGGTACCTGGCGATGAACAGTTACGGTTTCAGTATGATTATTTAGGCCGAAGCCAAACACAGTGAAAGATATTGTGCAAATATGTCAGTGATCAGCAAATGTGAAATGATATTGGTACTGAATACTTCCCAGAGAGCTGAGAAAGCTATTGAGTAACTTGGTCTGCTGGGGTAATCATGTGAGAGCATGTGGCTGTAACTTATAAACCTCATTTTTATTCCAGTGAAAAAGATGTAGAATGACAACTGTCTAGTCTTTCTTATCAATTAAGCTTCAGCCTATGTTGCAGATTTTCTCAAAAGAAGTTTTAAGACAGATGCAGCTACTAGGAATTCTCAATTCACAAAAGGACTACTGTGTAACCTCCCTAGAAATGTACCAGCGTGTGACTTACCTAGTAATGTAACAATGTGTAACCTATATAGTAATGTAACAGTATGTGACCTATTTAATAATGTAATGGTGCATGACCTACCTAGTAATGTAACAATGTGTGACTTACCGAGTATGTAACTGTGTGATTTACCTAGCAATGTAACTGTGTGACCACCTAGTATTGTAACAGTGTGTGATCTACCTAATAATGTAACAGTATATGACCTACCTAGTAATGTAACAGTGTGTCATCTACCTAGTGATGTAACAATGTGTGCCCTACCCACTATAATGTAACAGTGTGTGACCTACCTACTATTGTAACAGTGAGTGACCTACCTAGTGATGTAACCATGTGTAACTTACCTACTAAAATGTGACAGTGTACAACCTACCTAGTAATGTAACAGTGTCTGATCTACCTAGTAATGTAACAGTGTGTGGTCTACTTACTATAATGCAACAGTGTGTGGCCAACTTACTGTAATGTAACAATGTGTGACTTCCCTAGTAATATAACGGTGTGTTGCCTATCTAGTAAAATAACAGTGTGTGACCTACTTAGTGATGTAACAATGTGTTACCTACCTATTGTAATGTAACAGTGTGTGATCTACCTATCATAATATAATAGTGTGTGATCTACCTAGTAATGTTACAATGTGTGACCTATCTTGTAATGTAGCAGTGTGTGACCTATTCAGTAATGTAAAAGTCTGTGACCTACCTGGTAATGTAACAGTATCGACCACAGAATTGTTGTTCTATCACATTCTCCCTGCCAGGTATGTCCCCGGACAAGGCACTCTCTAACACATGAAGAAACAGTTTGGAAAATTCCTGAGCATCCTAAAGAATGGATAAAAGAAATAATGATGAGCTATGCAAAAATTTAAACTACTAAGCAACATCACTTAAATATTCAGTGTTCATTTAGGAAAGTAACAAATTTGTTTCCATAGAATTTTCCAAATGACATTTTTCTCCAAATGACGATATTTTTTTTGCTGCCAGTTAAAATACGGCGTAAGTTGCTTTTTGGCTAAATCATGTCATGACAGCTTTTTACATGAACTTTTATTTGATGAAAACAATTCTGACGTAGGGTAAATCTGGCCTGAGATATAGTTGTTTGGTCATCCCATGCGATGGAACTAACATCTGAAACATCTCAAGTTCATCGATAATTACTGACATTTGCCCGTAAACAAAATGTTTTTTCGGAATCATTGTATTTGGTGTATAGAAATGATTTTACTTTTGATTTCCGCAACAAACAAAAATTTGATACTGGGTGACCCTGTTCCCCATTCAGAGACTGATATCTCAGTTTCTAGAGCAGCAACACAAGCCTCATTTTGATTAGCTGCAAAACATTTATCCTTTACGATTAACGCAATATCCAATCTTTGGACTAAATACAGCATGCGGCAAAGGGAACAGATGTAAGCTTTAAGTGAATTGCAATAGCAATAGATAGGAAATGGCCCTGATTGATGTCACAAATATCCACTAATATTTATTCATGTAAGAACAGCCCACTCATGGATAAAAGTATCAAAGATTCCAATGGCAAAGTTTCAATCAACCTGCCAATTCACATAGTACATAGTTTCAACTTTTCTGACATTCTGTATGAGACCTAACTACTACATGACTTTTCCATGCCTTTGAATTTCACAGTGAATACCCAAAAGAGGTTCCCAGTTGTTTGACGCCAGAACAATTCCTGTCTTCTGGTCTAAATAAACACAACACCAAATCCACATTGTGAACATTTCTGGCAAACTGACATCCACCCTTTTTAAGTTACCTGTTGCTCGCCTGCGTCCAATCCAAGGCATTCAATCAGTGGGCTCGGATCCACATAACTTAAAAAAAAAAATTGTAAAATTTCAAAATTTAAATGGAGAAAAACTGAACAATAGGTAACTTACCATAATTTTGCTCAAAATATGAATTTTAATAAATGAAAGGTCAGATAAATTGATAATCAAACTGGTAACACCATGAGCAAAGAAGTTAAATCTTATATTCAAGAAAAGTGCGATTTTTCGTAACTGTGTACCAACACAAAAGAACACCTGAAAAAAGTTAACTTATTTACAGGGATGTAAATGCCCGGGCCAGAAAAAATAGGAAATTCAAAACTAACGTACAACACATACCAAAACTTGCCCAGAAGCTGTAATCTGCTCTCTTATGACAGTGACAATATCAAATTTAATTGCATGGCTGGTCTTTCACCATCTACTTTGTCTTGTGTAGCCTGCATCGACGCCGGTAACGTATGGTTCGATAAGCGTTCTGAGCGGAACTAGTGGCGATTACCTGGCTTTAGCTTGGTTCTTGAGCACCGACTTGCCACCCTTAGCGTAGGTCAAGACATTATTACAGTAGCAACACCATGCTTGTCCATCAGTCACCATTAGCATCCTTCTCCGACATCCATTCCCATTTAAACCTGTTTTTAATTCCCAAATCACAATCAGTAGCTGTCTCACAATCCAAGAAGCGTAGGCCCGCCATTTTCAGAGATGATGAACAGGAAGGAAGTGACTATGAGCAGGAAGTGACTGACTCTACGATTTTTAACTTCTTTTAGAGAGAGTTCTGTAATACGCAAAACGGGTATGTTCTCATACGGCGCGGCGATTTCCGATTTTTATCGGAAGCTGTTTTAATAGAGAGTATTAGGGAGCTTCCTAAAAACTTAGGAACCCAAAGTGAGAATATGAACATTTTAGAAATCCTCTCTTTCACTATTTGGCATTCGCTTTTTCACCGTTTACCGTAGTAGGGATTGTCAAAATATCATAATAAAGAGACATAATATAAGTCGACCACAAAGAACAGATTTTGAGAAAAGTAATAGAAAAAGGTCAAGAAGTAAGAAACTATGACTGAAAATATAGGACTAAGAGACATGACTGAAAAAATAGGATTTCCTAATAAATAGGAAAGATTTACATCCCTGTTATTTAGAAGACTGCTTCTTCAATTAAAAAAAAAAAAAAAACAAGGCTAAAAACAAACAAAAATAAATGGAAGAATCTTGCTAAACTGAGCAAATTTCACCACAATCTTTAAACATGTCAGTATTCACACACAGAGGACAAAACAAGGTTCCCATAGTTAAGCAATTCTCATCATAACTTTCTCATTTATTACATACCGACTTACAGACTCTTTACCCTACTGCCAACAATTACCTGTATGAAAAAACAAACCACCTACCATCTCTTACTCAACTGCAAAAGAGCAAATATAGCCTGGAGGTGTCCACATATTGAATCTGGCTTCCAACCTTCATCTGGTAAGGATACACATGAAGAACTTTATGAGAAAATGTATGGTCCACCACTGGTGGAAGAGGTGGTTGTGGCAAGAGACTAGATTTACAGCATATTAAATACAAATGGCAAAATTCAGTAGTAATGTGTTTCAGGACAAATATTGCTGTATGGAGTGGAAATTCACATACATACAGTAATCCTCCTGCTACATAATATAACCAGATAAAGCTAAAATTTTGAGTTTGTGGATAGCATATTTTGTCATGGAGCTCTTCACATTTATAAGGTGAGTACTCACATTTGGACTCATAATTCAGTTGGACAGATTTATTTAAGAAAAAGAAAAAAGGCTGATAGCCATTTCCAAAACCGCCCGCCTGTATTTAATTCTGTTCCAGAAAATGTTACCCAGACAGAATCTTTCCTGACATTTATCGTTTTTCTGAAAAATTTCTTCTGGTGTTGACTGATGCCTTGAATCATTACAAATGTACAGTACGCAGGACAACAGAAATATGTGTAGATCTGGGCAATGTGAGGGAAAGGCAATAATTCAATTTTGCTGAAACCCAGTGCTTACTTAAAACAAGATATTATTGTGACGGAATAACTCCATAATATAAACAACATCACATACATTATAACATCATTTTGGCATGTGTTTTATTCGGAATATTCATATTCATATTTTTTTGCATGATTTTATAATGCTCCAAGACTACACTGTCTTGCAATGTTGTCAAAGTCCAAAAGGTTAACATTTTTCCAGATTCTATATGTACCCTACTTTCAGTCTGAGGAATGAAGTCTAACATCAAAACTATTGATGATACAGAATCTAAAGGCATTTAACCACTTAGTCCAACCCAATCAGTCCATTTATTCCAGGATACTATGGATCAAGAATATTTCTCCCATAAATACTGCTCCCCTAAGATAAAAACATACTTGAAAAGTTCTGATGAGCATAACTTCACCGTGCTATGAAAATGGCCTATGTCAAGTAAAACATTTCTGAGAGAATGTAGGGGAAATGTATTTATAGCAAAGCAAGAGTTAAGATGTATTTTTGCAAACACAAATTGTGGCGGGAAAATACAAGTGTACAAGTTCATTAATTTTTTGTTAACAAGTCAACATGAGCCTTGATCTCATAAACAATAAAGTACCCTTATTAAAAAATTAACTAAATCTGACTTATGCTTATGCTATTCTCATGGAATAGTTACAATTTATTAGGACCATCACTAAGAACTATGTTCAAATCTGAAATCTAGAATAAAAACCGTGAACACAAGATGCTCATATTCAAGGTAGATTTTAACCATTTACCCCCTAAGCCACCTGCCCAAGACGAATTCCCAGTCCCTAAGAGAAGGGAGATAACTCTAAAAAAAAAAAATATGACTTTAAAAAAAAATTAATTTAAAAAAATCTAATCCGGCACAGGTTGCACCCATTCACTGTCTCATTCATGTTTCCACCATAAAGCTTCACGATAGAGGTGTAAAGCATCCTCCATCACCTCAAAAAAAGCCAAAAAATCTATGACAACTTCAAAAAATCACAGAGAAGCAACCAATCGCCCGATTTTCTCCAAACAAACACTGGAAGGAAGTTTGGTTTCTGCAGCTTCCGATTCCACAATTTTTATTTCCGTTTGGCGACATTCAGAACGTGCAATGCCGTCCGTAACGAAACAAATCTAAAACGGCGACCCGCGGCGACTGTAGGGGTTTACCGATAACGGCGACCCGCGGCGACTGTAGGGGGTAAATGGTTAATGTGACAGAACTTTGCCAATCTCTTGTTCTCACTTACAGTATTCTGCTGGCAGTGTTGGATCTCTCCACTCATAAACAGCTCTCCGAACACTGGGATTATGAAACCACAGCTGTAAGAATGTGTTCACATAGCAGGTGGCACCCAGATTTTTTAGACCAACAAAACTGCCCTGTAAATAAATTTGGGACAATATCATGTAGATTATCGACAGCCTCAACTTCACGCTGAAATTTTAAGTTCCATCAGAGGTCCAAATTGTTCACAAGGTGCTGGCTACAAGTTTCAATGAATGACCTTGCAACCTATCTGATAAATGTCACAGTGATAAATAAACAGCCTGTCAGCATTATCACACAGCATCAAGCAGAGTGCCCAAATGGTCTATGTATTGGAGTCAGGTTATATGAGTCATGAGGCTGTAGTTTTGTCTCCTGCAAAGGTAAATTAGTCTATCTGACTGTAAAATGGGTATCTGGCTATAGTAAATCAGAGCTAAATTGTCAGATACTTGTGAACAGCACCTGTTAAGAAAGTTTTTGAGTGATCTGACCTTCTGGGGTAATAATAATAATAATAATGTGAAGTCACATACGTAGTATTACCTGGACCAATTTTGCATTCATTATTTTTGTTTAGTAATATTGTGGTTACAAAACACATCTGGTTCATGTCACATTTATCTGATCAGAGATTTGGTACTTATTTTTCCCTGAAACTTTCTCTCATGTGTAAACTTAACATGCACATTGCATCTCTTCTGCCTGATTGATTATTCATATTTAATAAAGATATTTCTTTAATCAGAGTAAAGACAAATAAGTACCTGTGATCTCCGTTGTGCCTCTGGATTGAAGTTTTGCCACTTTGTTTCATCAACTGTTCCTTGCCATTTCTTCTCCCCAAGACTGTGCAGGCAAAATGGGTTTCCTTTACAGTTCCGCCTGAGTTGGAAAAAAAAAAGCTGTAACTCCTTACAGTCACTGCAACTAAAGCATAATTTTTCTATCAGAGATCCATCTATCGCTATCTCATCTCTTAATAGAACTTTTTAGGAAAAGGATGAACTGGATGATCTGCATAACTTGGGAAGCAAATGTCTCCTTCGATACCAGTCATGTTTACTAAAGATTAATTAAGAATTCCCATGATGTTAGACAGGTATCAGTTCTCAGTATAGCAAATTAACCGTTGACATGAAAGATTTCAAACAAAATCATATGAAAGCCCTTATCTATGACAACCTGTAATCTTGTTTACAATAGTGATAAGAAAATATATATCTTTTCTTTAGCCATAAGTTAAAATAGGACATATTAGCTGGCATAGCATACTTGCATGTTCCTCGTTCACAAGCTGTAAGGTTCAGGCGGTATGCCACCCTTACATGCTCATCTGTCACTTTGGTGTGGTCAACATGATCTGCCCACTGCCAGGCAACTTTATCTAGATGAACCTTCTGCTTTGGTGGCATACTGTGTCCTCTGTTGACAGCAAGAACATCTTTTACATATATGCATTTTAGCAAAAAGGGAAGCAAGGTCTGACCGTTCAGCAAACGTTTATTTCCTGAGTTGCAAGTCTTAATTCCACTATGACCTACAAATGAATGTTGCCAAATTACGTTACATTCATCTTTTGCATCAGGGTGCCCACATTCGTTGTTAAAATGTACACTTTTAAATGTACAAATATATAGACCTATATCAAAAATATGTGACTCACAGCTGGGTTAGAATTAGACTAGATCTAGTGTTGAACTGCTTCATTAATCCAATAGACTAGACTAGATCTAGATTGATGTTCTGAAATCTGATCATACTGGATTGGGGAGACCAAGAAGAACCTGCAAGCAACTTTCACAATTATTTTGAGACCAATCTTCAGATTCAGAAGCTTGTTGCTGTCTACATTAACATATTAAACCTTTGAAGGAATATTTATTTACAATTGTCAATTGTCAAGTTTTCCTAGTAATGCTAGACCTAGACCTAGACTAGCCTAGTACAGTAGTCTAGAGGTGTCATCCTGATCAGAACTGAAAGTTGTTTACTTCCAATTCCATCTGAGAAATCATTTTATTGTTTCTTTCTGGCAATCTTTCAAAACTCGTACTGATACTATTCATTTAGTCTAAGACTAATCACAATCGGTCCTCTTCCGAGAGCGTTCCTTCTTTCTGACGAGAATGAGGATGAATACTTTCTTCTTCTGTCTTCTCTTCTTCCTTTCTGGTTCTCTCAGTTTAGCTCATGTCATTTAGACCAACGCGGACTGATCAAACATAAATGCAACAGTCAGTAAAACAGACTTACCTTTTATTTTGAAAACCGATCGACAAAACTGTCAGTCTAAGGTGCTTCCATTGATAACACAGATTCTTTGAGTATTATCTTTCTCAGTCACTGTTCGGTTCGCGCTTGATCGCTCTCTTCCACCGGAAGTAAACGGTTTACTCGACTCTGTTTATCTCCCCTGCGAATCCTCGTAGTAGATCAAATTCGTATGATTAATACTAATTATCGCCATTCACCAACGTCTTTTATTTTAATGCCAATTTAATGAGGATTTCTTCTTCGGCATTTCCCTCCCTCCAAAACTATTTCACAATAGTCTAGACCTAACTTCGCCCTATGACATCATCATGTTTTATCTTTCTTAACAAGTTATTAATTATGCCTCAACCGTACAGGGTAGATGGATGCCTTGCCTCCTATTAAAAGCACATAGCGGATTAACTGTAGGCAGGTAACAGCAAATTTATAAGTATTGTAAGATTTCACAAACTCATATTTCGGTAGCTCCATCCTTATTTGCTGAGGCATTGATCCCAAGGCTAAAGGTTGTGGGTTTGATTCCCCACCACAGTCATGTTGTAAGTGCATTGGGAAAGTATTTCATCCTCATTTTCCTCAGTCCACCCATCTGTGATATAGGTACCTGGCTATAGGCAGTGAAAGATAATGTCAGAATGCTAGTAATCAGCGCCTCCAAATGGCAGCTGCACTGTATACTCCCCAGGGTGTCAAGAAAGTCCTAATGTGATCTGACCTGCTGAGGTAATAATAGTGTGAAGTTGTATGAGAAGGCATTAGCCTGGATACACGACTTACAAACTGCATTATTATTATATTTTGAGTTTGTAACATGTTTGAATCTGTGGGTAAGACTATGGTATGTAGTAGATAAATGATCTGGGCCCACAGAAGTCAGTAAAATGGGGTATGTGGGTTTCTAGCTAGAGTATATGACATTCAAATCGAGCTTGTGGTGTCATGCCATGATTTGATTCCCTATTTCATTATACAGCTTATTGGCAAATACTTTTAAAGGAGGGAAGGAGATGTCAACAGTCCTTATGTTCTTTTGATGCTTATGGTTTAGGAAGGGGATGTGGGTGAAAGGAGTGGGAGGGGATAGTGTCCTCATTGGTTCATGGTGAGAGAGAGAGAAAGAGGGAGGATCCAACATCTTCAAGACAAGTTTACAATGAATAAAACATTGAAAATTCATAAGTCTGTACAATAAATAATTTATTAAAAGGCAATTCAAGCAATCTCTATGTATATGACTGAAATTTGTAAACATATAGATTCCCATACATAGTGCATCCCACCTCCTCATAGTTACTACAGCAAACAAAAAGAATTTGTACAGAATAATAAAAGGTTTTCAATACAGTACTGAAGTTAGTGTTTCATGGGAGGCTGGTGATGCATTAAGTGGCGGGCACTGAATGAATTCAAAAGCAAATGCACTAAAGTTAATCTGGTGTGTTTCGTAAGGGGTGGGGGAAGGTGAGGGTTACGATTTTGGTGGAAAAATATATATTGGGGTAGGGGCAGGGAGTGGTGTGTGTGTGTG
>JAWQUT010000614.1:29990-50375 GCA_033807755.1 Ellobium chinense | reverse complement strand
GGGAGAGAGAGAGTTGGGGTTAGTCTACTGTTTAATCTTAGTTCAGTCGTTATTAGAATTAACACTGCAGATTACACATGAAATAAATGATTGCATTTTGCATACAGCACTGTACTGCACTCTTGTGACCACAGAACACTGGCAAATTTCACAGACAATAAATCAGGATACTACAGCCAAGTATTTGATTCAGGGTTAGGGGCAGGGTTAGGGATAGGATTAAGGAAGAAAAGCAAACTTCAGGCAGACCTAAGACATTATCATTGTCTAGAAACTCTCTGTGTACTTTCTCTTTTTCTAATCCTCTCCTTAATTCTAAACCAAGCTCTAGGCGGGAATGTTCTATAAAACTGCACATGAAAGAAGTCAAACAGTCAGATGTATGTTATGCCATTGTTGGGCAGACGAAGTCTGCTTTCAGTGTAGATTTAGATTCATGTATAAAGGGCAATATCACAGTATTCTCTTGCGTGTCTATGCTGATGGTTAAAAGAGATCGAACTCTGAGTCTGGGATATTTTGTACAGAAAGTTGAGAAGCTAGCAGACCCTCGAACTTACACATGTTCGATGGAGGAAGGGACAGTGTGCAGTGAACAAATGCAACCCTCTGTTGGGAATGACCAAAAAAATTCCTCTTTGCACTCATTAGTTTCATAACATCACAGGTACATGATCTAGCAGTGCTGATGCTACAATACAAGAAGTTGTTGTCGCTGACATGTGTTTGAAATGTTCACACCTATTTCCTTGCTGCCCCCACACACGGCCCAAAAATTTCTCAATTCTCTGCAACATCTCTGTTGTGTTGGGAAGCACAACTGCTCTGCATTTCCCACTGCTGAGCTGCACAATCTCTCTTTGATACCAAAAATTTTGGAGCGCATGGGACATTATAGTGTGTATTTCTGTCATTTTACAGATAAAGACTGACTGCCAAACTGGGTCAAAGTCACTTATTGGCACCTCTGCATAGAGCATAAAGTACCGCATCAATCCAGCTGGTTTATTCACTTTTAACTTTTATAGTTTCTGAGAACTAGCAGTCATTTGTGGCAATGGTTAACTGATAAAGTGTGGTGCAATGCAAAATATTTTTTATGTCTCCTGTAAAACTGTGATTTTGGCACATGCAGTCTTTTTTTCATGAAATATCAAGTTTGTGCAAGTCTTTACACGATTTTTGCTACCAGGCTTGCGTTGTTATTGAAAATTTGGCAAATTTACAGCTGTTGCTGAATCAATGAGAATAGTCTGAGAACTGCATTGTACAGAATCATATAATGACGTTAAGCCCTGTGTAACACAAGCCTTGTTGGGGTCTTTGGAGGTCTCAGAATAGGACAGCCCAGAAAACCTTCCTATATTCTGTATATACATGATAAGCCCAATACAAACAATGCCAAGATGTTTTGTTTCTTTTTATCTAGGTTAGATATGTTTTTTTCAGGTACTGGAAGTGCTTTGAGTAAGCATTCTGTTGTGGTGGACTGTAAATTCCACAATCAGCAAAAGTCAAAGATATACTTGCATTCTTCTCAAATCGAACCAACTGAAAGCCTAAACAAATATCCATCACATATAAATTATACAGTAAATCCATCATGTCTGATACAAAAGAGACATATTCCATCAATATATAATTCTTGCATGTGGTCATTAACCACACAGGAAAAGCTGAAGAACAGGATGTTTGAAGGCCAGTTGCCGCAAAAAAAAAAAAAATCACCAAGGACAGATCACGTGTAAACCATAAATTTATGTACAAAAATAAGCAACAGCCTGAACAAACTTTAGTTAACAACACACAGATAATGTGCGTTCTTTTTTTTTTTTTTTTGAACAAGAAATAGCCAGTGGAAGCAAGAAAACAGTTGAAGCCAGCTGACATCTATGGTACTTTTAAATAAAGTGACAATAAGAGAAGTGAGATGCCCTATTCAAACACTTCACTTCTACCGTCCCACTGCCCCAAGTCCTACTTTCATTTCAGACAAACAGTATGCCATTTTCCCACATCCAAAGGCAAAGATTCATTGTTGAATTATACACAAGATACCAAGACATGCTGATTCATTCTTCCAAACTACATCTTGAAAGTTGGAGGTTTTCATGCATGTTGGGTGAAAGGAGATTAGAAAACTTTCAATTATTCACACATTCTCCAAATTAAAAAGTGACAGCTATTAGCAAAGAATAGCCTTAGATCCCACACAATATGACTCTTCACTCATAGGAAATCCGGGCATTATTTATTAAACACTTACACTGCAACCATTCAAGAACGATATATACCTGGGAAGCTGGCATGAAATCCTTGTTTTCTTTACTACTATCACATGAGCATCCATTAGGGTGAATGATGTCAATAATAATTTTTAAAGGAAAAATTACAGAGATTTCTATTTAATGAAAATCACAAAGATCAATTTCCCTAGTCCTTTGGGGTCTGTATGGAAGAGAAAACAGCTGCTAGGAATGAATGGTGACTTGTGTAAGTAAATGTTCTGTACTGCATAAAATGTAAAATGTTTATTTGAAGGTGTTTTTTTTGGGGGTTGTTTGAAATTAAGTTATAATAATGTTCTGTTCCGTTAAAAATCATAACATTTGTTTGTAAAAACCACTCTTATGAACTGGGTTTATATTAAATAAACTTGTTAAACTGCTTACACTATTCGACACATTTGTGCTAAGCTGCACAAATTTGTATATATGACACAGGATTTCTCTGATGATGATATCAAAACACATAAACAATATCAATGAAAGTAGGAAAAAAAATCAACATATTCTTGTTTCCAAAATTTATGGACATCGTAGGCTGAAAAGTAATCTCCCTTCTGTCTGTTTTAAACCTCTCTTCTACCTCAAAATATAAATCACCTGCATTATCATATCAATGCAGAAGAAAGTTTCAAAAAATGACAGAACAGCATCCTTTGTCTGCATTTCTTTCAATCAAAGTCACTGGAAAGGCCATGAATATGTGAGATGACGACCTCTCCATACTTCAGAAGACAAAGGAAGGAAATGCAGCAGAACTTCAATATTAATAAATTGTGGGATGACAGAGACACAAATACAAACAGATCAAACTTAAAATTACTGATCAAAGACTGCAAGAGTGGAAATAGTCAAACATGTTTCTCCACCACATACTTAAACAATTTTAGTAAACTAACTGGTGTCAGAGACTATGGTTAACAGCCATTGAGATTATGTAGCCATTGATAACAGTTTCAGATCATGAAAGTTGCTGTTTAACAATCAAGAGATCTCATGTCCAGTAAGTTGTCCTGGCATAAAGGGTTATCTCACTGTCTGAGAAATAATAAAGACTCCATTAATGTGGAAAAACTGGAATTAAGATTCCCAACAAAATCAATAAAAACCGAATAAAATAAGTTTTATTTTCATATACTTCTCCTGACATGTAAACTGCATTTCTGTGTCTTTTTCTCACAAAGATGGAAACTTTATCTGACAAGCAGTGTTGCTTAAATGAAAACTTTATACATCATCTGCAAAAAACAGAATGAAACAACTGTTATCAGAAATGAGATTAAAACCAAAAAAGTTAATTTTCTGAAGATGAATAGCATTGTGATTTAAACAGGTACATGTACATATCGTTATTATCTTGTAAAATGAATGAGATGGGCGATATGAAGCTTTCATTATTTGAAAAGTGAAGCAGTGGGTTGTTGCTGGACAATAATAGAACATTTTTGTTGTGCCCACTCCCCACAGTGTGGGCCCTAGGCGCTTTACAAAGCGAAGATGTACATTGACAGTCATTCTTTAAAACAAACTAATGGACAATACGGAATTCACCCCAATTCACCATAGTCTCACCCACACATAGGGCTGGGCATGACGTATAAATCAAAATACTTACTGAACAAGTGTATTTTCAACTTTGATTTAAATCTATGAAGGCTGTCCAGTGATCTTAATTCCCCAGGGAGGGAATTCCAAATAGATGGAGAAAAAAAAGCAATCTATCCTACATATATGTTATAAACAAACATTCTGGCTTTATAAAACCTCAGCAAGTTTTTCTACATAAAACACTGCACCGAAGCACCCCAACTGTTTTATTCACTAAAATGGATTGCACAGATACTCACAATATCAATCGATCATGAAAACACAAAAATCTGCGCAGAAGTAAGTAATTATGACATAATGCAAACCTCAATGTTATTTTGAAATCTTACAGAAAAGTGTTGCTTAAACTCTTTGAGTACAAATGAATTTCAATAAATCTGAGTTCCTCATTGCATATTACCCCCTGACTTTGGAAGTCACCTGAACGTTTTTCAGGAACAACTGTTTACCTTCCATTTTCCACATACAGGCCAACAGAATTTTACAAATATACTACTCAAGGAACTAAAATTAGATTAATTTACTCACATTTCATTACATAGTAAGGGGACTTTGAAGAGAAGTATGGACTAAAAGTAAAGTGACATTCAAAACAAAATTAAAATTTTGAAAAAAAAATAAATCATTTGTCAGACAAAGTCCGAAGTCTCTCTAAAGCATACCCACAGCAGACTAACTAAGCTCAGCACCACAAATACAGCCAACTTTTTAAATGCACAAGCAAGTTTAGAGGAGGGGGAATGGAGGGGACGATGATCATTGCCCTTACATATAACAGTGCAATATCAAAATAACATAATCATGCTCTAAACTCTAAAAATTTATGTTATGTTACTGCAATATTCTATCACTCAACTACAAAGCTCTCTAAACACATTGTAAACAATGTGCCCATTTCCCACACACAACTGTCTGAGACATAGAATGACATGGTAGTGTCATGAATTTACATGCAGCAGTTAAGACATTCTGTACAGGCTTGCATTACTGCCAAATGTAACATATATCTGTAAAAATATAGATTAAAAATGGAATGAATTTTTAAAAGCTATGACTATATGCACCATAACCATTCATTAAATTTGCTCATATCAACTGGTTACCCAGAAACACTTCAGGGCAACTGGTCCACTAGACTTCCAATGTTACACAAAATATCTGTCAGCATCAAAGCCACAAGGCCAATTACACGGCTTTTATATTCTTTGAAAGGAATGCAGTGTAAATATCCCTACAGGAATGAACCAGGACCACGGCTGGCCTGACTGGTAAGCCAATAAACATTTATTATTGTTTGCTTCTCACTGCAGTGTCATTTTCATGCCTAAAAAATATTTCAACAAATATTTCAACAATCCAGTCACAGCATTTCGTAGACTGGGCTATTTTAGTGCTTGCTACAACCCAGTACATCCATCAAATGTCACAAAGTAAATCACAAATTGCTTGGTTAAATAAACAGCACCGCAACCTGAGATTGGCATTATTTTCTTGCGTTGTCTAATGCAGTCTTTCCTCTCTCCTGAAAAACTCATTCAAATGAGATACGCAAAATGCCTATGATTGTGACGATATGAATGCCTTAGACTGAGCGAAGTCTTCTTAGCATTTGGAATGAATTCTTGGTTTGAAATAATCACTTAATTCAACAGGTATTTCAGATTGTCTTAGCATTATTGATGAAAAGCCATCTCAAATTAATTTAACAACTGTTAATTTGCATCATTGAGAATATAAGTATTATAAGTGTTCTTTGGTCAGTACTGATATTTACAGCATTTGGTGTCACACTCTCACTTTCTAATAAGACTATCATAAATGTATGTGCAAGGATACACTGAACCTTTAACTCTGGTCATCTTAAATGAAAGCTGAACCATCTTCCAGATCATAATAAACAATATGATGCCTTTTCATTCGAATAGAAGAGTATTTCAAGAGTTTGTCAATATGATGCAATGCCTCTGCGTGCCTTAAACAGCCCATGCAAAATCCAAATTCTTACACCCAGAGCATGCCTGGCAGGCATACAGTTATGTCACACAAGTTCTAAGTGCACGGCCAAGCTGTCTAGCCAGTGCTCTGCAGATGGGTGACAATAGGTCAGTACAAAACTTTCACTTCTGCAGTAAGCAAGAGATATGTTAAACAAATCATGCCGAGGCATAAAAAATGCAGGATACTTTATTTGGCTTCCTCAGTCAAAAGTATCTTTTAAATTTGATGATCAGAACCTTAACTGAAAGCTAAATAATAGTTCGTTCCGAGAGGTGCTGGTAGTTCTGAAATTTGAGTGACGTCATCATTTTTCCTACAAGCTTCTGCTACTCAAGAACAACTCTTGAGGCAAGGGCCGGAGTGTCATCACTTGAGCCCTTCTTACTGCATCTTAAAACATAAGCATGTAGTAACAGGATGATGCTGTTTCCGCACAAAATTGGTCTGTTGAGCACGACAGATTTTTCTCAGAGAAAAATAAAGTACCTGGAAACGAAAACTTATTTGTGACATGTCTATCCACCTTTGAACAAAATTACGCCATGCACCTATTACAGCTTACTAAAAATATACTCTTGTTTAAACTTTTCATTATCAATCCAAACTGCCAGGTTTTTGAAAAGATATGAAACTTGCCACAACAAAGAAGTCAAAGCTGTGATATAACAGCTAACTGACTGTCAAATCAACACAAAATGACAAAAGAAAATATCAGATACCCAACAGTTTGTTTATCTGTTTCATAAAACTTTTACTATTTCAAAAAAAATTGTTTTAATGGAATTCTTGTGAGAATCCTACATTAATCCTGTCAATTTCAGTCACTCATTCCTCTCCAGTCTTATGAAGGGAAAAGTTGACACTAAAAACCTAAAGTCAAGAGATTCTGTTCATATTTACAAGGAAACCTCTATCTCACAGCATAACTGAAAACTCTACTCATCTGTATCTCAGGCGTTGAATTAATGATGCAAAATGGTTGAGCAAGTTCATCATCTTTGTGAACTTGGTTCAGTTGGCAGTTCATGAAATGATTACTGAACTCGGTTAACCTTCACAAGATTACTACCTTCTCATTGCACTTGTGTGAAATCAACAGCCAAAAACGCAGATCCAGATCCAAACTCTGTTCAAATCAGTCAACTCAGTTCAGAACTCAAATGAACTAAGCTAAGCACAGTCCTGTGTGCCAATATCATTTTTCTTATAATTACATCGTTTGTTGTTTGTGTTGATGTATAATGTTGTCACCATCAACTTGGTCATTCTGGTATTATTTTATTTAGAAGTTTGGGCGGTTTTAATGATAGTTTTCAAGTTTATGGAGGAGTTCAGAAATTTGATACTGCAACAATTTCATCAGGAATTTGGTCTTTTCGTGACTTTATTCATTTTGGAATATTATAACATATGTCAGTACCAACAATCTTAAAAATCATGTGTTCTTGATGGAGCCATTTGTAAAGACAGCTATAAGACAAAACGATAATCAACTTCTATCAGATCATATACATGAAAATCTATACAAATTGTAACGGAATGGCACGTCAAGGTCAACATCAGTAGAAAGTTATGAAAAATACTTTGCTCCAGTAATTTTTCCATTCACATGAAAGGACCCTTGCGATGATATATCAATAGACTTATGCCTGAATCATTGGAACATCTGCACCCGCTCTGTTGTCAGCGTTATCCGCTTGATGCACATCTACCTCAACATTGTGGCCTTCTCGTTGCATGCCTAGTGCATCATCATCATCATCATCAGCATGATAGTGACCATTTCCATCTTCTTCTCCTCTTTCCCTTGGTGCCGCATCATTAAGATTGGCAAAGTTGTCCATACCTTGGAAGAGATCTGGGCCACCGTTGTCGATGGGATCTCGGCGAGACACAAATGGAATCAACAGGATATGGGAGTAAATGAGAACTCCAATGAGGATGACACACGCACCAGGAACCTTGAAAAGTCCAGACCAGATATTAAAATACCAGTAAGTTGTGATATGTCATACTATGATATATAACATATAACAATATGAGGTTTCTATTTATGTGCTTCCTGTAACCCAGTGCATCCATCAAATGTCACAAACAATGTAAGACCAAAGTCATTGCTTAATAAACAGTACCAAAACTTGACACTGACATTATTTTCTTCCATTGTCTAATACAGTGCTTTTCCTCCCCTCAACAACTCATTCAAACAGAATGGCAAACAGCCTACAACTGTGACATAATGCTTAAAGTGACTGATAAACAAGTGACGTGACTGGAAAACAGAGCTGTGAAATAAATAAAAAATGGACATTGGCTGACCTAACTTAGCTACCTGGCAAGTTTACTTTAGTTTTTCAGAAAGGTCAATTGCACAGCAAAAAAAATGGAATACAGAGCAGGACAAAATACCTAGGAAGTTTGGAAAAATACCAAGAATGAATTCTAAGGAGGGTGGAAAATTTGACTTAAATAGTACCCTGTTGACTAGCTGGTTGAAATCGTAAACCTATCACAGACATGAATACCAATCACTTTGAATGGAAATTTGTTTAAATATTATCTTTCTCCTCTGTTGGTCATTACACTTATCCATACTAACACCTAAACCATAATAAATATACTATATTAAGATATGGCTTAATAACCAATTTCTCTATTTGATAGCTTAAATATAAATATACTAACTATACTTATTTCCTTAAAAGTATCGTGGTCTAAAGAAAATAGAACAATTCTTTGGATAGTGGATTACATAGTACCTTTTTATCAAATGAAGTCATGAAGTCCTTGTATTTAGTTTGAATGAGGCTAAAATGGATAACAATAAATTCACAGCATGATGTGTTCCTGTGGGATTTGTGAATGTGGACTTTTTATGTTAACTCTAGTTGAGCTAAGCACCTGTGTTATACGTAATGTCATCAACATGTGACCTAGTTTTAGCCATCTTATCACTATGCCTTGAAGACTTCTGCTCCTCTATCTATAAAGCAGCATACAAGTTTGACACTAGCATGTCCTGAGTGGCTACCACTGGGCCTAAAAATCTGACACTTGCATTTAAAGGTGTAGAGTATCAGAGAGAATTTATCTGACATTTGCTTTATAAGGGTTAACATCATATTACCTGTGCAATGAAGAAATGTTCCCAGCCAAGTGCCAGACAAATAGCCCAGTACATTGCCCAGACAAAGGTCTCGATCATGATCCTGGGCAAAGCCCCTTGGTCTCGAATGAGGAACATTCCAAGGTAAGTGTACAGAATGTAGAAGATGAGGGAGCCTGAAGAAAAAGGAGATGAAGACTCTTGTTAGAGGCATGGGGAATCCTTTTCAGTGTTTCTGTTTCATGGACTGATCCGAGCTGTGATTAAGACTGAAGGACTCACTGTGAGACTGCACCAAGCAAACTACGGTCTTCACCAACTTGGGATCAGTCCATCAGATAGAAATGCTGAGGATTGTGTTTGTTATTTGGTAATGTAATTACAGGGAAAACACTATTTATTATGATAGATTTATATTCTGTCATCAGCACCTCATAACTTTTGACACTCACAACCAGTTCAGCCGCCCATGAATACTGTGGCGCCCGGTGACTCTTTCAGTGTAAACAGTGTGTATATTCAGCTCCGCAAAACACCATTCCTTCGTTTATGTACTTCACTGCGGCATCTAGTTACAAATGACTGCCTGTTGGTGCATATTGCCCGGATTGGAAGGCAAATCGATAAGATTTGAAAACGGATCTAGATTGTAATTTCGTTCTGAAATGAATTTGAGATTGGATCCTTATTCCAATTCCACAATAAAAAATGGAGTTGAATCCAGTTCCGTTCTGGCAAAACTGGAATTAATTCCGGAACTGTCCGATCTGGATTCCGATCCTGCACAAACCCGCTCGTGAGTATTTTTGAACTAATGAGAAATAATGTATAGGTAATTACTCTTCATTTACTCTAGGTGAAATTCAGATCTCAAGCTCAATTACAGAATTAAACCTGAATGATTATTAGGATATGTATTTCTGAACACACAGTAAATTTTTCAACAAAAGTGTAATTACTGAGTTTGAGGAAACAACACTTCAGTTATATGGGTGTCATATGTTATCCTATGTTATCCTATTACATATACACAAAAGCTTCTATAGTGTTTGGCTATGCAATATGTGGTCTCATAAATTTCTCTGTCATATTTTTTCAACAAACTTGCAGATACTGCATTTCAGGAAAACACTCTTCAAGTACCTGATTCATATGTTACCCTCTTACACATACATGCTTCTCGAGTGCTGCCTATGCATTATGTGGCCTAATGGATTTCTATTTCCTTTTTCTTCAGAAGGTCTTCCAGTATGCTTAAGTGTTTAAAAACTAGTAGACTGTCATGATATTTAAGAAATTTTTTGTCTGCATTAAAAGAAAAAAATTCAAGCAACAGAATGAAGGGGGAGAGTGAGCATAAACGATGGAAAGAAAAGAAAGAAAGAATGCAAGAGTAAGAGTAAACAAAGAATGAGGACTATGAGAGTGACTATGAGGCATAGCGTTGTCCCTTCCTTTTTCATACAAACCTCCAACAGCCACTTTCACCTCCCAAGAGTTGTACCACTGGAGAGCTGCATCCGCAACATCCTCCAGTCTCGCATTGGGCAGCATGCTGTACTGAACAGCATCCACAAAGTTGAAGACGATGAGAAAGATGAAGGCAAAGAAAAACCCATAGACAGCTGAAAGATAAGAGAAATAGATAAACTGTTAATACTGTTAAAATAACATATGCATTGCCATGGTTCACGGAAAAAAGTACACTTATCGTTAAGGTATAATTAACACCAAGACACATCTGAACAATGAAATGATAGAACAATAATGAATTCCTACATGTGAAATTCATACCAATAACCAAGTCCTTCCACTTTATTATTTATACATATAATAATAAACTGCATTTTTGTAAGCTTCACTGATTTAAAAATACAAGCTTTAAGTGCTTTACATTAATCCAGAAACAGATGTAGACATATTACCCTATTACATTTGGACTCACTTGAAAGACTTTACAATTTCCTATATTACCCAAACCCATGTTGTAACTGATGACAGAACTGCAGTTCATGTATAGAGTTCAAATGCTTACCCCTTGTGGCATAGGATTTCATTGCACTATACCCTAGGCGAAATGTGAAAGTAGATTAAGTAAGCTAAACTATCATGCCATGTCCAACCTAAGGAAGTGAATGATGGTCTAACTTGGTTGATATCAAAGTTGTTAGTGACAATGAATGTAATGAGGCAACTACACTGATGTGGCTGAATGTTCACGCCACTCATGAGGAACAGCTTTACATGGGAGTTCAGGACTGAAAATTCTGTGAGGAAATAAATGAGAAGAAAACCTGTTTATCCTCATTTCTTATCTTCCATACTCATTTCTTTTGTGTGAAATTTGACATTCTACATCAAAATGGATGAAATGTATACTCAGCAGTCAACTTGTCTTGAGAGAAATTTCATATATAACAGAAGTAGGGGTGACAATTACGTAAAAACATACATATATATATGTGTAAGAATGTGTGTGTATGAATGTATGTGCATGTGCATGGTGGCAGTGTGGTGGTGGGTGGGTTGGTGGACGTAGGTGTGGGTGTGTGGGTGGGTGTATGTGAGAGTGTGTGTCTATATTTGTCAAGGCATATGATCATGGGTGTATATAGATATATATAAATTTGTTTCATGCGCATTGTGTGATAAGTTTACTGCATAATTACGCAGTGCCATCGAGCACTTTTGCAGTGAAATTTCTTGCTATACAAGTTCATCGTTACACTACATTACATGTATAGAGTTCAAAATGTCCAACTGACCTTCCCAGCCAAGAAAGACCATGGGATGGATGGAGTGCTTGCGAATGAATTTCTCCTCATAGATAATCTTAGTGGCAAACATGATCTGGGCCATCACAATGAGGAGGTCACCTGAAATCAGCAGTGGAACAACTCACTCTCACTATCATAGAGTTGTGTCTCAAAACAATATTATCCAAAATCCAACTTGTAACACACTCACAATGTCCTCAACAAGAGCTACAATTTATAAAGCAATTACAGCATCTCAGCATTATCCACAACTCATGGTTTGCAACACAACTACAGCCCACTCAACACTCCCCATGACGCAACTTGTAATGAAACCATAGAACATTCAACATTATCCACAACTCAACATTGAAATACATCCACAGCCTACTCAACATTATCCACAACTTGATTTTAAAATACACCCATTTACACTCAACATACTCCATAATTATCCACAACCCAACTTGTAAAACAATCACAACCTACTTAACATTATAAAGCCGCAACTCAAAATCATAGCTACTTCATATCCAGCACTCAGAGCAAATTATTTTTCACTTCTGCCTCTCTCCCAGCCCCATCCCCCCATTCAAAAAAAACANAAAAAAAAAAAAATCACAAATAGATGCTTGCAAGGAGTACGGTAAGTACAGGGATAAGAATTATGGAAGAAAAGGTCACGATGAGGTGGCATGGTTATGTGTTGATCCTTTCATTGTTCCAAGCAAATGGCAGGACAGTAGTTGCCGACACAAACATTATGCATTTGCTTTTCATGTTATCACACTTGTCTCATCTCTTCGTCTGATTATCTCAGCACTTGTTTTCTAACCATCCTTTCCATACCTTTCCTTATCTGAGCATCTACTTCAACTATAGCACTGTCCCAATGTTGCTGTAGTCTGATATTGTTTAACATCATTTGCAATACACTCCACACTAGCAAACACTAAGATTAATAATGGCAAACTACACTACACTCTACCTGCTGCAATGCCGTACTTCTCGTAGCCGCCTGAGGGAGTATGTATGTAGTCAGAGATACCTGAGACACCAAAACCAAGGGTGGCCACCACCACACCAAACCACACATAGCAGGCCAGCTGTTGGGCCAGGAAGGCCATGGACAACAAGGCCGTAAAAAATGTTACTGTGCCTGTTAAATATAAAACATACAAAAACAAATGAGGATTATAAGTCTTGTATCCAGGCCGATGCCCATTCATGAGACTTTACATTTTTATCATCTCAGCAGGCCACACAGGTTTTCAACTACCTGAAGAACATACAGTGCCACTGCCATTCAGTTACAGGCGCTGATCACCAGTATTCTGACATCTTTCACTGCTTATAGCCAGTTACCAATTACAGACAGGTCAGGTGAGGAAAATATGAATGACATGTTTTTCCATGGCACTTACATGAATATGGCAAGAACTGATCCCATGACCCCTAGATCCTGAGTCCGATGCCACCACCATTTGACCAAGCTGTTCCACATGATGATAACACATCATGCAATGTTAAGTGGTTGCATCGACAAGGGCAGTGATTTGGGAAGGGGAGAGTAAAGGAAGGGCAAATACTGTTTTGTGTGTGCAAGTCTAAAACCTGGTTGTATTTATCAAGTTTTCATATCACAGTTCAAAGAACTCTGTTGCCCTTACAACAGACTGCCCACGGTCACATTACTGACAACATCTAAGAGTCATTCAAGCCTGGCAAGAATGGTTCATGTTGATAAATGTGGTCATGCACCACTTACCAGGGTGTACAGTTCTGATATGTCAACAAAGACAATATCTATTATAAACAAAAATTGATCTCACCCTGTTTTTGAAGAAGCAGAGCTCGGCTATTTCTGCCCAGAATTGTGTGTAATTTTGTTAGCAAGTTTCTTTTATTCTAAAATGGATTCTTTAAAGGTTTTGTTACTCCAGCTGACCTCTAGATATTTTTTTGAAATTGGTTTGTGTCATAGAGACAGCACTGGAAAACTCTCCCACTGACATGTTCAATTTTATTGTTTTAAATTGAGGCTCGTTAGGCAGGCATGTCACCTGCTGTCAAGATAAATCTGTGAAGTTTGCAGACAAAGGTTATCAAGTTGGCATTATGAGACTGCCTTATTTCTGCCTCTCAGGCATTTTGAGTGACTGGATCACTGTTTACAAGTAACATTTCAAAGACCATATTTTCTCATGGGCATGTCCAAATGCAGAATGTGTGGATGGACACACAAGTTAGCGTGTTTAGCATGTTACATGGTATAATGTTGTTTATGCATGATGACTGCCTACTAATACCACTGTGATATTTCTTTCACTACCTATTATTGCAACCTTTCCTACCAGTTCATTGAATGGCTAGTTTGAGAAAAAAAAATTTGAACTGATAGCATGGTGCCAATATTATCAATTTTTAAACAACTGCATCTTAAGATCAACAACTGTATTTGTTTTCTTTAGTAGTGTGGCTGACTGGATTCTTTTATTATGTGAGTTATCCAGTCTGTCTCACCATCATGCCTGATGACTGATTCATTTCCTGGATTGTTCTAAACAGAACCAATTTTTCTATCATGTATATAAACCACAGTCTGTCTCACCTTTAAGCATGATGAAACTTGAACCGTAGGTCAGCTTGAGGCCAAAGCAGAGCAGCAAGATATGTGCCTGTGAGAAAAATGCTGGTGGGAAGTATATAAGGAATGACGGAGTCCTGTTCTTACGTCTCGGTTTATTGTTAAGCAGTGGTTCTTGCTCTCCTCTATCAGCATCAGCATCAGCATCAGCATCAGCATCATTAATGACATTGCCATCTTGGGCATCGAGAACAATAGCACCCTGATTCTCATCATCACCAACAATGGCAGCAGCAGCCTGGTGGCCGTTTCCGTCAAGAGGGTTGTCATCAAGCAAATTGCCACGTCTCTGAGGCTGTCTCAAACGTGCATTTGCTGTGGGACAGACACAACAGGAAGATTTCATTTATGAACTAATATAAGGTAACTAACAGGGTAGGACTTAAGGATGATTTCAGGATTCAAAGATGGGGAATCATTGTTAATGATTTTGTTTGATGAATTGATCCCAGCCGAGGTTTAGACAGAAGCACTCGTTGCGAGGCTCCATTCAATCTTATTTCTAGAATGTATACAGTTTTGTAGAGGTTGCATCAGACCAGGTTACCTTTGAAGGCCTCTGTGTGATCAATCTGGTGCCTACTCAACTGACCAGTTGGATCAAGACAGAGGGAATTAACCCATTTTTTGGTTAAATTCACTTACCTTTTTTCTTGCTAACCTTCCATTGAAGATGTTATACAATAATTTGTCCACATTATCTAAACAATGCCAAAACTGACCTCAAACGAATGAGAACTGACGATCAAAATTGACCACAAAATTTTTTGCATATTTCTCTGGCCCTTATATTAGAGTTAACCCTTCTTGTCAGTGCACACTGGCAAATTGCACTCATTGAAAGGGTTTAATTCCTCCTACACCCTCTGTGTCACACCAACCTCTGGGCTCCACCTCTCCATGCCTGAAGCGTCCCATGCCACATGTGTTGCTCTCAATGGCCTTCCAAAGTGGCAAGAGGATTAGCTGAAGCAACTGGCTTAAAAACCACTGTAGAAATAAAAAAAACAATGATATTAAACTACTGTAATAAAGATGTGTGGTCATGTTCATGTAACATCTATTCATGTCACAAGGCCATAATTAGAGTGTTTCAGAAACAGAAAACAAAGTATGCCAGTTCAAGAAGGGAAGGAATCAGAGACAGGAAGGGGGCTGAACGGTCAGGGGGCCCCCAAAGAAAGGAAAAGAAATACAGAATAAAGAGAAAACTAGTTAAACGTTGATACATGATGGTGCCAGGCCCTAAAGCAATGTTTTGTAGGAGAGCACTGAGTGATGTAGTTATGACCCCAAGGGGAACATTCCAATGATTTTATATGGATGATACATATGGGAAAATATCAGCACTACTAATTAGCTGTATGGTAATTTTCATAATCTGCATCAGTGCATCAAGGATGCAGATTAGTACATACCAATAGGAACATGTGATCAAAGAAGTGTGGCGTAGAGGTGGGTGTTCCTTCCACTTTGATCTTGTTTTGCCATCTGAAGAGAAAAACAGTAGTGGAATATTAAAATTAACATCAGAAGTGCCCACCTAGACACTGTACAAATGAAAATTAGTGTGAAACATTACTACATCATCATTCATCCATGTTTTTCATATCCAGTAATTATTTTTGGGTTGTTTGAAACTTCCTGAAGAGAGCAACCACTCTACATAACTTGACAACTACCAATTAACTTACCAACCAATCTGGATGCAGTATGCCCGAGGAACCATCTTCTCTATTATTGTACTATCAGTATCAGCAGAAGTGAAAACAGTTATGCCCTTCATGTTACATATATGGCACCCTACAGTCCAGACACCAGTAGTATTGTTGGAACAATAAATATCAAGGGGTCCATATGCCTTATTTCCCAATCAAACCATAGTACTGTAAAAAAAAGCAGTGCTATAAAATCACTGGCTTTTCTGTCAAATTTTCTTATATTACTGATCATGCTAGCATTCTTATATCCAGTATTCTGTGGAATGTAGCAGAATGATAACAGTGTTGAACTCTAGATCAAAAGGTTGTGTTGTTGCCATGTTGTAAAAGCCTTGGGAAAAAGTTTATTTCATAATTTCCCTCACTTCACTCATACTCATCTGTAAAATGCTGACCTGTAAAATGGGTACCGGACCTGTAAAATGGATACCTGGCTATGTGCAATCAATAATTTTGTCTGCATGTTAATATATTCAGCATCTGTAAAAACATACTGGTTACCTAACTTTAAAATTAACTTTGAGTATTAACATCCCTTCTTTTGCTCCAGGCTATAAATATTTCTAACATCTGGAACGCAGGTCAAATACAGTGGGGCCTTGATAAAATGTAAACCTTTGATGCTGGAAAAAATAAACTGAGGTGTCTTCATTACCAAAGTCCATTTAGATAAATAAAATGATAGACTAATAATAATGAATCTCTGTATATGAAATTCATAGTTAATTACAATGTAGACTATACACCATGAATACTTATACCAAAATCCAGTGCATTTATTGAGCTGATATTATCTAACAAGTAACCTGTATGTATCACTATTTGTACCATGTACATATCGTCGCCTTCCAGTACTTCCACACGAAAGGGCGTATCCCGATTTTTGACGGTTTTGAGTTATCACCACCAGTACGTAGTGCTATCTCACTCTCAGAACTATGTTCACATGAAACGGCATATCCCTAGCTCAAATTAACAAAGATATAGCATAAAATTCCTAAGGGCTTAAGCTAGCTATCAATATGATCGAATCAGACATAAATCACTCTCCTTCAAAACGTGAAAAACAGGGATACGCCCTTTCGTGTGGAAGGCGACGATAATATGTATGAGTTGATGGGGACCAATATACAGCAGTTTGGAATGCATCTGTCTAGCAACTAGACTATACATGGCCATTGAAGATGCAGACTGAGATGGCCGTTTAACTGGATGGGAATAGGGTCGATAGTAAAATGGTGGTTAACCAATGACTAAATGAATTGTACTGATGTAAGGAGTGTCCTGTCCTCAAACAACTCAAAGTCAAAGATAGCGGCCGAAGTAATCTTACCTGTCACACATTGCTTTAATCAATCCCACAAAAACAAAGACGATGCCCAAAATTATGGCGTTTATACTTGGAGCCGGCATGATGACTCTCGAAGTTGATGAGGATGGAATAACTGACTGATGATCACAAGGTTTCCTTCTTCTAGATCTAGACTAGGTAGCTCGTTGGTGCTTGTTGGAAAGTTTCCTAAACTAAGAATAGAACTTTCTTCCTAGTAGGGATTAGCGATTCCACAGATTTGGGAATAGATTCAATTCCGAGTACTTTGACATTCGGAATCGGAAGACTCGAGAACGATTCCGAGTACATGTACTTCCCAGATTTTGAGGGTTACATAATAAAGTTATGTCAGATTTAGGATGTCATTATCACCAACCTCATCATCTCACAGCTACCAACACTATTTACTTAAAATTAGAAGTAATTTGCTGCGGGGATGATCGAGGCCATATTTTGTTTTAAACATAGATGCCTCAAGAGTGGTTGCTTGACTGAGGCATCTCTTTATCTTTCAAAACATCTGAGTGTTGATCTGCAGTGAGCAAGTCTGATTCCGCAAAAGCTGCAGATCGATTTTGATGTATCGCTAGCATCCTTAGCAATATAGTTCCATTCATCACTTGATCTCCTTTTGGACACAATAAAAGCTGCGTTACTCTTCCGTCAAACAATCAGGCAAAACGTAAAGTCAAAAGTAAAAATGTGAGATTTGAGTCGCAGCCACTCGGAACTGCGCCCAGGATTGCCAAATAAGCTCAGCGTGGAGAGCTGAAGAATGACTTTAGCATAGTAAGTAAACTTTGCTTTGTGCACACCTTTTACCGAATTACTCAAAAACCTGCCATTAGATGTTTCTAAAATTTTGCATCAGCCCCTGTATGGGTCTGGACGTTATGAAAATTTGATTTCAATGATCAGCATTTGGTAATTTAGAAATTTCCTTATCATTTATTAGTAAAATATTCTCGATAATCTATCACGTCCTACATTACAAAGTATCATATGTTTACCGTAATAGAACACATCATTTCCATGTTCCGTTCAAAACTTCGTGTACACTTTTTCCTTTTACTGTATATATTTTTTTAAAATCATTACAATGGCCTGTGCATGTAAAAACCTTCGTATGTACTCATGAGCACGGGGGAGCACCAGTATTGAAAGCATTAATGTGTGACGCTCACACTGTTTCTCATTTAGGCGTACATTAGTCATCGGCGTCTCTGCTGTTCTGTCTGCACATTGGTAGATCTAAATATATATGTCTTTGAAGGTAAAATTTTTAACATTGCAACGGATCACCCTACATTTGTACAGTAGGGGAAGGTTGGGATACATGGGACGCGGGATACATGGGACAATTGCAAAATCTCAGAAACAATGAGACATAGGTGTGCCATACTTGCATGAACCTACAGTCCACGTGACCAAACAACCCGCCATTTCATTCCCAGCCTCCACTTTCGCTTTCGGTTCGAGCTGTGCCGATGGGAAAATTTGACATCGTTTTCTTTGCTTTTTTGATGTGCTGATTTCGTCATCTGGTGGCTTCCAGTTCCAGAGAAATATCAATAGACATAATTGTCCGTTATTGTTATCATTTCAACATTCATGTCATGTTTTCATTTCTATCATGTTTAAATCGTAGAACCCAGAGTCCCTTGTTGAGTGTCATCCGGTAGGGGTTGGGATAGATGGGACAAAAAAAGTCTTGTTGTTGGGATGCATGGGACAGGTGTCACATGTATCCCAACACAGTGTCCCATGTATCCCAACAAGAAAAATACACATATCTTCGTTGTTTCTCATATTTGTGGCCAGTGTGGAACTTCTTCACCAACATTGTCTCATATTTTCTCCAGATTATGCCCCAATACTACCAGCGAAAGATAGAAAGAGGGCAGTTATCGCATGAACTTATGTTAGAAGCAGTTCCAAAGGTAGTCAATGGACAATCGCGTCGGGTGTTTTTTTTATGACTAATATAGTACGTGCTTGGCCTTGTGTGCAATCCATTAAGATCCTAATTAAAAGTTGTGTCTGTTATGTACATGTCTTGTCAGCTGATTTTTAGATATTGACAAATTTTATTACTTGTCCCATGTATCCTTTTGGTTTGTCCCATCCATCCCTCACCTGTCCCATCCATCCCACCTTTTGGTGATGATCAAAACAGTCGCAGTATATAAAAACTCTGAGGCTTTGGCCGACGTCAGTATTCCAAAAGTAGTCTAGATGGACTCCCTTTTTGCACACATCAAAAGTTTGTACACATCTATAATAGATTGTTAGAAAAATCAATTTGAATAAAACATCCAATTTCTTGTCCCATGTATCCCAACCTTCCCCTACTACTTTTGTAAAGAGGCTAGGCGTGGTCACCTGTATCACAAGATTTCGAACCTCGCACTGCAAGTCCAACATGCGCTGGGCATTTCAAGACGTTTTCGTCGTTGGGCAAATGATGAAAAAGAACCATACGTGAAAATAACAAGCAAGAAAGAAAAGTTAGATTCTTTTGACAGAGGTGTTGTCCGTCGTGTTGTTGTTGGTTTTTTTCAAAAGAAAAAACTCTTTACCATGAGGAAACTGAAAGCTAGATTAAGGTGGGGTGCGCCTTCTGAAAAGGGGGTCTAGGGGTTAAAATATCAAAATTGGGTTTTTGGTATTTTTAGACACTTTGACCTCTTCTGCTATGAGAAAAATAACCTTTGAGGCCAGAAACATCTGTTTTATGCCCTGAAAGGGCACCTCTAGGTAGTCATCTTAGCCTTGTATAAACGCGCTATCAAAACTTCAAATGCGTTTTTCTCAAAATGTTGTTTTTCTCCACTTTTTTCCCTAAGGCTTTTTTATTTCTAAACCGACTGACTTCAAATTTGGAATATGTCTATCCCATAGAATGTGTTTCAATAAAATGCATCCTTTTTT
>JAWQUT010000614.1:25632-29916 GCA_033807755.1 Ellobium chinense | reverse complement strand
GAAAAACGACAAGAAGGATATGATATCGTTTACTTGGACGAGACCTGGGTAAATTCTCACCATACATCTGACAAAGAGTGGATGTCAGTGGATGGATCAGTAAGAAGAGAAGTACCAAGCAGCAAAGGTCAAAGGCTCATCATTGCTCATGCAGGGAGCAGAGAGGTTAGTTTCATTCCAAACGCTGAACTTGTGTTCGAAGCCAAATCCACTGATAACTGTGACTATCATTCTGAAATGAATGGTGACCTGTTTCAGGAATGGATGGAGACCAAACTACTGCCTAGTTTAGACAGGCCATCATGTAGAGTTATGGACAACGCATCCTATCATAATGTCGTTTCTTCAGCTGACAAAATCCCCGCATCCTTCAGTACGAAGAAAACCATTATAGACTGGCTCAGAAAAGAAAATATACCTATCCAGGAAATTAGTTTGAAGCCTGAATTACTTTCTCTAGTAAAGAGACAAAACAAGGTAAAACTTTACAAAATTGATAAAATGAGAAATGGGACATGTGTGTCTGCGGTTACCATTTAAATCCAATTGAGTGAGTGTGGGCAAAAGTAAAGGGCACCATTGCAAGTGAAAATGTAACATTCAAAATGAAAGAGACAGAAGCTTTGACGCTGTCGGCGTTATCTGAAATAGACAGAGTATATTTATTTTATTCAGCCATCAATTGTCGTAACCATGGTATTCCTGAAGAGGAAAGAAGAAAGTTAACAAGACACTGTGAGTCACCACTGCACGTAAAAGTGAGGGTACTAATACATAATTGCATTATTTTCACCCTTTTGTTTGTGAGTATGTTAGTCTTGTCACGTTAGATTTGATCATTTTGATATCTCCATTTTAGTAGATCACAGATTCGCCCCTGGTCGATTTTTCACCCTCTGAAGTCTAATTTTTGTACTGTAAATCTCCTTATTGATAAAAATAACCCAGAAGATCCAATTTATATAGATTGAAGAAGGGAATTTAGATACCCATTATTATTCTGTTGATAAAAAATAATATCTGTAACGTCCATAAGAAAGTATAAGTTGATCCAAATATTCAGAGAAATCTAACAGCGGGTTTTTGAGTAATTCGATGAATAACTTGCACAAAGCAACGTTTACGGACTATAGTTTTTTTTTGTTGTAAAATTGTTCTCAAGAACATGGAATCACTCTATTAAAACTATAAATTTTATTGTGAGAATACTACATCGAAGTCAATATCCGACCATTAATAAGATTTATGAGTAATATTGCTAGTGAATTGAGGTCTATTTATAGAAGTACTCAGAATCGACTCGATTCCAGTATGTGGAATCGAGTCTCATCGATTCCTGTCCTGGAATTGAGAATGGAGTACTGGAATCGGAATCGGAACCATACCTACTTCCTAGTAAAACTTTAGGCGTATCATCCATTCATTGCAAAATAGAAAAGTTGTGTTTTCATTCTCAACCAGAATGGTTTTGGTATAGATACCATAGCATATATAATTATGCTAGTCATAGCAGCACTAGTCTATGTCCCCGCAGATTCTCGGTTTTATGGTGACGGCACACAATAACTAAACTTCGGCTTTCTCTAATTAACAACGGCACCGATTTAGTCGAAATATCGATATAGTCTATGACTTGTCTATGACTAAAGAAGAGTCCCAAGGAGGAAAATGATACTTGCCAGATAAGGCGCGAAGTAAGTCAAATAAATAAAACTTAATAACTTTGGTTTCCTTCAAGCTGACAGTAAGATCCAATTGTGAAACATCCCCTATGGACTGGCAAACAATATTAATTCAACATGACCTACAACAATTTTAAGTAGATCTAGTCTGGACAATTTATTCCCCCAAAGATAAAGTATGAAACACATTGTCCCTAGCTCCAGGCCAAGTCCAAAAGTTTTATGATACTGTATATTTTTTGTGGCCATTTTAACATCGGCTCGTTGGTCTAGGGGTATGATTCTCGCTTAGGGTGCGAGAGGTCCCGGGTTCAAATCCCGGACGAGCCCAATTTTTTTTCTTTCTTGAATTTGTGTATCTGTGCCTCTGCGGTGCAGACCAGTCTTATGCAGAAAGTGATACAATTGATTTCAACTGTTATTTGTAAAACTTGTGCAAACATCAGCAATTCTTGACCACCGTTATAGTGATTTGATACCGCCATAAAAAGATTTTTTAAATGAGAGTGTGGAACATCGACCGGGGTGTAATTTTCTATTCTGAAATTCGATACGACCCCTTTGGTAATCTGGCAATTCACCATTTGAATGCATTACTATTGTTCACTGTGATTCATTTTCAAATGTTAGGAGCTGTAAGGCACTACCAAGGCCAGTTAAACTAGTGAGGGGTTTTTAGCATCAGGAATTTATTTAGAGTCCTACATTACAATCGAGAGAGAGAGAGAGAGAGAGAGAGAGAGAGAGAGAGGAGAGAGAGAGAGAGAGAGAGAGAGAGAGAGAGAGAGAGGGGTGAGAGAATGAATACCAATTTTCCTACAGAAATTTTGCAAACCATTTATATGGTACTACCGGTACTGATATTTGGGAGGGGGACACTCGTCTTCTGTAGTGCAGTCAGAAATCTGGTCAAAGAAATGTCGGTGAACAAGACATCGGGCCCAAGATACCCCATTTCACTAGACAGTTTGCAACCGTTTAGTGCCGGGCTCTTGAAAATATCATGGATTCCACAAGCTGCTTTTGCTAATAGGTTACAGGCTTGTAATTCTATTTTCAATATTACGTCCCATACTTAGGGGTTATATTTGATTTCCCCTTTTCCCTCTTTTGGCATGCCTTGCTTCCAGTGATAAAGGCTCCGGGGTGGGGGGNGGGGGGGGGCAAACTTTGATTTCATGGGAATTGTGTCCATTTTACCTTATTTTGCCAGGCACTATTTAGTCCTGGGCTGGAACTGTTAGGTCAAGGGTGTGCTTAGGCGGAAGAGGGGGGATTTGGCGTTGACCAGTGAAAAAGGTAGGGTCTGTTCACAGATAGTCTAGCAACCAAGCTCAAAATTTTAATGGATTTGCTAATTTACTAGGGTTGGGTAAGTCTTAACCCGTGCGATGATGACCGGGGCTTATACGACCCGGGGGCATCTTCAAATAGGTGTCATTCTATTAAAAATCGCTTCTTGGACCTGAAATTTTGTGACTTCTCCTAAAAATCATTTCCCTCATTAGCTACCAAAAAAAAAAAAATCAATCAGTTCCACCTATGAGTTAATGAATGACCACCAATAATATGATCACAATACCCGTTTACTGGTGGTTGGACATATATTTAGAGCCAATGGTGATCGGGTCTTATGCGATCCGAAAACTTTTAAGAGACAGAGTAAACGACTTATGGTGTAGACTAGATACCGATGGTACCAGTCACCCTTTATTTGTATACCCTCCTATCCCTTCCTTTTGACCTGACTCTTGTAATCACAAATTCTTGTAGTCTGAGGGCCATAGCCTCCTCGACTGATATGTCTGTGGATAACAGGCGATATTTCAGTGACTTTACTATATCTGCCTTATCCGTCGGTAATGTCCCCACCATAGGGGTCTCAGTAGCCAGTCTTTCATAGTGATGGTGCTAGTGGTGGGGTTGGTGGTGGTGGTGAAGATGCTGCTGCTGATATCTGATGACAGTCAACAGAAACAATGGAATAAGAAAAAAAGAAAACTTTAAAGGAAGACTGAACCGTCCTACAGACCGTATTAAATCATATGATACCCTACTATTCCAATAAAACAGTCTTTCAAGTGTCTGTCATAATGATATAACACCTCTGCTGGCCCCAGACAACCCACAGGGTTACATTATCCAAAGTCCGAATTGTTACAACCACTGCGCGCGTGGCGGCCATAAGCTTACGTCAAATACGTTCTCGCCACATGGCCAAGCTGTCTAGCCAGTGCTCTGCGGACGGGAGATAGCATGTTAGTATGAATGTTTTAATTCCTCTGTGAACAGTAGATATGCCAAATAAAATCATGCTGAGGCAATAAAATGCAGAATACTTTTTCTGGTTTACACTATCAAACTTTACTTTTGAATTTGGAATACCAGAACCTTAATTAAAAGCTGAATAATACATTGTCAGGTAGAGGCGTCTGTACCTGTTGGAACGTAAGTGACGTCAGCGTTTTTGCCACAGACTTCTGCTGATCGGGGAAGGGGAATAATTCTAGACGCGAGGGCCAAACCCGGTAACTCTAGCTCTCCTTATTGCGTCATATTACATATGCGCACGGTAATAGAACGATGTTCTTTCTTCGCAAAA
>JAWQUT010000614.1:8132-20632 GCA_033807755.1 Ellobium chinense | reverse complement strand
TGAGACTCCTACATTAATCCTGTCAATTTCAGTCGCTCATTCCTTCCCAGTCTTATGAAGGGAGAAGTTGAGACTAAAACGAAAGTCAAAACGCTCTATTCATATTTATAAGTAAACCTCTGTCTCACAGCATAACTGAAAACTCTACTCATCTTTATCTCAGGTGTTAAATTCATGATGCCAAATGGTTGTGCGAGTTCATCATGTTTGTGAAATTGGTTCAGTTCGCAGTTCATGAAAAAATTACTAAACTCGGTTAACCTTCACAAGATTACTACCTTCTCATAGCACTTGTGTGAAATCAACAGCCAAAAACTCAGATCCAGATCCAAACTCTGTTCAAATCAGCCAACTCAGTTCAGAACTCAAATGAACTAAGCCAATATCATTTTTCTTATAATTACATCTTGTTTGTTGTTTGGGTTGATGTATAATGTTGTCATCATCAACTTGGTTATTCTGATATTATTTTATCTAGAAGTTTGGGCTGTTCTAATAATAGTTCTCAAGTTTATGGAGGAGTTCAGAAATTTGATACTGCAACAATTTCATCAGGAATTTGGCCTTTTCATGACTTTATTCATTTGGAATACTATAATATATGTCAGTACCAACAATCTTAAAAATCATGTGTTCTTGATGGAGCCATTTGTAAAGACAGCTATAAGACAAAACGGTAATTAACTTCTATCAGATCATATACATGAAAATCTATACAAATTGTAACGGAATGGCACGTCAAGGTCAACGTCAGTAGAAAGTTATGAATAATACTTTGCTCCAGTAATTTTTCCATCCACATGAAAGGACACTTACAATGATTCATCAACAGACTTATGCCTGAATCATCAGAACATCTTCGCCCGCTCTGTTGTCAGCGTTATCTGGTTGATGCACATCTACCTCAACATTGTGACCTTCTCGCTGCATGGCATCATCATCATCATCAGCAGCAGGAGCACCAGCATAAAAGTGATCATTCCTAGCTTCCTCTCCTCTTTCCCTTGGTGCCACACCTTGGACGTTATGTCGGACATCGTTGTTGATGGGGTCTCGGCGAGACACAAAAGATTTCAGCAGAATATGGGAGTAAATAAGAACTCCAATGAGGATGACAAACCCACCAGGAACCTTGAAATGTTCAGAACAGATATCAAAATACCAGTAAGTTGTGATATGTGATACTATGATATATAACATATAATTATAACAATATGAGGTATGAGATTTCAGAGAAAAGTGAAGGGTGAATTTACATTTATACGACATCTCTAGTGAGAATATTTTTAGAACCATTTTTGAAGGATCATCCGGTAATGAAGTTTGGTCTAATATACTCTCTTAGCTCATGTTAATGGCCATTGGCAAGCAGCCTGTAACAGAACACATGGTGGGAAAATATGTGATCTTAAGGAAGTTGTGGCCCAAATATCGAACAAATGTACAAATTTAATGAGGCTGTACTATTCACCTTGCTGAATGAGTCAGCCAGGACAAATAGTTTGGTATTCACTGAAAGTGAGGCTTCAAAACATAAATGACTGACTTATTCTTACAATCATAGGCAGTTTGGAAACTAAGTTATTTTTGTGCTTCCTGTAACCCAGTGCATCTAGCAAATGTTACAAACAACGTGAAACCAAAGTCATTGCTTAAAAACCAGTATCAAAGCTTGACACTGGCATTATTTTCTTCCATTGTCTAATACAGTGTTTTCCTCTCCTCAACAACTCATTCAAACAGAATGGCAAACAGCCTACAACTGTGACATAATGCTTAAAGTGACTGATAAACAAGTGACGTGACTGGAAAACAGAGCTGTGAAGTAAATAAAAAATGGACATTGGCTGATCTAACTTAGCTACCCGGCAAGTTTACTTTAGCTTTTCAGAAAGGCCAATTGCACAGCAAAAAAAAAATGGAATACAGAGCAGGACAAAATACATAAGAAGTTTGGAAAAATACCAAGAATGAATTCTAAGCAGGGTGGAAAATTTGACTTTAATAGTACCGTGTTGACTAGCTGGTTGAAATCGTAAACCTTTCCCAGACTTGAATACCAATCACTTTGCATGGAAATTTGTTTAAATATTATCTTTTTCCTCTGTTGGTCATTACATTTATCCATACTTAAGTTTAAATCATAATAAATAATAATATACTAAACTAAGACATGGCTTAGTAGCCACTTTGTCTGTTTGATAGCATAAATATGAATATATATATACTAGATACACTAATTACCTTAAAAGTATCGTGGTCTAAAGACAATAGAACAATAGTCAGAGATTCTAACATCTTATTCTTCGTTGGTGGATTACCATTTTATCAAATCAAGTCCTTGTATTTATTTTAAACGAGGCTAAAATGGATAACAATAAATTCACAGCATGATGTGTTCCTGTGAGATTTGTGAAAGTGGACTTTTTATGTTAACTCTAGTTGAGCTAAGCACCTGTGTTATACGCAATGTCATCAACATATGACCTAGTTTTAGCCATCTTATCACTATGCCTTGAAGACTTCTGCTCCTCTATCTATAAAGCAGCATACAAGTTTGACACTAGCATGTCCTGAGTGGCTACCACTGGGCCTAAAAATCTGACACTTGCATTTAAAGGTGTAGAGTATCAGAGAGAACTTATCTGACATTTGCTTTATAAGGGTTAACATCATATTACCTGTGCAATGAAGAATTGTTCCCAGCCAAGTGCCAGACAAATGACCCAGTAACTTGCCCAGACAAAGGTCTCGATCATGATCCTGGGCAAAGCCCCATGGTCTCGAATGAGGAACATTCCAAGGTAAGTGTACAGAATGTAGAAAATGAGGGAGCCTGAAAAAAAGGAGATGAAGCCTCTTGTTAGAGGCATAGGGAATCCTTTTCAGTGTTTCTGTTTCATGGACTGATCCCAGCTGTGATTCAGACTAAAGCACTCACTCGAGGCTGCACCAAGCAAACTACAGTCTTCACCAAAGTTGGGATCAGTCCATCAGACAGAAATGCTGAGGATTGTGTTTCTTATTTGGTAATGTAATTACAGGGAAAACACTATTTATTATGATAGATGTAGATTCTGTCATCAGCTCCTTACAACTTTTGACACTTGCAGTCAGCTGAGCTACCCATTAGTAATGTGGCGCTTGGTGACTCTTTCAGTGTAAACAGTGTTCCGTTTCGAAATGAATTTTGGATTCGATCCTAATTCCAATTCCACAATAAAAAATGAAATTGAATCCAGTTCCAATCTGGTAAAACCGAAATTAATTCTGGAATTGTCCGATGTGGATTCCGATCCTGCATAAGCCCGCTCCTGAGTATTTTTGAACTAATGAGAAATAATGTATAGGTAATTGCTCTTCATTTACTCTAGGTGAAATTTAGATCTCAAGCTCAATTAAAGAATTAAACCTGAATGATTATTAGGAAATGCATTTCTGAACACACTGTAAATTTTTGAACAAAAGTGTAATTACTGAGTTTGAGGAAACAACATTTCAGTTATATGTGTAACCAGGTGGCAAGGTATTATAGTATTCTTTCTCTTATATTTAAGGGGGAGGAATGTGAGCTCAGTCAGATAATTTTTCAGATGTTACATATTATTATTTTAGGGAAGTGTATCACCAGGGATTTTACCAAATTACTGTGAATGATCAATTTTGAGAAGAAAGGCCAAAAAAACCTAGATTAGAAAATCTCTCTCCCTGCTGGGGATCGAATCAGGATCTCTCAGCTTGCAAGTCTGAACGTGTTACCACTACACTACAGGGACGCTAACTTCACAGCAATTTAATCCTTAAATACCTACTGCCTGAATCAGTCCCTACTTCCACGTGCAAGCCTAGTGTTCACCTGTGACCCTAAAACATTTCCCGACTGCTCACATATGGGTGTCATATGTTATCCTATTACATATACACAAATGCTTCTATAGTGTTTGGCGATGCAATATGTGGCCTCATGAATTTCTATCTTATATTTTGTTTTAACAAACGTGCAGATACTAAAAATCAGGAAAACACTCTTCAAGTACAGGAGTCTTATGTCACACTCTTACACATACATTACATGCTTCTCGAGTGCTGCCTATGCAATGTGTGTCCTAGTGGATTTTTATTTCCTTTTTCTTCAAACCACGGAGGATCAGAAGATCTTCCAGTATGGTTAAGTGTTTAAAAACTAATAGACTGTCATGATATTTAAGAACATTTTTCTGCATTAAAAGAAAAACTCAAACAACAGAATGAAGAGGGAGAGTGAGCATAAAAGACAGAAAGAAAAGAAAGAAAGGAAGAAAAGAAAGAAAGAAAGAAAGACAGAAAGAAAGAAAGAAAGAAAGAAAGAAGGAAAGAAAGAAAGAAAGAAAGAAAGAAAGAAAGAAAGAAAGAAAGAAAGAAAGAAAGAAAGAAAGAAAGAAAGAAAGAATGAGGACTATGAAAGTGACTATGATATAATAAAGAGGCATAGCGTTGTCCCTCCTGTTTTCCTACAAACCTCCAACAGCCACTTTCACTTCCCAAGAGTTGTACCACTGAAGAGCTGCATCCACAACATCCTCCAGTCTTGCGTTGGGCAGCATGCTGTACTGAACAGCATCCGCAAAGTTGAAGGCGATGAGAAAGATGAAGGCAAAGATCACCCCATAGACGGCTAAAAGATAAAGAAAAATGGATGAACTGTTAATACAGTCGAACCTTGATAATAATATAACATATAGGTTGCCGTGGTTGATGAAAAAAAAGTATACTTATCGTTGAGGTATACTTAATACCAAGACACATCTGAATAATGAAATGATAGAACAATAATGAATTCATACATATGTGAAATTCATACCATTAACTACGTACACTTATTACATGAGTACTTAGTATCACGTTTCCACTATAATATTTATACATATAATAATAAACTGCATTTTTGTAAGCTTCACCCACCAAAAATACAAGCTCTAAGTGCTTTTCATTCATACAGAAACAGAATCAAATGTAGACATACTATCCTATTACACCTGGACTCACCTGAAAGACTTTACAATTACAATTTCCCGTATTACCCAAACCCATGTTAGAACTGATGACAGAACTGCAGTTCATGTATAGAGTTCAAATGCTTACCCCTTGTGGCATAGGATTTCATTGCACTATAACCTAGGCAAAATGTGAAAGTAGATTAAGTAGGTTAAACTTGTCATGCCATGCCCAACCTAAGGAAGTGAAAGATGGTCTAACTTGGTTGATATCAAAGTTGTTAGTGACAATGAATGTAATGAGGCAACTGCATAGTGTAATGCACTGATGTGGCTGAATGTTCACGCCACTAACGAGGAACAGTGTTACATGGGAGTTCAGAACTGAAATTTCTGTGAGGAAATACTATACATGTAAATGAAAAGGTAACCTGTTAAATCTTGATTTCTTATTTTCTATACTCATTTGTTTTGGGTGAAATTTAATATTCTACATCAAAATGGATGTACACTCAGTAGTCAACTTGTCTTGAGAGAAGTAGGGATGACAATTGACAATTACATTACAACATGCATATAAAATATATAATATGTGAGTATGAATGTATGTGCATGTGCATAGTGGCGGTGGTGGTAGGTGGGTTGGTGAGTGTGGGTGTGAGTGTGTGGGTGGATGTGTGTTTGAGTGTGAGTGTGAGTGTGTGTCTGTGTCAGTGCATAATAATATGGCCATGGGTACATATATATATATATNTATATATATATATATATATATATATATATATATATATATTTATATATATATATATATAATTTTATATATTAAGTAGTTTGATGCGCATTGTGTAGAACGTTTACTGCATAACTACGCAGCGCCTTTGAGCCTTCTTGCAGTGAAATTTCTTGCTATACAAATTCATTGTTATGCTACATTTAAATATATAGAGTCCAGAATGTCCAGCTGACCTTGCCAGCCAAGAAACTCCATGGGATGGATGGAGTGATTGCTAAAGAAGTTCTCCTCATAGACAGTCTTAATGGCAAACATGATCTGGGCCACCACAATGAGGAGGTCACCTGAAATCAGCAGTGGAACATCTCACTCTCACCATCATAGAGTTGTGGCATAGGGTCTTAACACAATATTATCCAAAGTCTAACTTGAAACATAATCACAGTGTCCTCAACAATAGCTACAACTCAGTTTATAAAACAATTACAGCATCCCAGCATTATCCACAATTCATGGTTTGCAACACAACTACAGCCCACTCAACACTTCCAATGACCCAACTTGTAATAGAACCACAGAACACTCAACATTATCCACAACTCAACTTTCAAATACTATCACTTACACTCAGCATAGTCCATCATTATCCACACACCAACTTTTAATACAACCACAGCCCACTCAATATTATCCACAACGTAACTTTGAAATACAACCACTTACACTCAACATACTCCATAATTATCCACAACCCAACTTGTAAAACAATCACAACTCACTTAACATTATAAGGCTGCAACTCAAATCACAGCTACTTCATATCCAGCACTCAGAGCAAATTATTTTTCACTTCTGCCTCTCTCCCAGCCCCATCCCCCCATTCAAAAAAAACAACAACATCACAAATAGATACTTGCAAGGAGTGAGGTAAGTACAGGGATAAGAATTATGGAAGAAAAGGTCACGATGAGGTTGCATGGTTATGTATTGATGCTTTCATTGTTCCAAGCAAATGGCAGGACAGTAGTTGCTGACTGAAACATTATGCATTTGCTTTTCACGATTTTATCACACTTGTCTCCTCTCTTCGTCTGATTATCTCAGCACATGTTTTCTAACCATCCTTTCCATACCTTTCCTTATCTGAGCATGTATTTCAATGCAATGTCCCGATGTTTCTGTAGTGTGGTATAATTTAACATCACTTCCAATACACTCCACACTAGCAAACCCTAATATAAGATTAAAAATGGCAAACTACCCTACATTCTACCTGCTACAATGCCGTTCTCCTCATAGCCGCCTGGGGGAGTATGTATGTAGTCAGAGATACCTGAGACGCCAAAACCAAGGGTGGCCACCACCACGCCAAACCACACATAGCAGGTCAGGCGATTGGCCAAGAAGATCATGGACAACAAGGCCGTAAAAAATGTTACTGTGCCTGTTAAATATAAAACATATTTAAAAAATGAAATTTATGTCTTGTATCCAGGCCAATGCCCACTCGTGAGACTTCACAATTTTATTATCTCAGCAGGCCTCACTTCTGAAGAATGTTCTCAACTCCACGGAGAACATACAGTGCCACTGCCATCCAGGTACAGGCGCTGATCACTAGTATTGTGACAAACATCTTTCACTGCTTATAACCAGTAACCAATTACAGACAGGTCAAGTGAGGAAAATATGAATGACATGTTTTTCCATGGCACTTACATGAATATGGCAAGAACTGATCCCATGACCCCTAGATCCTGAGTCCGATGCCACAACCATTTGACCAAGCTCTTCCACATGATGATAACACATCATGCAATGTTAAGCGGTTGCATCGACAAGGGCAGTGATTTGGGAAGGGGAGAGTAAAGGAAGGGCAAATACTGTTTTGTGCGTGCAAGTCTACAACCTGGTATTATCTATCAAGTTTTCATATCACAGTTCAAAGAACTCTGTTGCCCTTACAACTGACTGTCCACGGTCACATTACTGACAACATCTAAGTCATTCAAGCCTGGCAAGAATGGTTCATGTTGACAAATGTGGTCATGCACCACTTACCAGGGTGTACAGTTTCTGATATGTCAACAAAGACAATATCTATTATAAACAAAAAATGATCTCGCCCTGTTTTTGAAGAAGCAGAGCTCGGCTATTTCTGCCCAGAACTGTGTGCAATTTTGTTAGCAAGTTTCTTTTATCCCGGAACGGATTCTTTTAAGGTTTAGTTATTCCAGCTGACCTCTAGATATTTTTATGAAACTGGTTTGTGTCACAGACACAGCACTGGAAAACTCTACCTCTTACATGTTCATTTTTTAAAAATTGAGGCTCGTTAGGCAGGCATGTCACCTGCTGTCAAGATAAATCTATGAAGTTTGCAGACAAGGGTTATCAACTTGACATCATGAGACTGCTTCATTTCTGCTTCTTGGGCATTTTGATTGAGTGGATCACAGTTTACAAGTAAAAATTCAAAAAAAGTAATAATAATTTGAAAAGAGCTGCTCCATAAGATGATCCCTGAACACCACAACTATGGGATTCAACAGTTATCTTATGCCAGCCTTCTTCATTCTTGGTAGCTGTGTCGAACGATCATGTTTTCTCATAGGGAGGTCCAAATGCAGTCTGTGTCGATGGACACGCAAGTTAGCGTGTTTACCATGTTACATGGTATAATGATGTGTATGGTACTATGATTGCCCACTAATACTACTGTAATATTTCTTTCACTACCTATTGTTGCAACTTTTCCTACCTGTTCGTTGGCTAGTTTGAAAAAAAAAATGAGCTGATAGCATGGTGCCAAGATGATCATTTTTTAAACAACTGCAGTTTAAAAGATCAACAACTATTTTTTTTTTTTTAATAGTGTGGGTGACTAGATTCTTTTATTATGTGAGTTATCCACAGTCTGTCTCACCTTCATGCCTGATGACTGATTCACTTTCTGGATTGTTCTAAATAGAATTTTTCTATCATGTATATAAGCCACAGTCTGTCTCACCTTTAAGCATAATGAAACTTGAAGTGTAGGTCATCTTGAGGCCAAAGTAGAGCAGCACGACATGTGCCTGTGAGAAAAGCGCTGGTGGGAAGTATATACGGAATGGTGGAGTTCTGTTCTTACGTCTCGGTTTATTGTTAAGCAGAGGTTCTCGCTCTCCTCTGCCATCATCAGCATCAGCATCATTAATGACATTGCCATCTTGGGCATCGAGAACAATAGCACCCTGATTCTCATCATCACCAACAATGGCAGCAGCAGCCTGGTGGCCGTTTCCGTCAAGAGGGCTGTCATCAAGCAAATTGCCACGTCTCTGAGGCTGTCTCAAACGTGCATTTGCTGTGGGACAGACACAACATAAAGATTGTATATTTGAACTAATGTAAGAAAAACATGGAAATTTCCATTTACTTATTGTTGCAGCTATCCCTATCACTTACATGTTCGCATGTGAAAACTGTATTGCTGTAAGGCAGACAATAAAGAATTCGCATCCAGGTCTCATTTGTTTTTATAGGTGTATTTTGTGTATTTGGATGTAATGTTAGTGATGAAACTAACAGGGGAAGAATAAGCTTTCCACTGATGCAAAGTGTTTGCAGATAGGCCGAGTGCTTATTAAGTAATTGGCCTATAAAATGACCATATATGTCAACCTCAGTTAAATTCACCTTTTGGCACTTTTGTATAAAATCTTCTGTTCTCTATCTTTAAATCTGGGCAATTACCTTAAAGTTTTTTAGTTTCTAAGACCATCAACTGTACATGCCATTGATCAACTAATAAAGTTTGTTTATGCATCTTGTAAAATTGTCCTTTTGGCATATATTGTGGACGTCCAATATTTTCCATGTAACTGTAGCGTAAACTCTTATTTAAAGTAACATGGTTAGCATTAGACATCGATGATATCTTTTCCTGTAAAAGTGCAGCACAGATGCAAGCTGAGTGGTGAGGTAACCAACAGGGTAGGATTTAAGGATGATTTCAGGATTCCAAGATGGGGAATCCTTGTTAATGATTTTGTTTGATGAATTGATCCCAGCCGAGGTTTAGACAGAAGCACTCGTTGCGAGGCTCCATTCAATCTTATTTCTAGAATGTATACAGTTTTGTAGAGGTTGCATCAGCCCACGTTACTTTTGTAAGCTTCTGTGTGATCAATCTCGTGCCAACTCAAGGTATGAAGATGCCAACAGCACATGGCATTTAGATATGCAATATAGTCCCTAAAAAAATCAGAAAATTGGCCATGGGGAGGGGGGAAAGGGTTTGGATTTGAATTTCAAAGGCTTAGATAGGTGCAAATACATGTGTATACTCAGAATAGGTGAAGTTTAGCCACTCAAGTATAAAATTTGTGGTTGTTGCTAGGTGTGTAAGGTTACACTGTTTACTGTGTGAAAAGACCTTAAATATTACATAGCCTGTTTCACTGTCTAAGTTCTCAAAAGCTAACTGGTTTAGGGGTATTTTTCTTTGTATCAAAATTTGGAAGAGGAGCTAAACAACAAGTTTGGAAAGTATTTATGCCTGGGACCCCTGGATAAGTTAATGAGAGGTGTAAAACCTAATATAGCCAACAGTGAAAAAAAAACCAAAAAACATTGACATCTTCATACCTCAACTGACCAGTTGGATCAAGACAGAGGGAATTAACCCATTTTTTGTTTAAATTCACTTACCTTTTTGCTTGCTTACCTTTATGATCATTTTCATTGAAGATGTTACACAATGATTTGTCCACATGATTTAAACAATGCCGAAACCGACCTCAAACGAATGAGAACTGACAACCAAAATTGACCACACATTCTTTGCATATCTCTCTAGTCCTTATTTTGGAGTTAACCCTTCTTGTCAGTGCACACTGGCAAAAGATGTAAAAGAAATTGCACTGACTGAAAGGGTTAACTCCTTCTACTCCCTCTCTGTAACAATCATGTCCATTTACATGCACACCAACCTCCGGGCTTTGTCTCTCCATGCCTGAAGCGTCCCATGCCACATGTGTTGCTCTCAATGGCCTTCCAAAGTGGCAAGAGGATCAGCTGAAGCAGCTGGCTTAAAAACCACTGTAGAAATAAAAAATAACAATATTAAACTACTGTAATAAAGATATGTGGTCATGTTCATGTCACGTCTATTCATGTCACAAGGCCATAATTAGAGTGTTTCAGAAACAGAAAACAAAGTATGCCAGTTCAAGAAGGGAAGGAATCAGAGAGAGGAAGGGGGCTCAACGGTCAGGGGGCCCCCAAAGAAAGGAGAAGAAATACAGAATAAAGAGAAAAATAGTTAAATGTTGATACATGATGGTGCCGGGCCCTAAAGCAATGTTTTGTAGGAGAACACTGAGTGATGTAGTTATGACCCCAAGGGGAAACATTCCAATGATTTTATTTGGATTGGATGATACATAAGGGAAATAATCCAATGATTTTATATGATTGATACTTATGGGAAAATATAGGCACTATTAATAGGCTGTATGGTAATTTTTATAATCTGCATCAGTGCATCAAGGATGTAGATTAGTACATACCAGTAGGAACATGTGATCAAAGAGGTGTGCCACACCGGTGCCTGTTCCTTTCACTCTGATCTTGTTTTGCCATCTGAAGAGAAAAAACAGTAGTGGAATACTAAAATTAACATCAGAAGTGCCCACCTAGACATTGTGTACAAATGAAAAAATTACTATATCATAATTCATCCATGTTCTTCATATCCGGTTATTATTTTTGGGTTGTTTGAAACTTCCTAAAGGGAGCAACTACTCTACATACATCTGTCTAGCAACTATACAGGTTACAGACCTGTAATAGGATTGGACCCTTTTTTCCTCTATGGGCTATATTAACATTTTGAGCTGCCCTCTGAACCCAAAGTTTTAGCTTTCACCCAGACCCATACCAGATTGAAGCTCATTGTGTGGCCCAAATTTTAAGACTTACCCAACCCAAGCAAGCCCACTGAAATTTTGAGCTTGGTTGCTATTTGTAAACAGACCCTACATTTTTCACTGGTCAATGCCAAACCCCTCCTCTTCCGCCTGAGCACACCCTTGAGCTGGCAGTTCCAGCCCAGGGCTAAATAGTGCCTGGTAAAATAAAGTAAAATGGACAAAGATTCCCATGATATCAAAATTCCCCCCTGGAGCCCTTATTACTGGAAGCAGGGCATGTCAAAAGAGGGAAAAGGGGAGATGAAATATACCCCGACACAAAGTGGAAGTACAATTACAGACCTGTAACCTACATGACCATTGAAGATGCAGACTGAGATCGTCGTTTAACTGAATGGGAATAGGGTCGATATGGTATTTAACCAATGACTAAATGAACTACACAGATGTAAGCGAGGTCCTGTCCTCAAAGTCAAAGATAGCGGCCGAAATAATCTTACCTGTCACACATTGCTTTAATCAATCCCACAAAAACAAAGACGATGCCCAAAATTAGATTGTTTTTACTTGGAGCAGCCATGATGAATCTTGAAGTTGAAGAGGATGGAATAACCGACCGGTGATCACAAGGTTTCCTTCCTTCCTTAATCTTAGGCAGCTCCTTCTGGCGAGGCCTGTCTGGAAACGTTCGTTTCTAAGAATAAGTCTTACTTCCTAGTCAAACTTTAGGCGAACCATCCATGCGTTGCAAAATGAGAAAGTAATGTTTTCATACTCAACCAAAATAACGATTCTTGGTATGGATACCATAAGATATTATATATATATATATATATATATATATATATATATATATATATATATATATATATATAT
>JAWQUT010000613.1:314509-340016 GCA_033807755.1 Ellobium chinense | reverse complement strand
GGAATATTTGCGATTGCCCAGATTTGCAGGAAAACAACCAGAACAAAGTATAGAGAATGTCTTATTATCTCCTCTCGCCACCTATAGCTTTGATCTGTATCAAAAACACCCTGTGATAAAAAATTAAACTGGCGATGACTTTGCATCTCATGGCACAACAGAGAGCACAACAAACTTGTAGATTATGTGAAAGGATTAAGGATAATTTATTTTATGTCGCTGAAAATTTTCAGAGCGGAGCATCTTACGAAAAGATGGCGGTTTTATATTTGAAGGCTTGAGAATATATGCTAAGCCATGTAGAAAAGGAAGCCAGCAATTCAAGCCATCTAGAGTTCATTCCAGTGATAATATTATTATTCCAAAGAGAGCATAGCTAACTGTTATACCGGAATATTTTGCTTTTTTATTCTGCACATGACATGTTTTTTTTCCTATCATTTCATTGTAAGGCGGTGGGATGAGGCCAGTCCGAACAGATGGAGGAGTCTAAGCCAGTAAATTTCTAGCTATAATTACAAAGACATTTAGATTTCACTGTCAATTGTCGGTAAGAAAGTTAGGAGCACTAATCCTCCAAATGAACATCTCTGCAAAAAAAAAAGAAAAAAAGAAAAGGAACATGGATAGTATTACACCAGTGACGGTGAAAATTATAAGTGATAGTATCCTTGGGGCCTTTTAGTGTGCTGCTTAAGCATAAGCGTCAAGCGAGAAAAACGAAGATAAGGACGTGTGCAGAATTTCATTTGTTCCTCTCCACCTCGATTGTCATTTAAGATGACACCTCAAAGACGTGGCATCTCTTTCACATGTCAAATGTGTCAGAAGAAATGTTCCAGGTCATGAAACATGTATTCCGGCGAAAAGACTGTGGATAGGGCATCTGCTTTTTCAAACACTATTTGCATTTAATGCTTTTGACAGGTACAGGCAAAAGCACCATGGAAAAGACTGGTTATATGAAGCAGATTTGTTTGCTTTATACAAAAAATACACCACACTAAAGAAAAATGGAAGAATGGTGTGACTGCAAATGAAATAATTGTAATTGCCAAGTCTGGTGGACAACAAATACAGAACAAAGTTGAAGAGTGTCTCTACAGAGCCCAGAGCTACGGAACATTTTGATCTGTGCCAAGTAAACAGCCTGTGATAGAAAGCAAACCTTATATTTGATATCTAAAGACTCAGTAAAAAGCGTGTGAACCAAGCAGCAAGTCCCAGACATCTAGATGAATAGGCAGAAGAGAGCAGCTCTCTAACAGGCGCGGATTTACATCTGAAGGAACGCGAAAAGGCCAGGCCATGTATAAGAAATGTAAGTTACAGAGTGCGGGTCACTTAGACTTCTTTGCCGTAAAAGTTGTCCAGATGAAGCATCAAACCACTTTATACATGAGCCTTTTTGCTTTTATCTGTATTTGACATGTTTGATTTTAGCTGTAGTAGATTTTAAGCAGGCGATGGGTATGATGGGAGATGCTCCACATAGAGGAGTGGATAATAATTTTGATCATTATTCAATCGGTATTAGAGTGTGGCGCGTGGACTACTTAAAACTAGCTCAGGATGAAGTCAAGCAACTTCTCGGGCAATACTACCCTGTTACATCGACTGTGCACTTAGACATTTCCGTGGCTTCATTTGATTTGCAAAACAAGACAGTATCTCTTCGTGTAAGATTTCACGATTTATATGATGGCATTCATCAAAGGTAAGACCAGTTGGAAGAGTGTCGATCATGGTAAGACGTAATGAACACTGCCCTCTCTCTTTGGCCTGAAGAAATCACAGTAACATTGATAACAATGGTTATCTTCTTTGTATATCTTCCCAGTGTGGCCAGTTTATCCCGAAAACCCAGGTCATGAACAGTTCATACCAGTGAAAATGTTCAAATTAAAGCATCTTCCCCTTTTCTAACTTGACTGCCCATTTACTTATCAGACATTCCAGTGACACTAGTATGAATGATTAGATGTTCTGTGTATGAATGAAACCAATTTCTGGTATATGTGAGCCACTGACAACGTGTAGAAAATTCCTGTCGTACAAAATTCTTGCCAGTCAAAGAGCTGTAAAAGAAATGGAAATTTTCTCTCTGATTTCAGGTTAAAAGACAAGGAATAAAACAAAAATCGAAAAGAAATTCATGGTTAAAGATAAGATCACAACTCGTATTATATTGAAATGAGAGGATGAAGGAGAAGGAAGTAAAAGGAAATACTTCAATATTATGTTAGGGGGTAACAGTGCCAAAGCACAACATTCGCAATGTTCAACAGTTTGCGTGTGTTTCATACAATCATACAAGAAAACTGTGTTTGATTATTACCAAAGCCTGAAGCTCTAACAAGAACTCAATGTAGATCACATAAAAAGAAATAGGAAGTCCAAGCCATTCAGAATTTATCCCAGTGGAAATTTTCAAAATAGTGTAGGTCCTATTTACCTAGGAGACGATTCTTTCACATATGTTAGCACGAGAAAAGACTAGTCCATGTAAAAATGGTGCCGAGTGTAGGTCACACCAATTTCATGCATGTGAAAACTTTCCAAATAGAGCATTTCCTCTCCTTTATACGTGTGTATATTTGTTACTATCGGCATTTACACATTTGCTTTCAGCTGTACATGATTTTATGAGAGTAGTGGAGGCATAGAAGGACTAGGGGCACCCCTAACCAAGCGGTCGTTGATAATCTTGATCAGTATTCAACTAAGGTAAGAGCACACGATTTGGAGAATGTAAGAATGGCTTAGAGAGAAGAGGCTCAGATATTTGGGGTGAAGGGGATGGGAAGTGAAGCTTTAACTTCTCTAAGAATAAGATCTCATAAAAGACTTAGCAAGTCTCCAGAACTCCTTCCTGTAAAAAGTCAAAATACAGCATCAGTCTTATAAATATTTTTTGAAATCCGCCTTTGGATATTTGCTTTCAGCTGCAGATGATTTTTTTGGTGGAATGGTGAGATACTGATGCTCCTAACAAATGGGTCATTGATAAACTTTGAATGCTATTCAACTAAGCTAAGAGTACTGGATTTGGAGAGTGTAAGTCTAGCAGAGGAGCCTCAGATAATGAAGTGGAGCCTAGTAGGATAAGAGTGCGCGTCCAGACGAGTTGATTATATTCAACAAATTTAATGTGTGTATTTCACACACTCACACAAACTTCACACAAAAGAAATAAAAAAGACCCCACTACAAAACAACAACAACAAAAAAAACCTGTTTTGTCAGTTTGCAAATGGACTGTCTGGGAGTACCTAGGTTTACAGGAAGACGCACACAGAATTAGATATGGAGAATGCCTTGTTCATTCATCTAGCTACTAACAACTCCCAATCACAATCACATAAGGGAATTGTGATTTATTCAAATCTAATACAGTTCATTGTGTTGTACGTTTGTGAAAGATTTGAAGAAAAGAAGATCATGTGGAAGAACAATGCATGTTTTCCATGTTACTACAGATTATTGTATTGTATGTTTACCTAGATCTAAAGGCTTCACAAAGAATAATATCTCATAAAAGATGTAGCAAGTTTCTTTCATATAGAACATATATATGTGAAAATTCAATATAGAGCATCTATCTTATAGACATTATTTTTGTTACATCTGAAGGGATGAGAAAAGGCCCGTCCATGTAAGAAAAATACTAAGTCCAAACCACACTAAATTCATCCCAATTCAAGCTTTCAAAATAGAACATTTTCCCCGTTTACACTTGCACATATTTGTTAATACAGTAGGCCTATCTGCATTTGTATATTTGCTGTCAGCAGCAGATCATATTAAGATAGTAATGAGATACAAATGGGCAGCCCTAACAAATGGGTCGTTGATGAACTTTGAACGGTATATAACCAAGGTAAGAGCGCAAGGTTTGGAGAGTGTAATACTGGCTTAAGAAGACGCCACAGAACATTTTGGAGGGGTGAGGAGAGTGAGGGCTGGTTATGCCTTGTAAATACGTACTCATATTGATAGGCATGAGAGTACCAAGGCAAATGCTGGTTGTATTTAACAACTGCACAAATATCACATTTAAGACACCTAAAAAATAATACAGGGTGTTGTGCTACCCAACTACAAGATGCAGTGTTTTCAATTTGCAAATGAACTGTCTGGGAGCATCTAAGTTCGCAAGAAGACAAGCACAGAACAATTATATGGAGAGTGCCTTGTTCATTCTTGTAGCAATCACAGAAGGAAATTGTGATGAAGTCCACTTTACTGCAGTTCATTGTGTTGTACAGTTGTAAAAGATTCGAAAATAAATTCATGGTTAAAGATAAGATCACAACTCATATTATATTGACATGAGAGGATGAAGGAGTAGGAAGTTAAAAGAAAATACGTCAATATTATGATAGGGGTAACAGTGCCAAAGCACAACATTCGCAATGTTCAACAGTTTGCGTGTGTTTCATACAACCATACAAGAAAATTGTGTTTGATGATTGCCAAAGCCTGAAGCTCTAACAAGAACTCCATACAGATCACATAAAAGAAATAGCAAGTCCAAGCCATTCAGAATTTATCCCAGTGAAAATTTTCAAAATAGGGTAGGCCCTATTTACCTAGTAGACGATTCTTTTACTTATGTTAGCACGAGAAAAGACTACTCCATGTAAAAATGGTGCCGAGTCCAGGTCACACCAATTTCATGCATGTGAAAACTTTCCAAATAGAGCATTTCCTCTACTTTACACATGTGCATATTTGTTTTTATCTGCATTTACACATTTGCTTTCAGCTGTACATGATTTTATGAGAGTAGTGGAGGCATAGAAGGACTAGGGGCACCCCTAACCATGCGGTCGTGGATAATCTTGATCAGTATTCAACTAAGGTAAGAGCACACGATTTGGAGAATGTAAGAATGGCTTAGAGAAGAGGCTCAGATAATTTGGGGTGAGGGGGATGGAAAGTGAAGCCTAAACTTCTCTAAGAATAAGATCTCATAAAAGACTTAACAAGTCTCCAGAACTCCTTCCTGTAAAAAGTCAAAATACAGCATCAGTCTTATAAACATCTCTTTTTTTTAAAATCCGCATTTGGATATTTGCTTTCAGCTGCAGTTGATTTTGTGGAATGGTGAGATACTGATGCCCCTAACAAATGGGTCATTGATAAACTTTGAATGCTATTCAACTAAGCTAAGAGTACTGGATTTGGAGAGTGTAAGTCTAGAAAAGGAGCCTCAGATAATGAAGTGGAGCCTAGTAGGATAAGAGTGCGCGTCCAGATGGGTTGATTATATTCAACAAATTTAATGTGTGTATTTCACACACACACACACACACACAAACTTCACACAAAAGAAATAAGAAAAGACCCCACTACAAAACAAAACACAAAAAAAAACTGTTTTGTTAGTTTCCAAATGGACTATCTGGGCGCACCTAAGTTTACAGGAAGACGAACATAGAATTAGATATGGAGAGTGCCTTGTTCATTCATCTAGCTACTCACAACTCCCAATCACAATCACATAAGGGAATTGTGATTTATTCAAATCTAATACAGTTCATTGTGTTGTACGTTTGTGAAAGATTTGAAGAAAAGAAGATCATGTGAAAGAACAACGTATGTTTTCCATGTTACTACAGCTCATTGTATTGTATGTTTATCAAGATCTGAAGGCTTCACAAAGAATAAACTCTCATAAAAGATGTAGCAAGTTCCTTTCATATAGAACATATATATGTGAAAATTCAATATAGAGCATTTATCTTATAGACATTATTTTTGTTACATCTGAAGGGATGAGAAAAGGCCCGTCCATGTAAGAAAAATATTAAGTCCAGACCACACTAAATTCATCCCAATTCAAGCTTTCAAAATAGAACATTTTCCCCGCTTACACTTGCACATATTCGTTAGTACAGTAGGCCTATCTGCATTTGTATATTTGCTGTCAGCAGCAGATCATATTAAGATAGTAGTGAGATACAAATGGGCAGCCCAAACAAATGGGTCGTTGATGATCTTTAAACGGTATATAACCAAGATAAGAGCGCAAGGTTTGGAGAGTGTAATCCTGGCTTAAGAAGACGCCACAGAACATTTTGGAGGGGTGAGGAGAGTGAGGGCTGGTTATGCCTTGTAAATACGTACTCATATTGATAGGCATGAGAGTACCAAGGCAAATGCTGGTTGTATTTAACAACTGCACAAATATCACATTTAAGAAACCTAAAAAATAATACAGGGTGTTGTGCTACCCAACTACAAGATGCAGTGTTTTCAATTTGCAAATGAACTGTCTGGGAGCATCTAAGTTCGCAAGAAGACAAGCACAGAACAATTATATGGAGAGTGCCTTGTTCATTCTTGTAGCAATCACACAAGGAAATTGTGATGAAGTCCACTTTACTGCAGTTCATTGTGTTGTACAGTTGTAAAAGATTCGAAAATAAATTCATGGTTAAAGATAAGATCACAACTCATATTATATTGACATGAGAGGATGAAGGAGTAGGAAGTTAAAGGAAATACGTCAATATTATGATAGGGGTAACAGTGCCAAAGCACAACATTCGCAATGTTCAACAGTTTGCATACAACCATACAAGAAAATTGTGTTTGATGATTGCCAAAGCCTGAAGCTCTAACAAGAACTCCATACAGATCACATAAAAGAAATAGCAAGTCCAAGCCATTCAGAATTTATCCCAGTGAAAATTTTCAAAATAGGGTAGGCCCTATTTACCTAGTAGACGATTCTTTTACTTATAAAAAGACTAGTCCATGTAAAAATGGTGCCGAGTCCAGGTCACACTAATTTCATGCATGTGAAAACTTTCCAAATAGAGCATTTCCTCTACTTTACACGTGTGCATATTTGTTATTATCTGCATTTACACATTTGCTTTCAGCTGTACATGATTTTATGAGAGTAGTGGAGGCATAGATGGACTAGGGGCACCCCTAACCAAGCGGTCGTTGATAATCTTGATCAGTATTCAACTAAGGTAAGAGCACACGATTTGGAGAATGTAAGAATGGCTTAGAGAAGAGGCTCAGATAATTTGGGGTGAGGGGGATGGAAAGTGAAGCCTAAACTTCTCTAAGAATAAGATCTCATAAAAGACTTAACAAGTCTCCCGAACTCCTTCCTGTAAAAAGTCAAAATACAGCATCAGTCTTATATACATCTTTTTTTTTAAAATCCGCATTTGGATATTTGCTTTCAGCTGCAGTTGATTTTGTGGAATGGTGAGATACTGATGCCCCTAACAAATGGGTCATTGATAAACTTTGAATGCTATTCAACTAAGCTAAGAGTACTGGATTTGGAGAGTGTAAGTCTAGCAGAGGAGCCTCAGATAATGAAGTGGAGCTTAGTAGGATAAGAGTGCGCGTCCAGACGGGTTGATTATATTCAACAAATTTAATGTGTGTATTTCACACACACACACAAACTTCACACAAAAGAATTATGAAAAGACCCCACTACAAAACAAAAGAAAAAAAAACGGTTTTGTCAGTTTGCAAATGGACTATCTGGGCGCACCTAAGTTTACAGGAAGACGCACACAGAATTAGATATGGAGAATGCCTTGTTCATTCATCTAGCTACTCACAACTCCCAATCACAATCACATAAGGGAATTGTGATTTATTCAAATCTAATACAGTTCATTGTGTTGTACGTTTGTGAAAGATTTGAAGAAAAGAAGATCATGTGGAAGAACAATGCATGTTTTCGATGTTACTACAGATTATTGTATTGTATGTTTACCAAGATCTAAAGGCTTTACAAAGAATAATATCTCATAAAAGATGTAGCAAGTTTCTTTCATATAGAACATATATATGTGAAAATTCAATATAGAGCATCTATCTTATAGACATTATTTTTGTTACATCTGAAGGGATGAGGAAAGGCCCGTCCATGTAAGAAAAATACTAAGTCCAAACCACACTAAATTCATCCCAATTCAAGCTTTCAAAATAGAACATTTTGCCCGTTTACACTTGCACATATTTGTTAATACAGTAGGCCTATCTGCATTTGTATATTTGCTGTCAGCAGCAGATCATATTAAGATAGTAGTGAGATACAAATGGGCAGCCCTAACAAATGGGTCGTTGACGAACTTTGAACGGTATATAATCAAGGTAAGAGCGCAAGGTTTGGAGAGTGTAATACTGGCTTAAGAAGACGCCACAGAACATTTTGGAGGGGTGAGGAGGGTGAGGGCTGATTATGCCTTGTAAATACGTACTCATATTGATAGGCATGAGAGTACCAAGGCAAATGCTGGTTGTATTTAACAACTGCACAAATATCACATTTAAGACACCTAAAAAATAATACAGGGTGTTGTGCTACCCAACTACAAGATGCAGTGTTTTCAATTTGCAAATGAACTGTCTGGGAGCATCTAAGTTCGCAAGAAGACAAGCACAGAACAATTATATGGAGAGTGCCTTGTTCATTCTTGTAGCAATCACACAAGGAAATTGTGATGAAGTCCACTTTACTGCAGTTCATTGTGTTGTACAGTTGTAAAAGATTCGAAAATAAATTCATGGTTAAAGATAAGATCCCAACTCATATTATATTGACATGAGAGGATGAAGGAGTAGGAAGTTAAAGGAAATACGTCAATATTATGATACGGGTAACAGTGCCAAAGCACAACATTCGCAATGTTCAACAGTTTGCGTGTGTTTCATACAACCATACAAGAAAATTGTGTTTGATGATTGCCAAAGCCTGAAGCTCTAACAAGAACTCCATACAGATCACATAAAAGAAATAGCAAGTCCAAGCCATTCAGAATTTATCCCAGTGAAAAGTTTCAAAATAGAGTAGGCCCTATTTACCTAGTAGACGATTCTTTTACTTATGTTAGCACGAGAAAAGACTAGTCCATGTAAAAATGGTGCCGAGTCCAGGTCACACCAATTTCATGCATGTGAAAACTTTCCAAATAGAGCATTTCCTCTACTTTACACATGTGCATATTTGTTTTTATCTGCATTTACACATTTGCTTTCAGCTGTACATGATTTTATGAGAGTAGTGGAGGCATAGAAGGACTAGGGGCACCCCTAACCATGCGGTCGTGGATACTCTTGATCAGTATTCAAATGAAGGTAAGAGCACACGATTTGTAGAATGTAAGAATGGCTTAGAGAGAAGAGGCTCAGATAATTTGGGGTGAGGGGGATGGAAAGTGTAGCCTAAACCTCTCTAAGAATAAGATCTCATAAAAGACTTAGCAAGTCTCCAGAACTACATCCTGTAAAAAGTCAAAATACAGCATCAGTCTTATAAACATTTTTTTTTAATCCGCCTTTGGATATTTGCTTTCAGCTGCAGATGATTTTTTTGGTGGAATGGTGAGATACTGATGCCCCTAACAAATGGGTCATTGATAAACTTTGAATGCTATTTAACTAAGCTAAGAGTACTGGGTTTGGAGAGTGTAAGTCTAGCAGAGGAGCCTCAGATAATGAGGTGGAGCCTAGTAGGATAAGAGTGCGCGTCCAGACGGGTTGATTATATTCAACAAATTTAATGTGTGTATTTCACACACACGCGCAAACTTCACACAAAAGAAATAAGAAAAGACCCCACTACAAAACAACAACATAAAAAAAAAACTGTTTTGTCAGTTTCCAAATGGACTGTCTGGGAGTACCTAAGTTTACAGGAAGACGCACATAGAATTAGATATGGAGAGTGCCTTGTTCATTCATCTAGCTACTCACAACTCCCAATCACAACCACATAGGGGGGTTGTGATTTATTCAAATCTGCTACAGTTCATTGTGTTGTACGTTTGTGAAAGATTTGAAGAAAAGAGGATCATGTGAAAGAACAACGTATGTTTTCCGTGATACTACAGATTATTGTATTGTATGTTAATCAAGATTTGGAGGCTTCACAAAGATTAAAATCTCATAAAAGATGTAGCAAGTTCCTTTCATATAGAACATATATATGTGAAAATTCAATATAGAGCATCTATCTTATAGACATTTTTTTTTACATCTGAAGGGATGAGAAAAGACCCGTCCATGTAAGAAAAATACTAAGTCCAGACCACACTAACTTTATCCCAATTCAAGCTTTCAAAATAGAACATTTTCCCCTTTATACTGCATATATTTGTTATTGTAGTATATGCATTTGTATATTTGCTGTCAGCAGCAGATCATATTAAGATAGTAGTGAGATACAAATGGACAGCCCTAACAAACGGGTCGTTGATGAACTTTAAACGGTATATAATCAAGGTAAGAGCGCAAGGTTTGGAGAGTGTAATACTGGCTTAAGAAGACGCCACAGAACATTTTGGAGGGGTGAGGAGAGTGAGGGCTGGTTATGCCTTGTAAATACGTACTTTTTTTGATAGGCATAAGAGTACCAAGGCAAATGCTGGTTGTATTTAACAACTGCACAAATATCACATTTAAGAAACCTGAAAAATAATACAGGGTGTTGTGCTACCCAACTACAAGATGCCGTGTTATCGATTTGCAAATGAACTGTCTTGGAGCATCTAAGTTCGCAAGAAGACAAGCACAGAACAATTATATGGAGAGTGCCTTGTTCATTCTTGTAGCAATCACACAAGGAAATTGTGATGAAGTCCACTTTACTGCAGTTCATTGTGTTGTACAGTTGTAAAAGATTCGAAAATAAATTCATGGTTAAAGATAAGATCACAACTCATATTATATTGACATGTGAGGATGAAGGAGTAGGAAGTTAAAGGAAATACGTCAATATTATGATAGGGGTAACAGTGCCAAAGCACAATATTCGCAATGTTCAACAGTTTGCGTGTGTTTCATACAACCATACAAGAAAATTGTGTTTGATGATTGCCAAAGCCTGAAGCTCTAACAAGAACTCCATACAGATCACATAAAAGAAATAGCAAGTCCAAGCCATTCAGAATTTATCCCAGTGAAAATTTTCAAAATAGGGTAGGCCCTATTTACCTAGTAGACGATTCTTTTACTTATGTTAGCACGAGAAAAGACTAGTCCATGTAAAAATGGTGCCGAGTCCAGGTCACACCAATTTCATGCATGTGAAAACTTTCCAAATAGAGCATTTCCTCTACTTTACACATGTGCATATTTGTTTTTATCTGCATTTACACATTTGCTTTCAGCTGTACATGATTTTATGAGAGTAGTGGAGGCATAGAAGGACTAGGGGCACCCCTAACCAAGCGGTCGTTGATAATCTTGATCAGTATTCAACTAAGGTAAGAGCACACGATTTGGAGAATGTAAGAATGGCTTAGAGAAGAGGCTCAGATAATTTGGGGTGAGGGGGATGGAAAGTGAAGCCTAAACTTCTCTAAGAATAAGATCTCATAAAAGACTTAACAAATCTCCAGAACTCCTTCCTGTAAAAAGTCAAAATACAGCATCAGTCTTATAAACATCTCTTTTTTTTAAAATCCGCATTTGGATATTTGCTTTCAGCTGCAGTTGATTTTGTGGAATGGTGAGATACTGATGCCCCTAACAAATGGGTCATTGATAAACTTTGAATGCTATTCAACTAAGCTAAGAGTACTGGATTTGGAGAGTGTAAGTCTAGAAAAGGAGCCTCAGATAATGAAGTGGAGCCTAGTAGGATAAGAGTGCGCGTCCAGACGGGTTGATTATATTCAACAAATTTAATGTGTGTATTTCACACACACACACAAACTTCACACAAAAGAATTATGAAAAGACCCCACTACAAAACAAAAGAAAAAAAAACGGTTTTGTCAGTTTGCAAATGGACTATCTGGGCGCACCTAAGTTTACAGGAAGACGCACACAGAATTAGATATGGAGAGTGCCTTGTTCATTCATCTAGCTACTCATAACTCCCAATCACAATCACATAAGGGAATTGTGATTTATTCAAATCTAATACAGTTCATTGTGTTGTACGTTTGTGAAAGATTTGAAGAAAAGAAGATCATGTGGAAGAACAATGCATGTTTTCCATGTTACTACAGATTATTGTATTGTATGTTTACCAAGATCTAAAGGCTTTACAAAGAATAATATCTCATAAAAGATGTAGCAAGTTTCTTTCATATAGAACATATATATGTGAAAATTCAATATAGAGCATCTATCTTATAGACATTATTTTTGTTACATCTGAAGGGATGAGAAAAGGCCCGTCCATGTAAGAATAATACTAAGTCCAGACCACACTAAATTCATCCCAATTCAAGCTTTCAAAATAGAACATTTTCCCCGTTTACACTTGCACATATTTGTTAATACAGTAGGCCTATCTGCATTTGTATATTTGCTGTCAGCAGCAGATCATATTAAGATAGTAGTGAGATACAAATGGGCAGCCCTAACAAATGGGTCGTTGATGAACTTTGAACGGTATATAACCAAGGTAAGAGCGCAAGGTTTGGAGAGTGTAATACTGGCTTAAGAAGACGCCACAGAACATTTTGGAGGGGTCAGGAGAGTGAGGGCTGTTTATGCCTTGTAAATACGTACTCTTATTGATAGGCATAAGAGTACCAAGGCAAATGCTGGTTGTATTTAACAACTGCACAAATATCACATTTAAGAAACATGAAAAATAATACAGGGTGTTGTGCTACCCAACTACAAGATGCAGTGTTATCAATTTGCAAATGAACTGTCTGGGAGCATCTAAGTTCGCAAGAAGACAAGCACAGAACAATTTTATGGAGAGTGCCTTGTTCATTTTTGTAGCAATCACACAAGGAAATTGTGGTGTAGTCCACTTTACTGCAGTTCATTGCGTTGTACATTTGTAAAAGATTCGAAAAGAAAAATTCATGGTTAAAGAATGGAATGGTGAGATACTGATGGGAATTGTGATTTATTCAAATCCACTACAGTTCATTGGGTTGTACGTTTGTGAAAGATTTGAAGAAAAGAAGAGCATGTGGAAGGACAATGTATGTTTTCCATGTTACTACAGATCATTGTCTTGTATGTTTATTTTTGTTACATCTGAAGGGATGAGAAAAGGCCCGCCCATGTAAGAAAAATACTAAGTCCAGACCACATTAAATTTATCCCAATTCAAGCTGTCAGCAGCAGATCATATTAAGATAGTAGTGAGATACAAATGGGCAGCCCTAACAAATGAGTCGTTAATAAACTTTGTATGGTATTTAACCAAGATAAGAGCGTGGGGTTTGGAGAGTGTAATACTGGCGTGAAGAAGAGCCTCAGAACATCTTTTTGGTTTTGGAGGGGCAATGGGGGGCTAGTAATGCCTGGAAATACTTACTCAGTTTGAGACGGAAAAGTCTGCTCAGGCAAAACGCTGGTTATATTTAACAACTGGTGTAGTTCACACATACACAAATATCACACTAAAAAAACACAAAAGAACAGTGTATTGTGCCACCCAAGTACAAAGCACAGTGTTGTCAATTTGCAAACGGGCTATTAGGGAGCACCTAGGTTTACAGGACGACAAGCCTAGAACAAGATATAGAGAATGCCTTGTTCATTCCTCTAGCTACTTAGAATATTCAATCACACAGGGTAATTGTGATATACTCCACCTTATTACAGTTCATTGTGTTGTATATTTATAAAAACAATAAGATCATGTGAAAGAACAACATATGTATTCCATTTTACTAAAGATCATCGTATTGTATGTTTACCAAGATCTGAAATATCTCATAAAAGAATTAGCAAGTCCCTTTGATCTAGAATGTATTCCTGTGAAAACTTAAAATAGAGCATCTATCTTATAGGTATTATTTTTTACAATCTGAAAAGACGAGAAAAGACCCGTCAATGTAAGAAAAGTACTAAGTCCAAACCATACAAAGTTCATACCAGTAAAAACGTTCCAAATAGAGCTTTCCTCACTTTTAATGAGGGCATATTTGTTATTATCTGCATTTGTATATTTACTAGTCTATCAGCTGCAGATCATGTTGTGCAGTAGTGAGATACAAATGGGAACCCCTAACAAATGGGTCTTTAATGAACTTTGAGGGGATGGGGGAAAGGGGGGAGAAAAAGTGGGGCTAGTGGTGACTCGAAGTACTTACTCATTTCGAGAGGGATAAGAGTAGCCTATCTAGTCTACTTCTTAAAAACATGGTATATTATAGAGTGATCTTAATGACTCAATTTGTGTGCTGTTCCGGTCTATGAGTGAAGAGAGAAATACAAGAATGAGGACACTTGCAGGGTTTCCTCTGTTCACCATTTCCCCCACATCTCTACAGATGGGTAACTGACATGATTGAAAGCCAACCATAAGATGGTTACCATCAGAGAAAATTGCATCTCCTCTCAAATGGTTAGAAGAGAAAAGAAGAAAAACCATTCAAGCCACATGTAATTCATTCCTGTGCCAAAATTTCAAACTAAAGCTGTAAGTGTTCCAAATAAAGACATCACAGAAAAGAGATATGAAAGAGCAACTATTGTATCACCCTCCTACGACACAACGTTTGATATATATAGGCTATTATTTTGGGCTTGCCCATTAAGATTGCCCAAGTTACGAGGAGAAAAAAAGTACAGAATAAGATGTGGAGAATGCAAAGAAACATCAACCTTTGACCTGAACCAAAAACAGCCTGTGATCAAACTCATACACTCTTACATCCACATGCTCCCCAAAGAACCAGATCATGCTCACGTAGTAGCGCAAGGCCAAAACATCTGAAGTTCATTCAAGTGAAAACTTACAGAACAGAGCAATTTACCAACTGACAATGGTTTTACTTCTGACGACACGAAAAAAAGATTAGGACATAATAAAATATGAGAAGAATTGAAAATCCAGGATATTTATACCTCATTCCGGTGAAAATATTCTAGACAGATCATCTCTCCCCTTTACAGATTGTGTGTTTACCAAGATCTGAAGACGTCACAAATAATAAGACTCATAACAAAATATACAAGTTCCCTTGATCTAGAAAGTATCTCTGTAAGAACGCAGAATAGAGCATCAATCTTAAAAGACTTTTTTTTTTTTTTTACATCTGAAGACACGAGAAAAAACTCGTCGGTGTAAGAAAAATACTAAGTCCAGATCACATCAACATTATCCCAGTTCAAGCTTTCCAAATATATAATTTTCCCCCTTTACACGTGCACATATTTGTTATTATCTGCATTCTGCATTTGCATATTATTTTCTGTCAGCAGCAGATCATGTTATGTAGTAGTGAGATACAAATAGGAACTCCTAACAAATGACTCGCTGATGACCTTTAAACGATTTTCAATCAAGATAAGAGCTCAGGGTTTATAGAGTCTAAAACTGGCTTAAAGAGGAAACCTCAGAACAGTGGGGTTTGGCGGGGTGTTTTTTTNTTTTTTTTTGGGGGGGGGGGGAATGGGGAAATGGGGGTTGGTGATGCTCTATAAATATGTTCTCATATTGAGAGGGATAAGAGTACCGAGGCAAAGCGCTGGTTATATTCAACAACTGCATTTGATTCATACATACACAAATATTACACTAAAGAAACATGAAAGAACAATGTGTTGTGCTACCCACCTACAAGGTACAGTGTTGTCAGTTTGCAAATGGACAACTGGAGCACCTAAGTGTGCAGAAAGATAAGCCAAGAACAAGATATGGAGAGCACCTTGTCCATTCCTCTAGCTACTCAGAAGACTCGATCACACAGGGGAAATTGTTATTTATTTCACTTCACTAGTTCTTCGTGTTGTTCATTTGTAAAAGATTTGAAGACTCCATAGAAAAATTAGATCACGTGAAAGAACAACATATTTCTTTCATTTTATTATTGTTCATTATATTTAATATTTACTAGATTTGAAAGCTTCAAAAAGAATACGCTCTCATAAGAGACCTTGCAAGTCCCTTTAACCTAGAGCGTAGCCCTGTAAAAACTCAAAAAATACCTCAGCATCTATCTTAATGGACATCTTTTATTTCATCTGAAGAGACGAGAGGATCCGTCCATTAAGAAAAGTGCCAAGTCCAGGCCACATCAAATTTATCCCGATTGAAACGTTCAAAATAGAGCTTTCCTCACTTTACACGAGGGCATATTTGTTATTACAGTATCTGCATTTGTATATTTACTCTCAGCTGCAGATCATGTTGTGCAGTAGTGAGATACAAATGGGAACCCCTAACAAATGGGTCTTTAATGAACTTTGAGGGGATGGGGGAAAGGGGGGAGAAAAAGTGGGGCTAGTGGTGACTCGAAGTACTTACTCATTTCGAGAGGGATAAGAGTAGCCTATCTAGTCTACTTCTTAAAAACATGGTATATTATAGAGTGATCTTAATGACTCAATTTGTGTGCTGTTCCGGTCTATGAGTGAAGAGAGAAATACAAGAATGAGGACACTTGCAGGGTTTCCTCTGTTCACCATTTCCCCCACATCTCTTCAGATGGGTAACTGACATGATTGAAAATCATCCATAAGATGGTTACCATCAGAGAAAATTGCATCTCCTCTCAAATGGTTAGAAGAGAAAAGAAGAAAACCATTCAAGCCACATGTAATTCATTCCTGTACCAAAATTTCAAACTAAAGCTGTAAGTGTTCCAAATAAAGACATCACAGAAAAGAGATATGAAAGAGCAACTATTGTGTCACCCTACTACGACACAACGTTTGATATATATAGGCTATTATTTTGGGCTTGCCCATTAAGATTGCCCAAGTTACGAGGAGAAAAAAAGTACAGAATAAGATGTGGAGAATGCAAAGAAACATCAACCTTTGACCTGAACCAAAAACAGCCTGTGATCAAACTCATACACTTTTACATCCACATGCTCCCCAAAGAACCAGATAATGCTTACGTAGTAGCGCAAGGCCAAAACATCTGAAGTTCATTCAAGTGAAAACTTACAGAATAGAGCAATTTACCAACTGACAATGGTTTTACCTCTGACGACACGAAAAAAGATTAGGACATATGAGAAGAATTAAAAATCCAGGATATTTATACCTCATTCCGGTGAAAATATTCTAGACAGATCATCTCTCCCCTTTACCGATTGTGTGTTTACCAAAATCTGAAGACTTCACAAATAATAAGACTTCATAAAAAAATATATATGTTCTCTTGATCTAGAAAGTATTTCTGTGAGAACGCAGAATAGAGCATCAATCTTAAAAGACTTTTTTTTTTTTACATTTGAAGACACGAGAAAAAACTCGTCGGTGTAAGAAAAATACTAAGTCCAGATCACATCAACATTATCCCAGTTTTAGCTTTCCAAATATATAATTTTCCCCCTTTACACGTGCACATAGTTGTTATTATCTGCATTTGCATATTATTTTCTGTCAACAGCAGATCATGTTATGTAGTAGTGAGATACAAATAGGAACTCCTAACAAATGACTCGCTGATGACCTTTAAACAATATTCAACCAAGGTAAGAGGTCAGGGTTTGTAGAGTCTAAAACTGGCTTAAAGAGGAAACCTCAGAACAGTGGGGGTTTTTTTTGGGGTGGGAGGGGATGGGGAAATGGGGGCTGGTGATGCCTTGTAAATATGTACTTATATTGAGAGGGATAAGAGTACTGAGGCAAAACGCTGGTTATATTCAACAACTGATTTTGATTCATACATACACAAACATTACACTAAAGAAACATGAAAGAACAATGTGTTGTGCTACCCACCTACAAGGTACAGTGTTGTCAGTTTGCAAATGGACAACTGGGAGCGCCTAAGTGTGCAGAAAGATAAGCCAAGAACAAGATATGGAGAGCACCTTATCCATTCCTCTAGCTACTGAGAAGACTCAATCACACAAGGGAATTGTTATTTATTCCACTTCACTACAGTTCTTTATGTTGTTTATTTGTGGAAGATTTGAAGACTCCATAGAAAAATTAGATCACGTGAAAGAACAACACATTTCTTTCACTTTATTATTGTTCATTATATTGTATATTTACTAAGATTTGAAGTTCAAATAAAAAAAGATCTCGTAAAAGACCTTGCAGGTCCCTTAACCTAGAACGTAACCCCTCCAAAAACAGCATCTATCTTAATGGACATCATTTATTTCATCTGAAGGGACGAGAGGATCCGTTCATTAAGAAAAGTACCAAGTCCAGGCCACATCAAATTTATTCCAGTTAAAACTTTCCAAATAGAGCATTTTCCCCCTTTAAACGTTCGCATACTTGTTGTTATCCGCATGTGCATATTTGTTCTCAGCTGCAGATCATGTTATATAGTAGTGAGATACAAATGGGCAGCCCTAACAAATAAGTCGTTGGTGAACTTTGAAGATTATTCAAGCAAGGTAAGAGCGAAATGTTAGGAGAATGTAATACTTGCCTAAAGAAGAGCCTCTAAACATTCTTTTTTTTTTGGGGANGGGGGGGGGGGAGGGGGGAGGAGGGGAGAAATGGTGGCTGGTGGTGCCTTGTTAATACGTCCTCATTTTGAGAGGGAAAAGAGTGACAAAGTAAAACACTGCCTGTGGTTCAAATGAGCTGCAAATGGGCAGCCTTAACAAATGGATCGTTGATGAACTTTACAAATTATTCAAGAAAGGTAAGAGCGAAAGGTTAGGAGAGTGTAATACTGCCTTAAAGAAGAGCCTCTAAACTATCTTTTTCTCAGAGGGGAAAGGGTATGGGGGCTAGCGGTGCCTTGTAAATACGTACCCACTTTGAAAGGGAAAAGATTGCCTAGACAAAACGCTGGTTATATTAAACAACTGCTATCCAGAATTCATACCTGTAAAATGTTATAATAGAGCATCTACCCAAAAGACAATGGTGTTATATCCAAGGACTGGTTAAAAAAAAAAAAGCTCAAGATTTATTTTAAAAAGTTCAGAGTCCATTACACTCTGCTTTAATTCCAGTTAAAACTTTCCACTTAGAACATCCTTCTCTTATATGTGTGCCTATTTGTTATCATCTGTATTTGATACGTGTGCATTTAGCTGCGGATGATTTTGTGGGATGTTGGGATGAAGAGGTCCCAAAAACTGAGGCCGATGATTACCTTTATCGACATTCTTTAATATTAGCTGATGAAGGTAAAATCATGACACTTTACTCAAGTGTGTACATTTAGATTAGATCATGAAATTTTATTGGATACACTTGTGTATTTGCAACAGAATTTGGCTTCAGATTTCGTGTCACTGCCACATAAAAGTGAAGCTGATAAAGATGAGATGTGAGTTTGTCTCTTAAAGAATGAGATCGTGTTAACTTAGTAAGGCAAACCCAGGACATTTGAAATTCATCCCAGTGAAAACTTACAGAGTAGAGCATTTTACCACCTGACAATGGTTTTACTTCTGAAGACACGAAAAAAAGATTAGGACATATGAGAAGAATTGAAAATACAGGACATTTATACCTCTTTCCGGTGAAAATATTCTAGACAGAGCATCTCTTTACGGAACATGGTATGGCCACTTGACAACTTTGGAAGGGTGTCTACCACTACAAGACCTAGTCTAAAGTAACTGAACACTGCCTCACCTCTTTGTGGTATCGGTGAAAGAAACATAATCATGACATTGTACCTGACAACTATTTATTCTGAGGGAAATTTATTCTGTGCGTAGCAAATTTACCATCAACTTCTAGATAGGTCTCAAAGAACAGACAGCATCTCCAGAAATCTCTGTGAAAAATCAGAGTGAACTTGATTCGCAATATGATTACAGTCTAAACTAAACCAGATCCTCACACGAATGAGAAGTTCATTGCGTTACATGAAAAAAAAAAAAAAAGCTGGTCACATAAAAAATTTCAGAATGGCGCATCTCCTCTGTGATTTCAGCTACAAAAATACGGAACTAATGAGATAATAAAGACTGCTTCACCTCTTTGTTGTACTGATTAAAGAAATATAACAATGATACCTTACCGAAAATTACCGTCTTCTCCAAAGGATATATCTTCTGTGTGTTGCAGATGTACAAGGAACATCTAGGTCTCGAAGAATTCAAACTGGGGTATCTTCCGAGATCCCTGTGAGAAATCACAGTGAAGTTGATACACCTAATTACAGCCTAAACTAAACCGGGTTCTCATTTCACACATCTACAAGGTTCGTTGCATGAAGAAAAAAACCTGATTTCATAGAGTTCTTGTCAAAGACTATCAGACTTTATTGTTTTGACATCTTTGAGAAAAACGTCCAAAACATATTGAATTTATTCCAGTGCTTAAAGCTTTAATATGAAGAATTGATTTTCCGTGAACGTAAAATAAGTAGCGGGGCACAAGGTAGTTTTCGTGTTGACCAAGACCGACAAGATATTCAGAGAGAATGATAGTTGCCAGTATTACAGTTTCTACAAAAAAGTCTTTGTTCTTCTAGCATTGAAAGACATAATAAGATGTTTATCTCTTATCATTACCAACATGATGACATCAGTTAAGCTCTTAATGGAATTTAAAAAGAAAAAAAAATGCGAAGACATAGCCTGCAGTTTTATGTCCATGAAGAGATGAGTCTAGTTTGTGTAGCATTTTTTTGCTGTACTTCCAGAAACTCCGCGACAGTACCGCGCTCTTCTCGAATATCTGAAGAGTCCCAGTCATGAGAAGTTTATGCCTGTGAAAGGTTCAGCAAATCCCATCTTGGTATCATAAAATTGTGGATATACTAAAAATTACGGCCCAAAATACGTCTGGGATAAAGGAAAAACAATCTTGGAAGAGAAAAGATCCTGAAAGGACCAACAAGATATTCAGAGAGAAAGCTCCTTGTAAGTACATGTTTTGTCGTCTCTACAAACAGTGCCAGTAACATTGCAGAAATAAGAAAGGTCAGTGCATTGTACCTTCCTATTACATAATTTCACAGTCTATTTGCAAATGAATAACCGTATTTAGGACAGCTCGTCTTTGCAGGAAAACATTTTCTCATAGACCTGACATCTTTGAGAAAAACATCCAAGACATATAGAATTTAATTGTAGGAGTAAAGGTATCCTGGCCAAAAAAAAAAAATGGCCACTTCAACAGGCTGTGAGTGTTCCAAATAAACGCATCATAGACAAGAGATATGCAAGACTGCAAAAACAATATATTGTGTCACCCTATTTCGACACACCGTTGGTTGTTTTTTTAAATGTGTATTTGAAGTAGAATATTTGGGGTTGCCCAAGTTTGCAGGAAAAAGAAATTCAGAATAAGATGTGTAGAATGTTATAATGTTCCCTCCCGCCATCCAGAGCAACACAGTCTTTGATCTGCAACAAAAACAGCCTGTGACCAAACTCATAATGACGACACTTTAACATCCACATGCTGTACAAAGAACCAGACCATATTAACGAAATGGCGGAACTCCAGGACATTTGAAATTCATTTCAGTGAAAACTTACAGAATAGAGCATCTTACCAACGGACAATGGTTTTACATATAAGGGCACGAAAAAAGATCGGGACATATGATAACAGTTAAAACTCCAGGACATTTATATATCTAATTCCGGTGAAAATATTCTAGGGAGAGCATCTCCTCCCTTTACGAAACATGGTATGGCCACTTAAAACTTTAGAAGAGTGTATACCTCAGCAAGACCTAGTCTAAAGTAACTGAGCACTGCCTCACCTCTGTGTGGTATCGGTCAAAGAAACATAATCATGATGATATTGTACCTGATAACTGTTTATTCTGAGGGAAATTTCCTGTATGTGTGTAGCGGATTTACCATCAACATCTAGACAGGTCTCGAAGAATATTTATACCCTCTATATATATTTCTATTACAGCATCTTCAGAAATCCCTGTGAGAAAACAGGGTGAACTTGATACGCAATATGACTACAGCCTAAACTAAACCGGATCCTCACACAAATGAGAAGTTCATTGCATTACATGGAAGGAAACCGCTGGTCATATAGAATTCTAGCCATACAAAGTTTCAGAATGGCGCATTTCCTTTGTGATTTCAGTTACAAAAACACGGAACTAATGAAATAATAAAGACTGCCTCACTTCTTTGTTGTACAGATGAAAGAAACATAATAATAAAATTACCGTCTACTCAAAAGGATATAGCATCTTCTGTGTGTTGCAGATGCACAAGAAACATTTATGCCTCGAAGAATTCATACCTGTAAAATGTTCAAACCTGGGGCATCGTCCGAGATCCTTGTGAGAAATCACAGTGACGTTGATACACATGATAACAGTCTAAAATAAACCGGATTCTCATCTCACACATCTAAAAGGTTCGTTGCATGAAGAAAACTCATGATCACATGGCGTTTTTGACAGAGAATATTAGACTTTATTGGTTTGACATCTTTGAGAAAAACTCCAAAACATAGAATTTACTCCAGTGTTTAAAACTGATTTTCCGTGAATGTAATGATTAGCGGGGCACAATGTAGTTTTTGTGTTGACAAAAAAAAATGTGGAAGACTGACAAGATATTCAGCGAGAATGAGAATTGCCAGTTTTACCGTTTCCACAAAGAAGTCTTGTAACTTGTCTTTATACCAATGAAAGACATGATAAGATGTTTATTTCTCATCATTACCAACATGATGACATCAGTTAAGCTCTTAATGGAATTTAAAAAGAAAAAAAAATGCGAAGACAGCATTCGTTTTTATCTCCATGAAATGATGAGTCTGTTTTGTTCAGCTTTTTATGCTGTACTTTCAGTAACTCCGCGATAGTACCGAGCTCTTCTCCAACACCTGAAGAGTCCCGGTCACGAAAAGTTTGTTCGTATGAGAATTTCGGCAAATCCTAGCTTAGTTTCATTAGATTATGGATGTACTGAAAATTACGGCCAAAGATAGCTTTGATGTCAAAGAAATACAATCTTATAAGAGAAACAGTCTTGAAAGGACCAACAAGATATTCAGAGCGGAAGCCCGTAGCAAGTACATGTTTTGCCGTTTCTACAAACAACTCCAGCAACATTGCCCTTATAGCAATAAAAGACGCACTGAGATTCTAATTTTAATCATTACCAACATGTGACATCAGTTAAGCTCTTAGTGGAATTTAAAAACGTAAGGAAAGACACAGGATTTAAGCATTCGGTTTTTTTTTTGGTTCCAATCAAATATTTTTAGCATCTTTATGCCTTCACCCATCAAATAGATTACAGTACCTCGAGCTCTTTTTCAAGTATCTGAATAGTTGTACCAGCCACAAAAACTTTATACTTGTGTGAAAATTTCAACATATCCACCTCCTACCCCATCTCCGGGGTCGTGATTTATTATGGGACCAAATAGTAAAAAAACAAAAATCGAAATAGACAAGATATCTGTGAAAGATTATTGAAAGTTAACTTGTCCACAAATAATTCGGGTAAGACTGCCTTAAACGCAATGAATAATACAACAAGTGATTTATCTCACATCGTTACTAACTTAAAGAAGCTTAGAATATCATTTCAGATAAGAGACAAAGCATGAGTTGTTTTTTTTTTCATGTAAACGATGATTCTGTGATGACGATACCACCATTTTCTCGACAAATGTTCCGGGCTGTGCTATATGTTTGAAGAATCCGGGTCACAAAAAAAAAAAATTGTAAAAGTTTCAACAAATTCCATCGTCTTATCATAACACTGTTGACATTCCCAAGAGAATAATACCAGACAGTTTGGATGCTAAGGAAAAAAAAAAAGGAAACAGAGAATGAAAGAGGCGAAGTTTTGTTCAAAATTGGCTTTCTACAAATGCTTCAGGTTACACCACTAACATAGCAATGAAATCTTTGCCATAATAAAAGACACTGGTGACGCATTATCATTAGATTTCTTGTTGTCTGTGAGACCTGAGAGATACTAATTAGACTGGGAAGCGTTGTTTTTTGGTTTGTTTTTTTTTTATATAGATATGATGCTTCGTATTGACAAATACAATATGTTCATCATAAATTCCTTCCCATTAAAAGACTTTTAAAATAGAGCAAATTTTTCAATGTGAAAGAAGATCCTCGCAGATCCATCCAGATCTAACCTACTCAACTTAGAACAAGACATTACGCAGCGAGCTTCAAACCTTTCCTAGTGAAATAACTTCGACACTACAAAGACAGGCCTCATTTCATTTTAAATGATAGTAATGTCTTACTTACACTTTTTTTAAAACACAGGTCATCAAAACTTTATCCCCTTTACAGACTTCAAATTGGAATATAAAGTCCTGATAAGTGTAAGAAGGTTCTGGAAGATACATAGACATTCTGCTTCTGACTAGACTCTTTGGATCAGCAAAGCTTGAAATCGTTACTATTCAGTGAACCAACAATATTACTTCCTGGTAGGGTTAGCTAGATACTACAAAGAAACGGAGTGTCGGAGTGTCGTTTCACACCCATAATGATGAACTGGTCATCATANTTTATAGATGCATCAAGTCGGAATTAACATTCGAAAACTATTTAGATGACCTACCTATACACTTAAGACACTCCTTTTGTAGATTTAGAACAGCTAACCACAAAATGCCAATAGAGACAGGAAGATGGAACAATGTACCTATACACGAGCGTAAATGCACTCTTTGTTATAATAACGCTGCTGTTGGAGATGAATTTCACGCCATATTCGAATGTCCAAAATTTAACCTGGAAAGGAAGAAGTACGTCGACAAAAAATTTATCTCAAGACCTAATATGTTCAAAGCTAAATTACTCTTCAATAACCAATCAGTACAATGTATTAAGTCACTGGCCATATACACTAAGAAAATAATAGATAAATATAAATGAGGATACTAAGTGGACATTATATATGCTTTATCAGTGTGCTTCTTAATTATTACTTTGTCATCTGTCCCGTCATTTGTTAAAAACAGTTGTATGCCTTTATACCAGATATGGTCTGGGCTTATTTACAAATAAACTTGTTAAACTTGATAAACTTGTTAAACTTGACAGAGGGGAATTGTTATTTATTCCACATCATTACAGTTCTTTGTGCTGTTCATTTGTAAAAGATTTGAAGACTCCATAAAAAAAATTAGATCACGTAAAAGAACAACATATTTCTTTCACTTTATTATTGTTCATTATATTGTATATTTACTAAGATTTGAAGGCTTCAAATAGAATAAGATCTTATAAGAGACTTTGCAAGTTCCTTTCACCTAGAACGTAGCCCTGTAAAAACAAAAATAGAATAAGATCTTATAAGAGACTTTGCAAGTTCCTTTCACCTAGAACGTAGCCCTGTAAAAACAAAAAAACAAAAAAACAACAACAAAACAGCATTTATCTTAATGGACATCTTTTATTTCATCTGAAGAGACGAGAGGATTCGTCCTTTAGAAAAGTACCAAGTCCAGGCCACATCAAATTGATCCCAGTTAAAACTTTCCAAACAGAGCATCCCAACCCCCCTCACACGTCGCATATGTGTTATTATCTGCATGTGCATATTTGCTGTCGGCTGCAGATCATGTTATGTGGTATGTAAATCGATCGTTGATGAACTTTGAAGATTATTCAAGAAAGATAAGCGCGAAAGGTTTGGAGAGTGTAATACTGGCCTAAAGAAGAGCCTCTAAACAGTTT
>JAWQUT010000613.1:279344-312882 GCA_033807755.1 Ellobium chinense | reverse complement strand
CAGTGAACCAACAATATTACTTCCTGGTAGGGTTAGCTAGATACTACAAAGAAACGGAGTGTCGGAGTGTCGTTTCACACCCATAATGATAAACTGGTCATCATAACTTCATCCCATGTAAATTTTAAAAGACTTCAAAGTGGAGAACGTTTTTCAGTGTGCAAGAAAGTCCTCACAGACACACTCAGATCTAGCCTGCTCACCTTAAAATAAAACTCGACTCTCCTGCCTTCCCCGAGAGCCACAAACCTTTCCTGATGAAGTAACTGAGACACTACAAAGACAAGCCTAATTTTTTTTCTTGAACGATTGTGATGTCTTACACTAACCCAAAAACCAGGGTCATCATAACTTTATCCCCTTTACAGATTTCAAAAAGGAACATAAAGTCATGATTATTGTGAGAAGGCCCCTGAAGATACATAGACATCCTGCTTCTGTCTAAACTCGTTGGATCAGCAAAATTTGACCTTGTTACTACCCACAGAACCAACAATTTCTTCCCCGTAGGAAGGATCATTTCACACATATTATGATGAACTGGTCATCATAACCTCATCCCATACAAAATTTAAAAGACTTCAAAACAGAGCACATTCTTCATTTGTGTGAGAAGGTTCTTTTTTTTTACAAGATATTGATGTCTTACACTTTCCAAAAATCCAGGTCTTCAAAACGTTATTCCCATTAGAGACTTCAAAATGGAGCATAAAGTCTTTAGTATAAGAATGTCCTTAAAGATATGTAAGACATTCTGCTTCTGACTACATCCTTTGGATCAACAAAATCTGATCTTATTATCCAGTGAACCAACACTTTCTTACTGATAGGGTTACCCAGACACTACAAAGACAGTGAATGATGTTTCACTCCTACAATGATGAACCCGTCATTATAAAGCAAATTTTTCAGTGCGTAATGGTCTTCGCAGACACATTCAGATCTGCTCAACTCTCCTTAAAACAAGGCCCAACACCCCAGAGTAACCCAGTTAGCTTCAAAACCTTTCCAGGTGAAAGAGGACAGACCTCATTTTTTAAAGGATAGAAATCTTACACTTCCCCAAAAACCCAGGTCATCATAACTTTATGCCTATTAGAGGCTTCAAAATGGAGCACGAAGCTTCACTAGTATAATGTCCTTGAATACACATAGAAATGGAAATAAGCATAGCTCTGTGATCAGCTTTGGCTACAAATACTTTTTGCTGTCCTTATATTCTCAAGCAGGGCCCCACACTATCCACTGTTGATGGCAAAAGTCGATACATCTGAAGCCTGCTTGTTTTGCCTGAAAATTATCTTTGGCATCCAAATAACATTTTTTAAAAAAAAAAATGGCATTTGTGTAATGTAAATATTGTGAAGAGTATGCCTCAGCAACACAGCAGGCTGGTAAAGATGTTTTTTTACTAGAAAAAGAATGATTTTTTATAGTTCACTGTAATTTGGGGGCAGTTCAACTAAGCTTTCAGTCAGCAGTTGACTTTTCCATATTATCCTGCATTTTCATCACCCATAAATATGATAGTGCTCCAAGGTTTCTTCCTATCATTAGTTCAGAAAGCTGGGCCAGTGATTTCAGAAATGCTGTCATATATGGTTTTTGTGCCTGGAATAGGAAGAGAATATATAGAACTGAAACTAATAATTTAGCAATGGCAAAGCATTAAGCAAAAAGCAACTGAAAAGGAAGAGTAAACAGGGGTCAGTGGTTATGATGTAGCTGATGGTAAAATACAATACCAGGGCAGTAAAATTCATACATTATTGCTGTGAAATATTTTTGCTTTCTTGTACCTTCTTTCTTGACACACATGGCATGTACGTGTCATGTTTCTCCAGTGATTTCCTTATAAACTGAACTGTTTCATAAACCAAATTGTCACAGGACTTACGTGTATGTTTGTGCATTTAAATATTTAATACCTACGTTAAGAATATTTATACTTTAATAAAGAACTGTAGTTAATCTTTGCAGTTTAATTCTTGTCACATAATTTAAGAAAACTAAACCTGAACTTCCATGAATAACAATCTTAATATCTGTGTATGTCAAATTTCCATTACCCAAAAAATAAAGACCTGTAAATGGCCTTTCTTGAAGGACTAGTCCTAATAATTGTGAGAAGTTTGAAATCAGTATTTCATTTGTATTTAAAATAGCTCCAATGGCATCCTCTCAAAATCTATTAACTTTTGGATCTAAAGTGAGGTAAAATGCTGTAACTTCATTTTCAGCCTAAGTGTCAGTCACACCCTGAACTCAGTTTGTCCAGTTTTAAAGGCAAGTGGTACTCAAACAGGCTGAAAGACATCTAGTGTGATTATAGAGACCAAAAAAAAAACAACAAAATAAAGATGAGCCTTTCACTGAAGTCATAGTGTCAGAGCCTTCTGAGATCAGACTCTGAAGATAGTAATCGTACTCAAGGAAGAGAAACAGAAGTAAACTGCATACACTTGAACAGACCTAGACAACGCAACTTCAACTGTTTCTAAAATAAAAAATTAATAAAATCTCAGTGAAGGCCTCATCTTTAATGTCGTAACTGAAATTTTTCCAACAAAGCAAAAGAGAAAATCGAGCAAGGGTATATGTTTTTAAAGTTTAATCGCATACTTTTTTTTCATATAGTAAAGCTTACATTTCACTCCAACATGTATCAGTTGCACATTCAGTAATATGATGAACATTCATCTCCAGCTCAACTATAATATTAATAAGAGGACTTCTGCAACAACAAAAAACAAAGGCAACAAAATCTAATTGGTTCATCTACCTGAACTCTTAAATAAAATGCAGACACCGTTCCTTGGTGTGTGTAGACTTGGATACCAACAAATACCCTGGGTTACAACCACTGCTTTGTGAGATCATGACATGTGCATGTATTTGGCATCTCTTGCCTCTTTGCTTTCACATTTACTATTACTTACTCTTTCATCTAGTATCCCTCTCCCCTTCCTAATAATGTGAACCTGGGGTTGATTAAGACAATAAAACAAGCCAACATTTTGTAGGATTAACGTGAAAGTCTGTGTTCAATTTAGTCCTGTTAACACAAGTCTAAGCACCCATTTAGAAGATTGCAGTGAATCTGGCATATCACATATATATCATAGATCTTTCTCTGCAGGCTCATCTATATAAAACTATCCACAAATGGTATGTATTTCTAATGGTCTAATTAAGAATGAGGTTCTAGAATATCCAGGATGTGACTAAGAAACTGAAAAAAAAGACAAAACAAAAGCAAGTGGAACCTTGTGTAGGATCTATAAGATATGCTTGGCAAAGTACTTATGAGTAAACGATACATAATATGAAACTGTTTGGTTTATGACCCGTTTTTCTTACTACTGGTGCTGCTTAAATTAAGTATGTACCAAGTTCACATCTTTTATTATTTGAATATTAATTTCATTACGAGAATACTAACTGTGCTTCATGTGATGAAGCAGACCAACTGACTATGGCACTACACCAAAGCATGAAATTCAAAAGAAATCAAATGGGAAGGGAGAGGCAAAACAAAACTAAAGAGAAAGTTCCAAGAGTGAAGTTGTCCTGTTTCTACATGGTGGTAAAAGCAAAAAAATCGGATGGAAAGAAGCACTAATGGAATTCTGATATGCAGAAAAGTGGCACCTTAGTCTTCACTAAGTTGGATTATCAGACCCCAAATGCATATGATGATAATTTATCATGTATGTCCTTGCATGAACGACCAAAAATTTACTTACTACAGTAGCTCAGTAAACAAAACTAGTAACAAATTCTCATATAGAAACAAATTTTGAGCTTCTTACTTAATAATATACGAACAGCCAGCAGTTTCTTACAAAATAATATAAAATTAAGCAAGGTTAAACAAGCTTTAATAAATGCACGTCTGCCAATGCAAGCGAAAGGAACAAAATCACAGGCAATCAAGATAGTATATGGTGGGTAAAAAAAAAATAAAAGGAAAACAAAGTCAGCTGCTTCCTCGCTGAGTTTCAGAGGAGACAACAGTTCCAGGGGCCCGGATAAGTTAAAAAGTGGCTACTTGCAGGGCTCCATGAAGCTAAAATCTCTCTCTCTCTCTCGTGTGTGTGTGTGGTGTGTGTGGTGTGTGGTGTGGTGTGGTGTGGTGTGGTGTGGTGTGGTGTGGTGTGTGTGTGTGTGTGTGTGTGTGTGTGTGTGTGTGTGTGTGTGTGTGTGTGTGTGTGTGTGTCATTTATGTATTTGGATTCATGTATTGTATTATTGTCAAACATGCTGTGAGAGCAAATTTCCAGTAATTGGATAATAAAGCTATATCTTAACACCTGTGTTGCTGAATTTTGAGTATCTTGCCAACTGTGATTTAGATAAAAGTTATATGGTATATCTTCCTGCCTGCCGCAGTACATGGGCTGCTGCATGATATATATTCCCATGTGACGGCTGTCCAAAGATTACAATCAGACCTAATACCAGGTGTTGAGATCTTTGTGTTATAGTTCTGGGACAAATCATTTTAACAACATGCGCCAGCAAGTTTCTATCTGCCTTGAACGCAACACTGGTCTGTCTCTACATGACCCAACATCATAATAAAATGTAATCTTAACAAAAGTAGACCTCATGAACATTTGTCATGAAGACAGAACAGAAACTGAAAATACGAAGTTTCAGTGTTCTAAAACATCATTCAAATCTTAGTGAGTTCGAAGACATTCAAGGAGGTTGGCATACATCGTGACAGGGTTCATTATTCATAAACCTTGACAAATGCTGATGATGCAAACATACCTTTCATGACTAGCACAGTTCAACAATTCATGTTCATTCGTTCCATACATTTGATACAGCTCCCAGCTTTATGGATATTCCAACTTGTATGCATACACTTCAGAAATTAGCTGCTCTTACAACACGTTGTAAGGACAAATTTCATATTAATCTCTGCCCTCTTCTGACAAAATATCATACGCCTGGCTTCCTCCACATGTAGTGTTTTGCCCAATGTGAGCAGATTTGTCTGTAGCGCCTCAGGTTATTCCTCTCGGCATATTATCACCTGAGAGTCAAAGAGCAAAACATACATAAAACACAAACATCACCCTGTGTTTGTGCTACTAATGACTTACTACTGAAAGCCCAATTCTCTGAGGTAACCGATCATACAAGCTGGCTTTCAGGGCTTATATCCTATACTGCCTCCCATACTCTGCCCTCTGATGGCATAGCCCCGGTCTTCCATTGTGATGAGATCTGCGATTGCCGCCATCAATGCCCCCTCTGCATTACTAGTGTCCCAAGATGTGGGACCTGGGCAGGTGATCTTCTTGGTCAGGAGTTTGTCAAGCTGTTGACGCAAGTCCTGGGAAAACAGGTGATGTAAAATTAAACATGTGAACTGTACTATCCTACCGGCCTACAAAATAATATTAATTATACAGTAATAATAACAATAATATTCAAGCACATTTCCATTCTTTGCATGCAGGATCGTTCAAACTTGACCTGAATATTAACCGTTCATGCAGTTGTTTGTTTTGAATCCGAATCTAACTGATTGCTTTGTTTGGCACTTCATCTAAGTGTTAATAAATAAATTCAGGTGCCATGTATCATCAATATATACTTTATTGTAAATGGACATAATATGAGCCATTTAGGGACATAAATAAATGATAATATTCAAGCATTTTTCCATTCTTTGCTGTTTAACCAGAAATTATTAGTCAGAAATCGAGGTCTGCCTTTCCCATTTTATCAAACTGGAACAAGTCTGCACACAGTCCTTCAATATACAGTCGACTCCGCTTAATCGCCCATCCTCGGGATCACGGAAAAAGTGGTCGATTAAGCGGAGCGGCGATTAAGCGGAGGAAGTAATTTCGGCCATATTTTTGGTAAGGAGATTAAATTTCTTTGATGTCGTGGTTTGATATCGTGCATTGACACCTTCTTGTCGCCAGACTCAGGACAAACTTGAGTTTGACGGTGTTGTAGCACACAAAATGTTTGATCGCCGCGGTCTCTCTCATTGGCCACCTTGCAGTAGCCCAGCAGACAATAAGGAGTAGGATGGCATGGTCGGGGTAGACCGTTCAGCCACATGACACATTCTCTGATCTAACCGAAATCCACCAGACAGGCGCAATCAAGGCGTGGGGGGAGGAGACTATACCACGGCTTTCGGCCCATTAGCATTTTCGGACCGGCGAAGGTGGTGATGAGTAGCGTAGGGCGAAGGGGGACAAGGGGAGGGGGAGGTGGAGGGAAAAGGCTTATCACACCTATTTCGGGGCGGCAGTTGTCACTCAGTCAACCTGTCTGCCATCCGTCGCACAGTTAAACCGTCTGTGTACATTATTTGTTTGTCAACTGTAACNTAAATGGACATAATATGAGCCATTCAGGGACATAAATAAATGATAATATTCAAGCATTTTTCCATTCTTTGCTGTTTAACCAGAAATTATTAGTCAAAAATCGCGGTCTGCCTTTCCCATTTTGATCAAACTGGAACAAGTCTGCACACAGTCCTTCCATATATTTCATTTCAACTGCCGTGAAAAAAAGAAGTTCCACAGGTTTACTTGTCCAATACTGAGACCCCTTGACAAATTTACCATGATAATTCTCTAAGCTCACTAAGGCAAACTGAATGTCTTTAACAGAACATGAACTTCTTATTGTGGTGCTTCTCTTTGTGGCTTACTGATCCAAACTGTCTAATTATCTTGTGAATCAGGAATACTGATTTCAAACTGCCACTGTATTAATATTCTGAGAAAGGTAAGTCAAAGGACACACAGTTATGGGACAAATGAATTACTGTACGTTAAAATCAATCATTTCAGTGAACAGACCAATTGAATAGTGACAAATTTCAATATCCTTACCTTGACCAGCTGTGCAGTTGATGATGATGCCTTGAATTTCACCCAGTCATCAACTGACACCAATTCTGTGTTTTCTTCCTAATGAATACAAATTTGAAGCAGTTTAAAAACAAAATATAAAAAAAGATGCCAGTGAGTGAGCAAAATTAGTCCTGCACTAAACTATTTGTTTGAAGTCAATTGCTAGATAAGGTTATACAGGAGCGAATGCAGGTTGTGAAGAGTGGAAGCAAATGACCAAGATGCAGGCAGGAACAGGATGTCAGTGACTGGATAAAATGTGATTTTGTTAGAGTGGTGAGAATAGCAACAGGCAAAACATAGTATCATAAAAGAACCCAGGTGGCAACATATTGAAGTGACATGCTAATGTGAATAAGAAGAAGTAAAAAAGACAAAAACAGTTATTGAACTGAGAACCTCCCCCTTTAAGGGGGGGTGCGCCTCCTGGGAGTGAAATTGTGAATGCTTGAACTAGGGACTTTTTAAGCTGTAAATTCAGATTCAGCATGGTCAAATTAGAGGAAAAATGTTTTTTAAAAAAAATTGTGTACGGTTGCCATGGCAACGCCGCCATATTGGATTTCGTGTGTTGAAAATGAGCTATTTTCAAAAGCCTAAGGCTCCTAGAGTTTTGAATGTGATCATTTCAAATTTTGTACACTTATAATATAGCTCTATATAAATAATAAAATGCATTTGTTTTTTGTTTATTTATCATACAATGTCAGTAAAAAAATTTTGAAATATGCGTGTTGACAGATGTGTATTTTTCTCAATTTTCCACCAGATAATCGACTTTTTTTCAAAAACGTGAATTAAATCTAGAAAAAAGGATGCATTTTATTGAAACACATTCTATGAGATAGATATATTCCAAATTTGAAGTCAGTCGGTTTAGAAATAAAAAAGCCTTAGGGAAAAAAGTGGAGAGAAACAACATTTTGAGAAAAATGCATTTGAAGTTTTGATAGCACGTTTATACAAGGCTAAGATGACCATCTAGAGGTGCCCTTTCAGGGCATTAAACGGATGTTTCTGGCCTCAAAGGTTATTTTTCTCATTGCAGAAGAGGTCAAAGTGTCTAAAAATACCAAAAGCCCAATTTCGATATTTTAACCCCTAGACCCCCTTTTCAGAAGGCGCACCCCCCCTTAACTACTAACATCCATATATTTGCACCTCAAATGACTGCACTTTGAAACTAGGCATTATTTGCTCAGAAATGAACTTAAAAATTTAAAAAAAAAAAGCTGCAACTTTCTCTGCAAAAAATTTCTCACACTGTTACAATCTTTCTCACCTAGCTGACAGACAAACAGCATATTAATGCAGTCTTAAAGACATCAAAAAGATGGCACAGCTCGTTTACATTACATAATCAACACTTACATCTAAAGTAAATAATTAAGGCAGTAATTGTACCTTCAACACCTTGATATCACCACCAAAGAAGAGTAGAGGGTATGGAGATACCATTGTGCAGTCATGGACGTACACCTGTATGGAACAGAGGGAAACTGGAGTTATACTGTCACCTGTTCTTGAAGGTTGCTCTACATAGTAATGACCATCAAGTAATGTGCTTCTCCATGTAAGTTTATGTCAAAGAGCTCTCAAACATAACTTGGTAGCGAAACAACATGAGATTTGCAAAGAAAAATTCTTATGAATTCTTTTTACATAATTCAAACCCCACAGCTTGAATATAACTTATGATACAAAGTGCCCTTTCATCAAACTGCTTAAATGAGATATCCCTCCATCACCTTTTGTTGACATGAGGTACCCCTGAAGAGAGCGTAGGTACAAGGTTCCAGAGAGTCAGGACAAGCTTTTAATTAGAACTTTAAGCGCTGTGATATAAATCTGAATATACTTTAAAAAAAAAAAATACTGACGAAAAAAAAATCTGAGCCTGAACTAATGTGGTAATGCAACGTAATTCAGTCATAAATCTGAAGGGCTACATGAGTAGAAAAAGCTTACATCAAACAGTACATTTACCTTCGTAGTCTTCAACTTATGGTAGAACACCATCCATTTGCTTTCAAAGAATGACTCTCGGAAGTTGACAGACTTTGGATGGGCAAAGACTTTGCTTTCATCTTTTCCTTGCATACCAATACCCCTGTTTGATAATAAAATACTTTGATCTTAGTAGCATACAAAGAGAAAAGGTGCAAAAGGAAGAAAAAGGAAAGCAGGAGAATATACCAAAATAGGGAGGAGTTCATGTGAAGAAATCTTGACAAAAATATAGAAATATCTATTCTAGCAGCAATGCTGCCACATAATTCACTAACTTAACCCTATAATTACCTGCCTAGCACCCTTCACTCTATTCTAAATCTATGTCAGTGAGCACAACTCCCATTGTGAGATGAACATAGACATCACAACAACAAGTTTTTGTTTTTAAAGGAGCTTTGATAATGTATAAAATTTGGGGGCAGGCAATGGTGGATAATGGTGAATAAAGGGTTAAGGGGGGGTGCGCCTCCTGGGAGTGAAATCGTGAATGCTTGAAGTAGGGACTTTTTAAGCTTTAAATTCAGATTCAGCATGGTCAAATTAAAGGAAAAAGGTTGACTTTTGTTTTGTTTTGCGTACGGTTGCCATGGCAACGCCGCCATATTGGGTTTCGTGTGTTGAAAATGAGCTATTTTCAAAAGCCTAAGGCTCCTAGAGTTTTGAATGTGATCATTTCAAATTTTGTACACTTATAAAATAGCTCTATAAAAATAATAAAATGCATTTGTTTTTTGTTTATTTATCATACAATGTCAGTAAAAAATTTTTGAAATATGTGTGTTGACGGATGTGTATTTTTCTCAATTTTCCACCAGATAATCGACTTTTTTTCAAAAACGTGAATTAAATCTAGAAAAAAGGATGCATTTTATTGAAACACATTCTATGGGATAGATATATTCCAAATTTGAAGTCAGTCGGTTTAGAAATAAAAAAGCCTTAGGGAAAAAAGTGGAGAAAAACAACATTTTGAGAAAAACGCATTTGAAGTTTTGATAGCGCGTTTATACAAGGCTAAGATGACCACCTAGAGGTGCCCTTTCAGGGCATAAAACGGATGTTTCTGGCCTCAAAGGTTATTTTTCTCATAGCAGAAGAGGTCAAAGTGTCTAAAACTACCAAAAGCCCAATTTTCATATTTTAACCCCTAGACCCCTTTTCAGAAGGCGCACCCCCCCTTAAAGGAGCTTTGATAATGTATAAAATTTGGGGGCAGGCAATGGTGGATAATGGTGAATAAAGGGTTAACTGTATGTTGATACATACTTGTGCTTTGCACTCTTTGGTTTTGGCACCTTGGTAACCTGCACGACATTTGGATACAGTCCTGCACACAGCACAGCACGGATCAAGCTCAGGTTTCCTGTTGAAAATTCATGAAAGGATGATATTACAATGCTATAGGCAAGGAAGAGGTTGGTGTGGTTCATCTTCATCAAAGTAGTGGAAAGTAGTGAGCTGATTAATGAGTATCTAACAGAATTATCCTCCTCACCAGATACTCCTTTGTGATACAGTTGTCTCAAAGGTACAACTCATGTTAAAAATTTTTCTGAGGAGGACACACCATTAAACCATATAAAAGGACATAGATTTTCCAAGATCTGATTAGATGGCAAACATATTACTACAAACAGAGCATCTTAATGGTCTCAGCCTTCAAAGAATGGTTTGATAAATAAACATTTTTTTTTAAGAATGGCATCCGTGTCCCATGTGACACCTCTCCTCATCACTTCAAAACACTGCTCTCAGCTAGTTGTTGTCTTTTGAAACTGACAGAGTAAGTGCTAAAATCCCACAATGCTCATTTTTCACTCTGATTTACAGTAGTATCTTGGTATTAATTCTGTATAAACTTCTTGGCAATGTCATCCCACCTCTTCCAGTCTTGGCTCTTTTCTTTTCTTTCATCAAAACTGTTTCCCCATGCCTTCCCTGGGTTAGCAATTTTAATTCCTTATGACACACCTTCTCTACCTCCAGCACTATTTCTCAGTGTTCTACTCCCAATCTTGTCCGACTAACTTCCCAAACTTACTCCTGCCAAATCTCAATCAGGAATATTATAATGAACTCAATACTGCACTTACCACTGTTAATATTTGCCAAGCCATCTTTGGGATTTTTGGAGGCCACAAAGCCTATGTCATACAAAAGTTCGGATAGTTGTTTCTTCATGTCCCGAAGCATCTGACGACAGAAAAATAAAGACATAAAATATATTTTTGAAACACTGTGAACTCTAAAGGATTAAATAAAAGAAGTGAATGAAAGAATGCAAAAGATCTTACTGCACAGAGCAGTCAGCTGAACAGATCTTTTTCAGGGCACATTCATGGGCCGTTTACTGACATATGACTGAGCTTGTTGACTTTCAGAGATCATTTGTCTCGGCTGAACTGCATGAAAAACTACTACAAGACTTGTCTTGCTACATATTTTCAGAATCTTTATGCTGGCGAGTGTCATAAATTAAATGGATACAAAGTAAGACATTCAAGCATAGGCCTAAATATCTATGTCCAGATAATTCACCTTTTAAGTAAAGCAAATCTGGTGAAAAGAGCACTCATAAGGTCATGAACATACATGAACAAGAATGTATATTACATTGTTAGACATATAACACAATCAAGTTCATGATGAAGGGGAAAATAATTAATGGTAAAGAATGGGAATTCACAATCATAAACAAAGCAATGCACAAGCTTATTGTGGAAAAAAGATGACTGACATTAACTGGCAGTAAAAAAATCAAAAAGTAATTTAAAAAAAAAACAACGGAATATTTTCATGAATTCACAGCCAATAAGTTATCATGACATTAATAAACATTCCTATTAAAAACTATACAAAACTTTATGTGGGGTGGGAACAACATAAACAAAGATACTGAGAAGCAAATTACCTTTAATGTGTTCTCAGACAGGAAATTATCCCAGCAGTAACTGCGACTGTTTCCACGTTCCAGACTCCGTTCCCATCCCTACAAAGATAAAGGTGGGAAGTGCTAAGCTTACTGGGCATATATAAAGAAATAAAAAGCCTGCCACAATAAACCCAAACATTTGAATACAAATGCACAAGGCAAAATATCTGAGCCCATTGGAAGAATACCAGTGATATTGTTCCAATTCCTAAATGACAGTTCCAAATACAATTCTTATATTTAAGAAACTTGTTAATAAAGCCCCTGTCACTCTGAATTTTGTTGCAATAATATACAAATGAAAATGATGACAACCTACTCTGAATGCGTTGATAAGCATTAGGTGATCACTCTTGCCATCTTCAGCCAGGCGTTTCCGCGCCATGTCAGCCATCTCCTCTTTGCCCTTAAAAAGTGTGGAAACAAATGTTTGTATGCATGCAAAAAAGGAAAACAAAATGGGCTGCACAATCTACTATGACATATTCTGAACACTTACATCAATTTATTAACATACTACCCAATTCCAATTGGTCATTCTCCTAAATTCACTTCATTAAGGTCATAAAGAGCAAATACTTTCCTGATAATACTGTAGTGTGCTTATACCAGCTAAAGCAATGCAAATAAGTAGAATTTAATTTCCGTATCTATAACATCCCAGAAATTTTCTTCTGAAAAAAAAACCAACACAGGATAAGGTTAAGTGTGCACCAGCATACCTTTCTTGATTTGTTATTCTGCCATGTTTACAGTCCCGAAGAGCTCGCTGTCCTATTCTGAGAATGCCACATGACCCAAACATGTCACCCCAGATGAAAAACATCAGGATATTGGATTTGCTTCAGTTCTTAACTGCATACAATGCAGTAGATACTTATGCTAATTTTGGAGCATTTTCATTATTGAAGATGTGAGCTCTTGTTCAGCCTCATGATTAATTCAACACTTATTTCGAATCCTGATCATGGTAGTGCTTTAAGTGATTTGGGAAAGCATCTGTTTCTCATTTTTCTCCTGTCCACCTATCTATAAAATAGGTGTCTGGCCATAGGCAGTGAAAGATATTGTCAGAATGCTAGTTATCAATGGCTATAAATGGTAGCAGAATGGTACGCTCCCTAAGGAGATAAAGTCCTAAAGTGATCAGATCTGCTGAGGTATTAATAGTGCAAAATCACATGAGCAGATGCAAGCCTGGACACAAGGCATAAATCGCCTTTTTTATTATTATTATATAATGAAACATTAATGCAGAGAACAGACTAGGCAAAGTATTAAAGGAAGACAAGCACATCAAAACTAATTTCCGTTTTCCAACACCTTTTCTCTCTGAAAATTATCTATGGTGCCCACTGAGTCAATTCTGCGATGAAAGAGCATCGTTCTGTTATCGTGTGAGTATGTAATATGATGCAATTAGGAGAGCTAGAGTTTTCCCCTTCCCCATCAGCAGCTGCTTGTGGCAAAAACGATGACGTCACTTAAGCTCCTGCAGCTACAGACACCTCTATCTGATAATGTATTATTCAGCTTTTAATTAAGGTTTTGGTCATCAAAATTCAAATGTTAAGTTTGATAGTGGAAGCCAGATAAAGTGTTCTACAATTTTATTCCCTCTGCATGATTTTGTCTGACATATCTACTGTTCAAAGAGGAATTAAAATATTCAGACCAACATGCTATCACCTGTCCACAGATCACTGGCTAGACAGCTTGGCCATGTGGCTAGAACGTAAGCTTATGGCAGCCACGCCTGCAGTGGGTGTAACAGTTTGGATTTTGGATAAGGTAATCCTGTGGGTTGTCTGGGGCCGGCAGAGGCGTTATATCATTATGACAGACTTTTGAAAGACTCTTTTATTGGAATAATAGGGTACTGTATGACTTAATATGGTCTGCAGGATGATACAACTTTCCTTTAAATTCTTTTAACAGTAGTGTTTTGTTTCCACTGACCATATTTCAAGGAAAAAAAGGGAAACAAATTTAAGCGTTCTTATTCATTACCTAGTTTTATAAGTATTCTTAGCAGTGTTCTACTGGACAAGAAGTGCAATGTATGCTGTCAGCTGTATGACACCATTAATGATTCATCATCCTGAAGGAACTAGAAGCTTACCTGCTGGTTACCATGCATGGCTTACTTATGAAAATAATGGCAGGTGACTGCTTGCTCTGCAAGTATTTAACCTGTCTTTAATTTTCACTTACCAGTGGCACTGTAAAGGCATCTTTAAAACTCAAGCTGGCTGCAACGGTCAAGATGGGATCCAGGCAACAAAACATAGCACCAAAAAGGATCATTTTGCCTGTGTGAGGCTCCACTGGCATCCTGGCCAAGTGGTAGCCCAGGGGCAGGAGATTCTCTTCCACATCCAGAGCATTCTGTATCCAGAATAAAAAAAAGTTAAATATGTGACATAATATGTTAGGCACTACACTTTTAAAGTATACAATAAAGCTGACGCACATATACAAATCTATACCAGAATGGAACAAGCGCCTGGCATCTGATTTGTGGTACTAGCAAATGTGGAAAATGCTGCTATGTATCATCTGTGTGGATGAATTCAGTTGCAAAAATAGTTAGCTTTAGCAATATAATCAGAAGAGCATGAATTGATTCCCGAAATTTAGAAAGTTTGTGTCAATATCTATTCTAGGATTTGACTAAAATAATATCAGGTGAAAGTCCTCTTTTCACTGGGCACATTCTGCAATGCAAAGACATCAAGCACCATTTCAACAAGTAAATCCACAACTGTAATTACCCAGTATCTCATGCCCAGAAAAGGCATAAAAGCTATTTCACTGAAATGAATCAAGCTTTGGATTAGATAAGCTTCTGACTATCACACTGTAATGAAAGTCTATTCCTTTACAAGTTGAACCTATGCTCATGAACTTCTCACAGAAAAGGAGAGAGACACTACTCATACCACCAATCCATATATGGCTCAAGCTGATCAGAATCCTGATATAGGTTTCACATACCTGTTACCAACAGTATGTCTTTTTTTTTTTTAATTTGCTGGCGGTGTGTCCCGCTCAATATTCCTATAAGCTAGTGGGCACTTTGAAAATTCATTCCAGCCAATGCTTATGGCAGCCCAACATTTCAAAGCCAATTTCTCTAATCTTTTAACCTTATTCTGAAAATTGTTTTTGTTATTATGCCACTGACAATGAAAATGATTATAGCAACCAGATTACCATGAAAATAATCAAAGTGAGATGATTGTTTCAATCTAGCATTTTACCTCCAACACATGGCACCAGAGTGCACCAAAATAGTCTCTTGGGGCTCAAGAATGAGGAAGCACAAAAAATGGAATGAAAGTACAGATACAAATAGTGATTACAACATTAGGGTTGACAAGAGCAACAGCTGCATTAAGATAAGTGAATGCAGACAAGCTTACACCTACCAGTTCAATGAGAGATTTCACAGCATGATCAATTGCTTCCATTGAAGGATGCTGCATGGCTTTACTTATAAAGGGAATGATGCGACCCAGTTTCAGCAGCTGCGGAAGAAGACATCTGGCAATATTAATAATCTTTTCAGTAAACAGTATAGTAGCAATATACATTTTCACAATTTAAATATTAGTCATTATACATGTTGTAAGGTGGCAGTTAGTTATAAGTTTTAAAGCCTACACAAAAACACAAGGATGAATCAGAGCATGAGTAATAAATCTGAACATCTGTGTGAGTTTTTGAAAACAGGGCTCTTATCTAGTAAAGAATTCAGTGACAGTCATACTAAAACACAAATCTAGTGCTGCCAGAGATAGTTTCACCTCTGTAGAAGCAGAAAAATGTCAAAGATGACTGAAAGCCAGGGAAGGGAAGGGACACATTTGCAATAAATTTTATTAAGTAAAGTGATAACCTACTAAACACAAAATACACATCTTCATCAACAAACCTAATAAGGAAAATTGCTAGGTATTTCTCGATAATTTTGCAAGTTTGTTAACAAGAGCTCACCTTTATCTGTAAACAAAGCTCTTCAAGCCTTGTTCTCAACATTTCTGGAGGTAGATAATCCTGGAGGAGATCATAGCGGAATTTGGTATACAGATGAAAACAATGACCAGGCTGTACTCTGAAACATTTAGAAACAAATAATTTATACTTGTAATGCCAACATATGAAAATAAAACTGATTATTTTACAACCAAAGACCCAACTAATGATTAGAAGCTGCAAAAACTAAAACTCATGGATGGAATAGTCACCAGTGTGGCATATGGAGTACGAAAACTAAATGTAGCAAAGATAATAGCGACACGAAACGCTTTTGAAACAAATTTAGATTTACCATACTATAATGGCACCCTCTTGATTTTTTCCCACAAATTTTGAGGGATAAAAAAACATCCCCTTTGAAATACTAACTTCAAAGGTGACCACACATTTTTCTATATGAGCTTGGCTAAATACAATTCTAAATTTCAACAAGAAACAGATTGCAGAAATAAAACAACATCAGGTTCTTCATGACCTACCGTCCAGCTCGTCCTCTCCTCTGTTTTGCATTGGCCTTTGAAACCCACTGAGGCTCCAGTGAGGTGAGATTCATCTCTGGCTGAAAACCTTTCACTTTGATCTTACCACAGTCAATCACATAGACAACATCATCAATGGTGATACTGTAGATAAAGTTAAACAAAATTTTAATGGTGATAATGTTGATTAAGTTAATGAAGCTCAAAAATATTAAAGTGATACTATGGATAAGCTTAAACTTTAATGGGAACAAAAATTTAATCGTGATTCGGAGGATGAGATTAAAATTTAATGATGACACTATGGATGGAGATATGCTGTAACCAAATCACCATGAGGATATTATCATAATACACCCTGGTGGTACTGAACATATTTGCAATGTTAAGACGTATTCGTTTTAGTGTTGCAAATGTATAAGCACTCCTTGCCCATGTAGAGTGGAGACAACTCTGATATTTAACAATGCAAGAAAAAGCTCCTGACAAGCATCAATGCCATGAAATGGATCTTGATGGGTCTTCACCCTTAGATTTTAATTCTTGCACTTCATTGAACTCAATATAATCACTAAGATTATTAGAATTTTTATTTTCATCATTACATCATTTTCATCATATACTCTCACTGTGTCTCCTTCTCAGTACTGAAGCAAAAGTACTTTTGCCGAGCTTAGGTACCAATGCTTTCATCTTTTCACAAACAAATCTCTCCTGTTTGCTACTGATATGTTCTTGAGGGCAAATGGCTATGTACTGTAGAGCAAACGAAATTCAGTCATCCACAGGAAGGTGGTAAAAATATATTACATTATTTAATGACTTCCTAATCATGAATGTGACTGTATCAAGCTAACCTTGTCTCAGCTATGTTTGTGGCTATGACAATCTTGCGTACACCAGGTGGAGGACGATCAAACACTTCTCTCTGATTGACAGTTGGCATCAAGGAGTGAAGAGGGATCACTCGCAAACAACCTAACAAAGTTAGTGGAAACCTGTATTAATGCAATGCTTACAGTGCTGTATGACATTTAAATGACTCCTGAAACAATGAAAACCTGCTTTTTATTGTGATACATGTAACAAAAGAGTCAACAACATCTGTGCATGAGCAGCAATGCAAGTTCACAGTGATTGCAGTAGACTCTGTTTCAATGCAATTTCAAAGGAGTATGGAAAAGTTTATCTAGGCAGGGCATGTGGAAAAGCAATGCTTATTGGATTAATTTTTTTATGTTTATTACAAACTGATGTATTAAAATTTTTTAAAAAATGATTAAGAATTTGCGGCAAAGAGAAGTCATCTCTTAAGGGCTGACTCTGATTGGGACTGGATTCTGATTGAACAGTTTAGCACCATTAAAATACTACCGCAGTTTCACAGTTTGGTATTTGGTCTAAATGTGCATGCATTGTGAAGTCCTTTATCAACTGGATGGGTATTTTATATGCACTGAAAATATTAGCGTCCATTCTGCATCCAAGTACAATACTAAAATGTGTACAGAGCCTGTATTTTAACAAGACAGAGGGAGCACATAGAAAAGTACAACATCTGGACATCTCTCTGTAACATAATTAGGATGCCACTCCGCTCCCATATTTTACTAAAATCAAAATATATCCATACTGTCCACTGGAAAAGCTTACCACAACCCCTCTCATCATCAGTACATAACAACAGACTCAGCTGGTTACCTGATCTACATCTAGCTGTGCCTTGTATCATTTCATTAAGTTTCTTGATCTCCTCCCAGCCAGGAACAAAGACCAAAATTGCTCCTTCCTGAATAAAAAGAATTTCACGTAAAATCACTCACACATACAGTAAAACTTGCTTTCTTTTTTTTCTAAAATCACAGACATTAAAAATTAATAGAATGCCTTCATATAATGTGGTCTTCAAAGACATGCATCCTTTTCCACATTTTTGTACATGAATCCTGGATACTGATACCATGAGATCCATACCATAACCACCTTTGGTTGGAAAGATGCACTACTGTTGCACACTTCATATATTGTCCAGTCCATTAAACAGCATAAAGCACCATAACTTTCCAAATGTCTTATCTGTCTGTTGCACTCGGATATATGTACGTGTACTATGACAAGCTGATACAAAATGCAAGGCAAAAATGAACACTGATAGAAATGCACAACTTAGATACTGTACTGGCAGCATAATATGGCAACAAAATTTGCTGTTTCAGTGTTTCACTCTGCAGCTTAATCTGAGACATGAAAACTTGGAGAAGCAAAACGGGTTGGGTGACACTCATCATATATCTAAACAGCCAGCTTCTGAGCCCAACAGTTTACTACAGTGATGCAGTGGGCTGCAAGTACTCATAATGTGTTAACAATCAGTTTGACACAATTTCCCTCCCTTACCTCCATGTGGGTGCAGATGTGATTGATGAGTTGATGTACGAGATCCAGGTTGATTTGAGAGTAGTCAAAGTTCTGTAGGACTTCAATAGTTCTTCCACTGAAACTGTAACAGGAATGTAACATGTTAAATGTCTTTGTTGTAGAATCTTATAAACTTCAATTTCACTGGCTAAGGAATTTGAGTTCATGAGGTAACTTTAATATAGAAATGCACAACAACAGACTGCAGCTTAGTAACAAGGAATTTGGATTATGTAATACTGGAGCTCATACAGTGCTACCTTTTGTTATATCATGAAGCAGACACAATTTTATATTATAAACAAAATTGCAAAACTTTGTTGCAACTGTATCTCCATTATTTGTTCACCAACTGACCTAAAATTTTCCATACACCTTCCTTTTAGTCTGAAGGTGTTTCTTTAGATAATTTCTTAGCCTTAAATAGTCCGTAAGTATTATTTTGATAATTACATAAATTTCTTTTGTTTCGCGGATACGGTCCAAGTCTGATATTTTTAAATTAATGGTCTTGCGTCACTGATTTCTGCATTTTGCCGTGAAATGTTCACTTCCGCTCCCCGAAGTTGAAACTGAGCACTGATGACATTTGTATCAGATATCGGTTCGAAAATATCAAGGCTGCATTGCAGAGTTGATCACCAGAGTGAACATTATAATCATCAGTATAAAATGGATCTGATTCAATAGAATGAACATGACTTCTGTCGTATGAACCACCAGTGCGAAAAATGATGCTTTCCGTACAAAAGTTGAAAGTTCAGGACTTGGCTCTATCAATAACTAAGTAATGCTTCCTCTCATTTACGCTGTGGGGGTTATACTTTCTCCACCAATTTCATCAAAATTGCTGTGTAAGTCACAATTCCACCATAACTGCTCCTTTTCCTTTTTTTGTTATTGTGCAGTGGGGTTCCTGGCTATCTCAGAATTATATAGAAAATGAATTTTCCCATATCTGAAAGGCCTATTCCATTTTTTAAATTCGCTCCCATGTTCATGACGTCACTACTATTGTGGTGTCTACAGCCAAACTGGCATTTTGAGGCCAAGTTCTTTGAATATGGCAGGTTTTTAAAGAGGCTGGTGTCAAAAATCATTTGATCTTATTTTTTTCCTCAACAATTCAACTTTCAATTCAATTTTAATCAGTCTAACCCAGTGTAAGAGGAGCCGTATAGATGTAATATGGTCTTTTGCTTCACACAATAACCCCCAAAATTTGCGGGTGCTTTGGCTAGTATGTTATACAGATCCACTAGCTGCGAAGAACACTTTGATTTTTTTAAAACTTCTGAGAGTTTCTAAGAAAGCATTAATTGTCTAGCAGCTAGTTAGAATGAGGTTTGCAATTACTCTTTGGCTAAATCAACTTATTGGCATGACATGAAAGCTTAATGTATACTTTCATTAGGTGAAAATATCTTTGACCTAACATCATTTTGGTCCAACTATATTCAATTGAAATGGCAAAGCATCAGTCCATGCAACAAAATTCTGAGAAAGCTGAGACCGAAGAATTACTTATATTATACACTTCATCTAATATACCCCATAAAAACTCAAATCTATCCACAACTACTGACCATTTGCCCATACAATAAATGTTTTTGAATAAAGAAATCGACTTTTGCATTCAATTTATGCAACAAACCAATTTGATATGGGATTGCCCTATTCACCTTCAGAGCCTGATATCTCAGTTTCTGACTTAGTGACATAAGCCTCATTTTGAGTGGCTAATGCATCCATCCATCATCAACGATTACAGTAACAAATCCATTGAATTATATTAATTTACCTTCCTCTTAAATTTCGACACCAGACTTGGTAATTTTCCTCTTCTTCCATTTCTTCTGGCTTCATTCGACGTCTGGGCCGTTTTCGAAATGTATTTCTGGAATCATCTGGAACAAACCTGAGAAACATTTCTGACCATTAAAAAAAATCTTATCAATCAAGCAGAAGTATGAAAAAATACCTAAAACTAATTGTGGATAACACAATCTGTGTTATATAAAAAGAAAACACTACTCTCAAATTTAATAGAGCGGGTACAAAACGGTTTTAATTATGCACAGATCTATCAACATAAAGACAAATATAGATTTTAAAAAAAAAACAACATTTCGAGCATGAATTAGCTTACCCTGTGATCTCTATAGTCTCTTCCAGCAAATACTCCTTGACCGGGAATGTGTAGCCAGGAATATTCAGCATGGGACAGTTGTCTGTAAATAGATTCATAATAAGATAATACTTTGCAGAATAACTCATTGTGAGGCAAGCTTAAAGGTCTACTGATACTGGCAAAAATGAGAAACGAAGTAATAAACTCTCTAGCAAGATAGCAAGAGTGATAAAAGTGCTCTTCCTTTTATGCCCGACAAAAGAAACTCATTTTTGAAACTTTGTGCTAAATTAAACATTATATATTTCTTTACAACTTAGCTTATGTATACAGTTTTACCTCGACTGGAAGACTGTTATGTAAGAGTGATGGGACGATAATGATGACAGAGTACCAGATATGAATGAAGATTTATACCATCTCATATATTAACAAGACATGAGTACCACAACAAGTGAGTTGGACTCACTGAAATACTTTGAAAACATCTCTGCATTCAAGGTGGCACTCATGAGGATAACTTTCAGATCTGGTCGCTTTGGCAACAAGTCCTTGAGAATGATCATCAGGAAATCTGACTGCAGATCTCGCTCATGAATCTCATCAATGATAATGTGTGTGGCTCTGTCCAAAAAGCTGCAAGAACACATGAATAAATCTTATGATTGTGCCCATGAGAATGAGAGTGGTCTAACTCCACTTTTTCTAGCTCTGAGAAAAACTGTTCAGGAAATAAAAAACTCGGTTTTATAAAACAGTGAACTAATTACAAGGAGAAACGAAACAAACCCAAAATAATCACAGCGGAGTTAGACCTTTATTTTATAGAGAGATTTGATAGTTGTCTACACAATGGTAGTGATAACTCATCTTCACCCAAAAGTGGAGTTAGACCACTCTTATTCTCAAGGGCACAATTATGAGATCACTTTGTAAAGTGCATGCTCATAACACAAAGTCTTAATCAAATTTGACTTTGACTAAATCTGATGGTTATAAGAGATATTACTAATCTGAAGGCAATATGTCTTAAAATCATATCTTCTACCATGCATATATAGTACAACAGGACAGTGAGAAGTTGATTTCCAAGGAACCATTCTGTTTGTGGGCAATATCTGATACTGACTGTAATGAATGAATTTGGAATCAGAGCTTTAAAGTGAGTGTGATGCACTACTTAGCAGCAGTAATTTGCTAGCATGTTCTACAGATATACTTTTTTATAATTTACAAACAGGAAGTCAAATATGAGGGAAACTTACGGGTCACTTTCCAAAAATTTGAGAACAATACCAGTTGTGCAGAATAATATGGAGCCCTGAGGTCGAGGCCGTTTTCTGAAACACAAGGCAAATGTAACATCAAAGTCTTGTAATATGGAATCTTAATTATGAATTACTAAAAGCAAAAAAAAAAAAAAAATACTTAAGTGCTAGGGATGTCGCAATGTGTAGTCAACTACAAGTCAATACTAGAACGTTAAATCTAAATACACAGGAGTTTGAAAGTTACATGAATACTTACAACTTTGAGAGACCTTGACTTTATACGGTGCTTAAAACAAAACCACAAGTTAACTGAAGATGATTGACAAGGAGGATATACTTTCTGTCTCAAATACTTTATGACATTCACCAGTCATATCAGTCAGCAGATTACTAACATGAGTACATAAAAGGATAGTAAAAGCAAAACTGAGACGATATGAAGTTAGTGACAGCTACATTATTACTGTCTTATGAAATACCATTAAAATGCTACTATACAATTATGCAAGTGTTCACTATAATTTCAGCTGCAGGAAATGACATCTCAAATATGTGATGAATGTAATTTAGTTTCTGTTCTAACAATGCCTGACAATTCCGTTTTCAAGGTAGGTTCTCAAGAATGGTGGTTATTAATACATTCAGTCCTTACGTCTCTAATCTGATCTGGTAGCCCACCCCTGATGTTGAAGAAGAGTCCACCCTCTCACATCTCTCAGCCGCCACACGTTCTGCCACCTAAGATTTGAATATGATGTTACCTACTGATTCCACCTCTATAGTTTAATGTGAATCAATGATAATGAAATAACAAAAAAGGAGTTAAAACATTGGAGTGCTGAATGGCAGTCATCTTCACACCAACTAAATAAACACTGGCCTTATTATTTCTATCTGATTATCAGTCACATGGATAATCGTGGTGTTATGAAACAGAGTGACTTTTGCCAATTCTAATATTCTTGTTTGGCATGTGTGGTTAAAGCTGATTTATGCACCAAACTGTCCTACCCAACTTCCTGAATGCAGATACTTTCTACAACTCCCAACATATCCAAGGACTTTGATTGAGAAAGCACAACTGGACATGAGAGAACAATGGCTGGTCCAGAAACAAGAACCAATGGCTGCTATGTCTTGCAGGCCAGACTCCGGGAAAACTCCAGTAAACAACTGGCACTATATAGCCTTGCCTTGCCTTGCCTTTCTAAGTAAACTAAATACTTTTATGCAATCAGCTGTGTTCTTCCTGTTTGTTGGATTTCAAATTTTCTCTTTTCAAAATCACTACTTTCGATAGAATGCACTCATTTCAATTCTGATGTGAGAGTGCAATTTGTGTATTCAGACGCAGTATGGTATCACAAACATTTGGAAAGGCACTTGTTATGAAGCAAGAATGGAACACCAACAATATGAAAATACTGGTACTGATCCTGGCTGTCAAAATCCAAACGAGCTAACAATTCTACTGAACAGTAAACTTTCATTGTGCAAAGAAGGGGAAGACTGAATTATTTCAAGTAAACTAAAGTTGCTTCTTTTGCTATTTAGAAACCATCAGCAAACTCTTTCTTCGATTTCAAGCTGGACAGATATTTACCACAGCATATGATTTCATGAAGATGGACTTATCCTGGTATAACAACAAATAATCATAGAAGACATGAAGTCTGAAAACCAGAGACCAGCACTGAAACTTACAGATATTGCACTGATCCTTCTAGGCTGGGTACATATTAATCTACACTGTGAGCCAATACCTCTTTCAATGTAACTGTCTAGGATAAACTGAGGGACCTGCAAAGAAATAAACCCAAAAATCAGTAAAATCTATTAATAGTAATCCATTTATAAATAAATTTAGCCGATAAAAATCATCTAAAGCAAAAGTAGGGTTTGAGTTTTGAAAAACCGAGCTGAATATATTGTTAAGACTACTGAATTCCCACCACCAGAAGACCCATTTGAATGGAAGGTGAGAAGAAAATTAACACTGGACTTGAGAAAAACCACAATGTCTTAAAAATACTCTGAAAATTACAAAAAAAAATGATTGCTTACATATTCTTGACAACAAGGTTTTAACACAACTGAATGTTACCACTACTGTGCACACTCCACACAAACCTGAGTTGTTTTTCCACAGCCAGTCTCTCCACTTATCACAAGCACCTGATTGTTGGTCACAGCTGACACAATTATCTAATGTAGAGAAGAAAACATATATAATATATTGTCATGATCATTCCACATTCCCCGAAGCAATTTTTATTTGATGATTTGTTTATACTTATTTGATCATCGATTCATCTTTCTTTAATGTTAACTAAAGATTAGTTTTGCTTCCTTATATTATTGTAAACCTTAAACAATAGGTTTAGATTACAGTGGAACCCCCTTAAGCGGGACACGCGTGAGCGGGACGCCCGCTTAAGTGAGACGAATGCCTGGGGAACTGAATTTTTGCCATTTAAATCTATACATGTGAGCGGGACGGCAACCCGCTTAAGCGAGACAACTTGGAGCCAGATTTCCATAATATACACGCTGTCTTTGACAGGAATGCTGCCAATTGTCACTATCGTACTGTGTCTTAGTGCTTGTTTACCTTTGCCCATCAGCTGAAAACCTGAGAGCTACAAAGAAGCTTGTACCGACGGCCCTGATTACCCCCCTTTACGTTACGTGAGAAGTGATTGACACTACCTAGCCGCTGGTCATTTAACCCGCGCAAGCATTAATGGATCGAGATTAAGTAAGCCCCGCCCCCTGTCAGCCACACTTTATCCTTTCTTCAGCTTAGGCAGTGATTAACACTTACAAGCGTTACCTGCGCAATTGCATAACACTCAGCCAGGGTGTCGTTGACAAAGGCATGACCATCATTCATGTTGCATAAAGGCTTTTTAACACATGCCGCTCGCGTCGCGCTCTGGTCAGATGTGGAGCGAGAAGTGTGAGGCTTATCTTTGCTGGTGTTACGATCATGTAAATTTGATCCCAAGTGATTTTTGATCATTTGAATGGGGGGTGGCGAACATCTCGACTTCAGAGATGTTAGACCTTTCATATTCTCTCCAGGTTTATTTTAGCATGTATTATTTCTTTCCCTCTGATGTAGACATGTCCCGGTCTTTAAAAGAAATTGTTTTTGAATTTTCAAAGGAGAGTGGTGAGAAGGCTTAGGTGCTTCTTTGAAGCCAACCATAAATCCTGTTCTCCACAAAGAATGACCAATAATATGCTCTGCACGTCTACTGAAAATGCAGTTAGACTGCAATAAGTATATTTTAAACAGTACAGATACAATTTAAATCTTACTCCGTTGTCACATCTCACTAGCAACAAGTAATGATATCCCTTAACTTGGATGAAACGCACAAACTAGCTAAGAAATCACTTTATAATGGATAGTCCGCCTAAGCGAGATGCCCGCTTAAGAGGGACGATTTGTCGGGAACGGAGCCGTCCCGCTTAAGCGGGTTTCACTGTACTACATTTTTCAAAACCTAAAATGTGATTTCTGCAAATGTGGAAGGAGCATAATAATATGGATGTCTGAAACAATTAATAAGGACTCAATCACCTAATTTTACAAAAGTAATGAAACTGCCGTAAAGCTAGGAACAGGAATGTGAAAGTGCAAGCACAGCACAATACAAAGGATGTTTCGGCAAACATGTCTTTTTCAGCAATCACAAAAAAAACAGAGCGGACAAAAACGTAATTTTTCCCTCCATTTGACTACTGTGACATTTACAAGGAAGTAGTGTTTCTTTCCATTTCATTAGCTTTTTATTCCTTTTCTTTATTTTTATGTAATTTTTTCTTTGTTATTTAATTAGTTTATTTGTTTACATTTTGTCTGCTCTACTTGTCTTTTTGTGATTGCTGAAGAAGGCATATTTGCTGAAACGTCCTTTATATTTGGACATAATTCTGTAAAACTTTCTATCTGCTTGCTCTTTTATGATCACCTAATTTTGGGTGTTTCACATGCTCAAACTTTCCTGGCAACCCATTACACAACTCATCAGAATCAGATGATCATATACCCAGGAACATCTTGTCTCTCCAGCACCGTTTGTTACACTAAAATAGCACCATTTCACTGTATAGATGCCCTCAACTTCCACTGCTTCACTTTATCTTTCCCATGTACTTACATCTTTCATGCTGTAAGATGGCAATTTTTTACGGAAGTCCAACATTTTGGTAAACTGTGAATTATCCCTGAGTTTCTGTGCCCACTTCTCCATCTCGCTGTCCAATTTGGGGTTGTCGGATTCCGGTATTGCAGTTTGAAAATCTAATTAGGAAAAAAGTACTGGATTAAGACATGATCTGCAAAATGTACAGTGACAAGCAAATGATGTACAACAGAACAGGTTTCTGCACTGCTTTAAATGAAGCCTGGTATCTAGAAATCTTAACATAGCTTGGGAGTCCTCTATGACCTACACAGACTAATCACATGTTAAAACTGAGAAAGAGATCACTCTTCTCCAAGGTAGAACCAAAACAAGCATGACTCATCTACTCTGGTTTGACTACTGTGACATTTACAATTGTGAGTCAAACATTCTGTAGTGTACTGGTCAAATTTCCAATTAATACATGCTGAGTAATTACATAAAATATGCTGAATTCAAAACAATTAAATTCATCATAAGAGATTGTGACTTATGGTGTGCATACCCCTGGGCATACACTATACAATTCCAATGGTATACAGGTTGAGTGTATTTCAACAAGAAACAGGGAGTTATTGACTGACTTTACATGACTTAAAGACTATACCAGACGGGTGATTTTATGACAGAGGTATGTTAGATTGCCTGACAATGTTAACGCCTCTCATAAAAGATTAAGAATTCTTGCTTAAATGTAACTCAAATACAGTCGACTCCGCTTAATCGCCTTTTCCGTTTAATCACCTCGTTTCCCAGGGAACCAAATTTTTTCTACACAAAAGTCACTGGATAATAGCCTCTCACTCCGGATAATCGACCACTCTTCAGCGCCCATGAATTCAAAGATCAGCGGTTGAAGGGTAACAGTTGACAAACAAATAATGTACACAGACGGTTTACCTGCGCATCGGATGGCAGACCGGTTGACTGAGTGACAGCTGCCACCCCGAAATAGGTGTGATGAGCCTTTCCCCTCCACCTCCCCCTGTCCCCCTTAGTCTCATACTACGCATCACCGCCTTCGCCGGTCCGATAATGCTAATGCTCCGAAAGCCGTATAGTCTCCTCCCCCCACGCCTTGATTGTGCCTGTCTGGTGGATTTCGGTAAGATCAGAGAACGTGTCATGTGGATGAACGGTCTATCCCGACCATGCCATCCTACTCCTTATTGTTTGCTGGGCCAATGAGAGAGACCACGGAGATCAAAAGTATTTTGCGCTACAACACCGTCAAATGCGAGTTTGTCCTGAGTCTGGCGACAAGAAGGTGTCAATGCACGATATCAAACCACGACATCAAAGAAATTTAACTCCACTGACCAAAAATATGGCCGAAATTACCTTCTCCGCTTAATCGCCCACTTTTTCTGTGATCCCTAGGATGGGCGATTAAGCAGAGTCGACTGTACATCATCCTAATAACTAACTCAAATTGTTGGACCAATAAAACTATGTATATGCAGTACTACTCAAACAAAGCATCTTTCACACATATAATTGCCCACCTGACTCTGGTTCATCACCAACATATGGATAATCGCCATGGGCCTGCATGTACTGCACAACCCCTGCCACACAGGGCAACTGATTGCCCTCATCATCATAATCATCGAGATCAATCACATGCTCTTGCTGTGGTACTCTTGCCTCACCTGTGTCAAAACAAAAATAAAACATAAAATCAATTACAGTAAGACCTCATGAATCCAAACTCCTGGGGATTTGTCCATGATAATTTCAAAATAAATCTTGATATAAAAAATAAGAGACTCCAAGCCAAACACTAAAATGAATATGTAAATATTATTTGAGTACATGAAGGCTGAGGGCAACCATCCACTTTTCTGCCTGTGTCTGAAAATGTTATATTATCACACGACGTCTTGTTACAACGTCTGCATGTGTCTTCGACTTCTGTTTCTTATTCTGTTCTTTTTACGTTACTGAGCCTTTATCATGAATAAAAATTAACAGCGACAATGAAACAAATACAAACTGCAATGGATTAGTCAAGCACAGGACAAAGAGAGGTCTTACACAATTTTTCCGCTATTTGCTCTTGATCCATATCAGAATCTTGCTCATCTAAAATCTCCCATGAATCTGGAGGCTCCTCCTTCATCTGGAGTTGATTGTTCTTTCCTAAATAAGACAAAAGCAGTACAAAAAAATAAAAAAAGATAATCAGGATGGTGATGTTGCCATACTGATAATAACAACAAGTTAAGTCCATGAAGCCTTTGACTGGGCCTTAAGGTGGACATACCTTTAATAACAAGAATTTCTGAGTTGAAAATCTGGACTTCATATATATATATACACATACCTGAATTACATCAGATGATCAACATTTATACCTCTCTGCTTACCTAACACATCTTTCTGACTTGGTTGATACACAAATGTTGTTTTGGATGAAGATGTTTTAGGTGAATATTCTGATGTTGCTGTCACAGTTGATGCTGCAGTTGCAGTAGTCCAGCTTTCCACATGGGGTCTCTTGGATGCTATGATGAATAAAGTATTTCAGTTTCATATCTGCTGGAGTTATCTTAATTATAACATTTATATGTGGCAGGTAAGCTTTCAAGCAAATCATACCGACAAAATGGAGCAACTGGAACCAATTTTTCATTACTTCCGCAGTAATGATGAAGTTTTTGTACTCTGCGCATTTCTGCTGTGTAAGAACATCTCTACTCCTCAAATTGTCACGTAACTCTTCAGTGAAAGTAAATAAATATAAAGAGCAAAAAAAAGCACAAAAGAATTGCCTCACTGCACAAGTTTTTATACACTGTATATGTTTGTTTTCTTCTAATATCACTATATTCTTTCCGTACGAGCAATACCAACTACCAGTCCTTGCCAACTACAAGAATTATCACACCAGCATTTTTTGTTCTTACCTGAGGCAGCATTTCTGGATGAAAAACTTGAGTTTGATGAAATGGCTGACTGGCTTTTGTTGTCAGATTCTTGCAAATTACTCAACAGCTGTCTTATATTCTTTTCTCTTGCACTGTCCATAGAAACTGTTGGCCTCTGTAATAGAAACAAATAACTATATAAGCCAAAATCCATCAGTGATATTGCACACTTCTCTCTATGGCTTAACTCCTACTTATTAAAGCTTGTGAAAAGGAAGAGATAAAGAGAAGTAACAGATGGATTTCAATCAAAATATTTTGAAAACTACCAACATAGCGAAAAATTGACTACACTTTGGATCCCTTATAGCCAGTATTTTTTCAGGTGGACCCTGAAAGAGCAACAGATGCTGATCAAGTGTGGATATATATGAACTGCAGGGAAGATGAGGGGCAGACAAGCAATAAATAACATCTCTACTACAACAAAATTCTTTAACATCTAGACCATTTCTGAAAACTTGCATATTGGAAACTACAATCGTATCTGCTTTATTTGATTTCACTGTGACCAATACAAGGTGCTCAAATTGCCAGAGTTAGAGTTATGATTTTAACAATCGATGTGCATGTTACTGTACACTTGTTTTATGTTTACTCATAGTATTCTCCATCGCAGAGGGCAATTTTGACAAAATCACCTCCTCTAAACCTTGCTGTACTTTTCATTTTGTGAGCTCTGGAAAATGCTCCTTTGGGTTGGATATGAAGCGGTAACATGTAAGGCTAGTTGGAAAATAAAAAAGTCACCTTGTTCCCAGTTTGGAATAAACCCTCACCCCCTCCCTGTCTCACTCTCCTGAGTCACCATACATAAACAGGGCTCATCTTACCAGTAAGTCTGGGTTAGTTCATTCAAGAAAAGAGGTGCAAAGTTTGAGTAAGGAATCCACATGGATGACTTGTAAGACATTTTTGTTTCCTCAGTCTTACTTCCGATATGTCGTCTTATAGTGCTTTCATGTTGTTTTAATCAATGTCTAAATATGTTAAGTTTGATAAGGCCAATTCACTGGAGACCCACTGTCACTGTTCACTCGTCTGCAGTTTAATCCTGGTCATGAAAGTTTTTGTCTCAACCTTTTTTTCATCACTTCCAAGTCATAAAAAGGTATTACTTGTACTGCCCCTTACTGAGTCTGCAAAACAAGCATGTAGGATGATTAAGTTTTATTTCAAAACAAGTATGACCGGCTCTTACAGTAGTTTCCCCATAGTGTATCACTAAGTACACAATTGCTAAAACTAGAGTTCTCATCTGCCATACTTTTTACTCCTCTGCCTCCTCAGTCATACTGTAATATATAATGCCTTATACACCACCCTTAGCTTTAGTGCTAGTCCACTACTTGGTCAGACACTTCTTTGTTTCACTCACTGGACTGTTTATTGTGGTTTGTCATTCTGCGGGAGAATGGTGAAGGCGATAATGCTGCGGTATCTTCACTAATCTATTTGAATTAAAGAAAATCGTGGTGCACAACCCCAAATAACAGGAATATCTTTACTATGCACAGCCAGGGAGACTGAACAAAACTTTGTTTCCAAGTAGGAGAAAATTAAATAAGCCAGGATTGAATTGGGTGGACTTGACTGTACATGAATTCATGTTACTCTCCTTACATTGGCTTTCTGTTCTCTCTCCTTTCGTGCTTGACTTCTTTTCGCATACCACATCCCAATCTCTCTTCCTTTCAAGCCAGGAGGTGGCCTCTCTCGCTGTCCAGAAGAACGTTCTCCTCTGTCATCTTAAGCATGGAGAGAAAAAAAAACAGTTATCTTCACAGTGAACTCAGATCTGATATTAGTTCACTAAAAGATGTGAGCAATATCAATGCATTCAAATCAGTGCATTTTTGCATTCAGAACCGCGTATTCTGAGCTAATGTGACCTCAGCATAGCAATAGTGTCTAACCACTTGAATATAATTATATTCAATGGCTAGGGTCTACAATTTTGAATGCAAGAGACACGTCAATGCTCAAATTTTATTTCTTTCAATATCCTTAAATTTTAGCAGAGTTGTCTTTTTGCTATTTTCACAGAAGTTAAAAAGATGAAGATTAACACTAATATCACCAATGGCAGTGATGAAGACAGTAACCTAGGCTGACTGTCTGCAGAACCACAGCGAAATGACAGGATAGGTAAGGAAATAAGAAAGAAAAAATAATTTCACAGCATACAACCTGATGTCAATGGGATAAAGTCCTCTGTTATAGCGCCTGCTGAAGATGAGGGGTGAAAATTCCTCCTTTCATGTCTGGGTCCACCTCTGTCCCCATCTAGTCCATAACGTTGAGTTGCTGTGTGACCACGGCCAAATTCACCCTGTCCACCATGATTATTTCTCCATTCCCCTTGCCTATCATGATGGTGCACTCTGCCGCCTCCACTTGAACGCATTCCTTGCCCTTCATCCTGCCAGTATCTCCCCCTTCCTCTGCTTCTGTGATGACCACGTTGGCCACTGTAACTCATCTGAAAAGCTCTGGAAAAGAAAGAAGGCAAAGATGACATTATCTGTATTCTTCCTCAGAAATATCATCCACAAAACCACTTGAACTTACATCATAAATCTGTAATTTCTCTTGAAACTGTGAGCAGATCATTCACATGGTACTGCTTTCTGCTGAGTTGTACTATTTACTCAAAACCCATTTATTGTGATAACTCTTACTGCAATACAGGAGTCAGCTATTTCAAAACACGCTACCGATCCTTAAGACACAGTTGAGTCCTGTTAGAACAATAGGTAAATATATGTAATAAAACCCTGATAACGTATCCACCATTCGAACTAAACTTTAAATGGTTTGTTATCAGAGGGATGTGTTATCCAAAATACTTTACATAATGATTAAAACTGACTGGGCTTTTGTGTGGGAGAATGCTAAAGACAAAAATGTGTTAATCTATTGTTGTTTTAAAAAGAGCAACAGATGGGCTATGAGATATCCTAAATATACGGAACAGTTCTGAGTGTCACTCATATTTTGTAATAAAGCGTGAGTTTGACTATTATATTATTTTCCTGCAACTGTCAAAATCTTCCCTGGTATCTCATTTCACACTATACATTATTATTCCACAATAACCATTATCACTATCAGGGTTGTTCGAAAATCTTCTCCTTGAACAGACTGTGCAGAGGTGGGGCTTAGATTTGTAAACTTGACTACAATGTACATGTGTTCCTGATTTTCTAAAATGACCTTTCTCAGAACGATATGGATGTGGCCGTAGAGAAACAACATTTGGCCTGAAGAAGAAAACCAAAATAAAAAACACACTCGTGGGGCCCTCAGACTTGCACCGAAGCCATTTATCTTAATCTTTCTGAATCCCGGCCACACATGGTATGTTTGGAGCTATCAAGCAAGATATCATGGCAAAAATAGTACTACTGACTATCTGAAGTAGACTATTACTTATTTCTTAGATTAGATCTAGTAAGTCTTTATGCTACATGAATCCACTGTTGTGGGAAAGTTTGTTGTCTCAATAGGCGTACTTCGGAAATCGGAATTTGACTCCTTTAGAGTTATGCCCCCTTTTCCGAGCCCACGCCCTTTAGAAGTCGGCCATTTTTGTTTACCGAATCGTTCTTTGTCGACTCTACGTCGAGCGTTTTGAACATGGACCGCTTTTTACTGTGATAAAGTTGGCCGAGTCTGCGATACCGGCATGTCTTCCCGTACTGCTCTTAACAATAATGTATAGTATACCGAATCTGTTTTCATTGTCCTAAGAGAAAATAGTTTGGTTTTTGACGTGAAATTCGTATGAAGGGTCCGGTGTAATCACAGTCCCAGCTGACCAAAATCCCTGTTTTGAAACTTGAATACATTCTCATTTCCATCTTCATCGTCCCTGCGTTTTGGGTTTTGTTTGTTTTCTGCTGAATGTTGTCATTGTGTTTTGTGTGTCTCAGAACTGGTATGTATGATTAGACTGCATCAATCTGATTAATATTTTTTATGTTCCTGGTCTTCAAGTGATAACATCGAACAAGTTTGATGCTTAAAATGGCGATCTAAAAAGAGTTCTCTGTGCGCTTGATAGACGACGATGAAAGGACTAGTGTCTAGGCTAGACTCAGTCAGAAAACACAATTACACATATACTTCATCATACCACTGATTCTTCAGATTTTACAATTTCTGAAATATTGGACCTTATAATATATGAAAGATATCAGGTAGGTCTAGACCTGGACACTTT